>KV424513.1:0-185898 GCA_001632445.1 Peniophora sp. CONT | reverse complement strand
CGTCGGCCCCCTGCCCGACCGGGACGACGCGGCAGGGACGAGGCTGCTCAAAGTCTGCGTGCCCAACATTCGCAGCGCGGCGCGTCGTGTCGCATTGCACAGACCGAGTCGAGAAGCTGAACAAGGTCGGCGCCGGCGCTGCCACCGCGGCCGCGGCGGTTGCTGGTTCGCGTATTAGCTTCATAACGTCAGAACCGCCTCGTCAGCTTCGATTCCAAATCAACGTCAACTCGAATCGACGCGGAATCGACGCGCCGATTCGGGCTCGATTCTCCACCCAGCTCCCAACTCAAAGCAAATCGGACTCAAATCGCGGCAACACTAACTAGTGCGTGTGAACCCTAACCCTAGGTTTTTTTGATGCGGTACATATTTCACAAGCCTGTCAACGACCACCACTCGCGGACTGTCCAACACCCCACTATCTAGTGACGATACACACAACCATTTATGCATATTCATGTCGCAACTTGAGTTGACCATGAATAGTACTGGGAAGGAGCTAGACATAGTCATATGGCCAAGTACGGGGTTCTTTCTTCAGCTTCTTGCCCTGATGCTGCGCACTATTACTCGTCCATGCGAAAACCTCGTGCAGGATACTATAGTCCTCGCCCCGGAAAGGGCATCCTTGGCCGACTGACGAGTCTGCTGTTACACTATGCTGCCATATGACTTGCAGAGCGCTTGCAGCTGTATCGTGCGAGAATGGATCGTCGATTGGCTTACACTCCGGATTGTGCCGCCTGCACATCCCGTCCTGATCAACCATGACTGAAAACGCGAACAAGTTGGCTGGTGCGTTGACAAGGCTCGGCGAACGTTGCAATATCTGATCGCCGCCCCCGTCGAGCAGTGAAGCACTTCGGTATCCTCGTCTTTACCGGTTTCCAGTGCGTGCTGTTGTCCTTCGTCTCTATAGTTCAAGGCGTTCTAACGGCCGGGATTTCTAGGGCGCTGGACGCATTCGGGCCTCTTGACATCCTGAATACGCTAGCCCTCAAGCGAAGCATCTCACTTTCTATCATCGCCTCGACACTCGATCCAGTCTCAACCAAACCACCCTCGAATGCCTTACAGTTGCCGTTGGGCTCCGATTTCGCGCAATCGATCGTGCCCACACACACGTTCGCCGATCCTCCAGAGGATCTTGACGTGTTGATCATACCTGGCGGCTTTGGCGCACACACCTCGACACCGGAAACACTTGCCGCCATCGCGTTTATCAAGGATGTGTTCCCGAAGCTCGGACATCTCTTCACGGTGTGCACTGGCTCGTCGCTTGCGGCGCGCGCGGGCGTGTTAGATGGACGGAACGCTACGTCGAATAAGGTGCGGCTTCTGAACAACGCTCACCAAACCCACAATGTATACTGATTACCTCTATACGATAGAGCTTCTTCGAGATGGTGAAGAAGGAGGGCCCGAACGTCAAGTGGGTGCCGCACGCGCGCTGGGTACGCGACGACAATGTCTGGACGACGTCTGGCGTCTCGGCGGGACTCGATGGCATGTTTGCATTCGTTGCTACCCACTGGGGAGAAGACGTCGCCGAAGACCTTGCCAAAACGCTGGAGTATGAGCGGCATACGGATCCGAGCTGGGATCCATTTGCCGAGATCTACGGGCTGTGACCGTAGGACTGCAGCCTCACCCCCTGTAAGTGTACGTGGCAAAGCACGGCGTAGGCGAGGACGTTAAAATATTATGCATTCGTAGCATCATGCCAAATTGTTCATTTGCCTCAGTATACAACGAAGTTCGCTGCGATCGTCGTGGACAGTATCTCAAATTGTACGATGTAATAAATACAGCAGAATGCTCGCGTTAAACCTCATAGTGCGGTAGAGGTATAGTCCAATTGAGTAATTAGTTCGCAGGTAAAGGGTAGCCTCGCGAGTTCATCGTGGTCTGAAGCAAGATCGCCGCGTCGGGAGCGACGGGAACTTCGTCATTGACGCCACTCCCGACCCCAGAATTGTTCCCCTCGTCCCTCTCCTTCCGTCACGACCACCACCACGTTCAGATAAGTTTTCCGGGACATTTTCTCTCCCGATCCTTATAAATATGAGCGTCTCCGAGATCTGTGTACGTCGCTCACCTCCGTCCCTTCGCCACTAAACACCCTACGCAAATACACACCACTCATACCTGCGCAATCATGCCCGCCGTGCGTCACCTCATGATCTGGATCTGCTTTCCAACTCTAACCTTCTGTCCAGATCACTCACATTCTCTTTGACTGCGACAACACGCTCGTGCTCTCCGAACATATCGCCTTCGCAGCCTGCGCTGAGCTCTCGAATGAGCTTCTGGAGAAGTACGGCAAGGAGCACCGCTACACACCCGAAGCCGCGTTACACGAGTTCGTGGGCAAGAACTTCCGTACCATGCTCGGCGAGGTACAACAGAAGCACGACTTCACTATGCCGCCCGAGGAGATTGACGCGTACGTCGCGCGCGAGTTGGGTGTTGTCATCGCTGGCCTGCGCGCCAACGCAAAGCCATGCGCCGGTGTACCCGAGACGCTCGCGCGGTTGCAGAAGGAGGGCAAGTATAAGCTTGCGGTTGTATCCAGCTCAGCCCTGCCCCGTGTCGAGGCGAGCATCGAGGCCGTCCAGATCAACCACTACTTCCCGTCTGGCACTGTTTTCAGCGCCATGAACTCGCTCCCGGTTCCCACATCCAAGCCCGACCCCGCAGTCTACCTCTTTGCCTGCGAGAAGCTCAGCACAACACCTGGCGCATCTGTAGCGATTGAGGACAGTCGATCGGGCGCGACGGCTGCGCGCCGTGCAGGAATCCCACTTGTCGGCTACGTCGGCTGCTACGATGAGGCTGAGGAGCGCGAGCGCATGCGCAAGATCCTCAGCGAGGATTGCGGTGCTATCGCTATCTTGGAGCACTTTGATCAGCTCGACGAGGTGCTCAAGCAGGTTGAGGCCGCTTGATCTCTGCGTGCGGAAGATCATTGCATTATAGACAGCATATAGAGCATAGAGCATAGAACACATGTGTATTGATAGACAACAGTAGAGATTGCTTCCGAACACTTCAAGGAAAGCTGTCAAGAGCGCTACTACGAAAGTGGCCAAAAAGTGGCAATGACCTGACCGCTATGCGCTCGTATTGGTTGTGAACCATGACAGGTACCTTCTCAAGTCAACAGCTGTCATTGTTAGAGCGACCGAGTCGTATTAGGATACGTGTATCATACACCATATAATGATACGTACTGGCCAACTCGGGCGCATGCATGTAGTAACGCAGATGTCGAGGAGGGTGCATGTCCATTCTCGCGCGGCTCGGCGTGATTCGTAGACCCGGCCGAGGAACACAGACCGTCGTCCTCGTATGAGCGCTGATACTAGCGCGCGCCTTGCGGAGTCTCTGATTGTCAGTCTGACGTTAGGATAGGTTTCATGGTTATGGCCACCAGCACGCTCTCGTTATAGACCAACGAGGTAGTTACGGATGGTGGGTACGTTGAAAGCCCTGGCTTGAGGAAGAAGATCGTCGTTATGCCAGATTCGTTGCTCAGTGGAGATCAGAACGAGATACTAGAGAGGTCCAAGACAGAAGATACGCAACACCTTTAATATTTGATGCAAGATGATAGCGTGAGCCAGTTAGCCTGATGGTAGCGTACATCGTGCGAAGTGCCACACGTCCACGATCGCGTTGCTTACCGCAAGGTACGACAGTTAACGTGCTGGGCACAAGCGGCGGAGACTGGATGAACCCAAAAAGTGCGCTTGATAAAGCAGGCCGAAGGGTCCAGATCCCAATCTTTGTCGAGCAAGTACTGCACTCGGTGGGAAGATGACATCGGTTGCGTTTCTTCGGGTCCACAGAACGCTTCATCTTACGGGACCACAGATCCGGTATCAAGACTACAAGAAGCACATGCGGCAAGTATACCGAGACACACAGGCGTGCTTCTTTCAGCAGAGGAGCCTCACTTCAGCAAGCCTGGTGGAGTGGGTACGCTCTCAAGGGAAACATACAGACAATTTGGCTACAGACCAGATTCTCCGACGACATTAGGCCGATGCTGAGTCGACGCCCGACTCACCGAACTGCGTTCATTGAGCGCAGTGTACTAGACCCAAACAGGATTCAAAAAGCTTGTGTAACGTAGAGAATGAGAGGCACGCAGAAAGCCCACCCGAGCCCGGCGGAAGTTCGTATCGCGCACGGTCAAGAGTTCGAACCGGTTCAAGTTACGGCCTCTCTTCCGGTCTGAACACACTCAAAGGAGCGAGTCTAGACAGTGCAGACAACATGCCAATTGAAGATGCCGTTTCGGTATAAGGATGAACGGCAAGGCACATGAGTGCATGCTGAGAAAACATATGCGGGGGTAATAGTATGCTGGAAGGGACGATTCTATTATTGAGGTGACTGTGTCTTTAGCTGGTGAAGGTATCAGCACAGTTCGTCGGGTACATCATGCGCCCACACCTGAAGTCCATGAATCCCCTCAATCTCCTTCTTCAATGCGTCATTCACCAATCGGTGTTGCTTTATTGTTGAAAGACCCTTGAAGGCATCACTCGTTATTGCAATAGCGTAGAAAGACCCGCATCCGCCTATATGATATTTTTATGAGACATGGTACAGTTGGTAGGTGTCGGTTACGCGCACCAGATACGTCCTGCACGTTCAGAGCTGTTGGCTGAAAGCGCTCTGCAAGCTTCGAGAATATATTCTTTTCTCCCTCATCCAAGCCAGTAGGCGCTGCTACACTATATGCGCGTAGTAATGTTCGTGTTGTGAGTGCGGATGCAACAGCACGACGAGCAGAAAGCGCAAACATGGGAGGTCTGGACAAAGACGCGTAGTTGCTGACGCGCTCGAGACGCGCTGACATGCGAGCGCGCGTCGGGGACAACATCCACGTGGAATATACTTTCCGTCCCGAGCGTGTCCCGCGCCTGCCGGCTGGCCGCGTCCAGGCTTCGGAGCCCGTCCAGAGACCCAATTGCAGTCTCGACATAACAGCGCACAACCAGCGGTTCTTGCCCTTGACCGCCACCATGCTTCCAGGTCTGTTTGGTAGCGCCGTGCGCGCCGCACAGCGCACGCATGCACCCTTACTTCGACTGTCGACTCGCAGCGCACATACACAGAGCCGCATCCTCTCCGCACTGCCGCCAGCTCTGCGATTCACTGCGCGGCCGACACCCTGCTCTCAGAAATCTGCTCGCGGCGTCGCTACGCGCGTACGCTTCTTCACGAGCACTCGGTTAACTCGCCAATCCCCTGCTTCACCCTCAGACTTGCCGGTACCTCCGCATACACTTTCGAATCCAGCTGTTGGTGGCTGGTTGATGTTATGCTCAGCTATGGTCTTTACCGTCGTTGTGGTTGGAGGCATCACTCGCCTTACCGAGTCTGGATTGAGCATCACGGAATGGAAGCCTGTCACGGGCGTCATTCCTCCGCGAGGTGCAGAAGAATGGGAGGCCGAATTCGCAAAATACAGGGAAACACCGGAGTATAAGATGTGTGTCTTTAAGTGTCGGATGTCTTCTAACTATATTATACTGACCGGGTATCTCTGACTAGGCTTAACGCTAATATGACCGTCGACGAGTTCAAGCAGATCTTCTTCTGGGAGTGGAGCCATCGCGTCCTGGGCCGCCTCATCGGTGTCGCATTCGTCATTCCAGCTGCTTACTTTGCTTTCCGTCGCCGTCTATCGCCCGGTCTTCCCTTGCGTCTGGGAGGTCTTTCCCTCTTACTTGGAGCGCAGGGTGTCATCGGATGGTATATGGTCAAGTCAGGACTGGAGGACGAGATCCTACTCACCCCCGGAGCGGTGCCGCGTGTGAGCCAGTACCGTCTGGCAACACATCTCGGCGCGGCATTGGCCCTTTACGCCGGGATGTTCTGGACAGGATTGAGCGTCATCAAGGACTGGAAGTTTGCGAAGAACGGCAGCTGGGGCGGATACAAGCCGGGAAGCTCGCAGTGGGTTCGCGACCTTGAGAGCGCAGTCATGCGCACTTTTAAACGGCGCGCTGGTGCTCTAACCGGCATTGTCTTCCTTACCGCACTCTCAGGTAAGCTATGTATCGTCAACCACCCCATACGTCGCCGCTTACATATAATTTCTAGGTGCATTCGTCGCTGGTCTTGATGCTGGCTTGGTCTACAACGAGTTCCCCTATATGGGCGAGAGCATTGTCCCGCCTACGGATGAGCTCTTTTCTCGCAACTATGCGGCGAAAGACGGTACACAGTGGTGGCGCAACTTGTTCGAAAACCCCACGACCGTGCAGTTCAATCATCGTGTTCTGGTATGCATCAACTATATTTTGATCCTAATATCTTACTGAAAAGATACTTAGGCTGTAACCACGTATTGCTTGACTGGTGCTTTCTGGCTCATGACGCGCCGTAAGATCGCGCTACCGCCATCCGTCAGGCGAGCGACGGCCGTCGCATTCGCGATGGCTAACGTGCAGCTTACCCTTGGCCTGACGACTTTACTGTACATGGTGCCCGTGCCGCTAGCAGCCGCTCACCAGGCGGGCAGCGTGGCGCTCCTGTCAGCCGTTATCCATATGCTCATTGCTGCACGTCGACCGAGCGCCGCCGCGCGTGCATGGCGCACTTATAATGCAGCTGCCGCATCTGCGGCCCCGAAGACGGCAAGCGCTGCGTCGACTGGGTTCAAGGCGTCGCTCGCCAACGCGCCAAAGGCTGCACTGGCTTGAGTGACCAATGTCAGGACTTTCTTTCTGACTCTCATCCATAAGCCTCGTACACTACTTGCTCCTTGTAATTCGTACGATCATCAATTATTGGAACCCACCTCATCTTTCTGATCACACACACGCCCAAAACGTATCGAAAGGAATTGCAACTAGAATACAATTTGCCGAAGAAACGAACATCCCTGTCTACTCCTGCATCTGTACATCCTCGCCACCTGCCGGTGCCTCCGCGGGAGCAGGTGCGGGTTCGGCCGGCGCAATACCCATCGCCTCCTCCTTCGAGAGCATCGTCTTAAGATACACATCGATAGGCTCACCCTCAAGGATCCGGAAGTCGCCGGCGACAGCCTCGCCACTCTCCTCATGCGGACCGGCAGGACCAAGAATACCAATAGAAGTGTTCTTGATCGTGAGCTCCTTGTCCTGCTGCAACGTCTCGCGCAATGCGTGCAGGCCGTGGCGGATCAGATCATCCAACTCGCCTAGTTACTGTATTAGCATGTGGATATACGGGGAAGTAGGCAGCGCCACATACAGTCCACGAATTTCTCATAGTGCTTCTCCAGATATGTCTTGGCGCTCTGGCTTCGTGCACCGATAGACATGGCGTAGTACTCAAATGAAGTGCCGGACGGAGAGAACTCGTAGAGGTGCGGTCCTGTGTGATCGTGCCCAATGACCAGGAAGCCAACACCGTATGGCCTGCGTCCGTATTCCTGGGTGTTCACTTGTGCCTCTGCACATGCGAGATTAGGACAGTCGTGTGCTCGAAGCAAAGGGACACGCACTGTCGGCGATGGCAGATACAAGTCGGTTCACGGGGACAGGTCGGTTGAAGACCATCTTCGACGCCATAGCCTGCTGCCGCATGAAGTTACTATATACTGTCATTAGTATGTTACAGTTTGTATGCACGTATAGCACAGGCACACCTCAATACACGCGCATCGGATGTCAAACCGGCGATCGCAATGCCGACATGGTCGTCGATGCGGTACATCTTCTGCTGGTACGATGCGAGCTCGCCAGTCGAACGCTGATTATACTTCAGTATCTCTTCGGTATCAGTCCAATCAACCCTTGCACACCTTCAGTCCCAAGATAATCGCGTGCGTTTTGGATCGCAAGCCAACGGCAGCCGAACCCTGCTTCACGGCCTCGAGCGAGTACTCGACCTGATGCAGCCGACCTTGCGGCGAGAAGACGGTGTTGTCCGAGTCGTATGTGTTTCGGAACTGCCATATATTAGCTAGGAGCACATAATAGACAGATGCTACTCACCATGGTGGATTGAAGGAGAGCTGCGTGAACGCGTCTGGGAACGCGCGTCTTCGACGCGCCTCGCGCTGACGCGTCTCAACGCGCCTGGACTGTCAATGACTCTCAATATAGCTTCCTCTTGACCATCACCTCACTCCCACGAGCACTCTTCACTCTTATACACATACACACCGGCGCTTGATCGTGACTTGTATGCACTCTTGAATGACATTGGCTCGCATCGACCAGCGAGAAAGTGACAGTTGAAATTGATGAATGTGTGCTGCCTGTCCAAATCAGATGCTGCGAGGACCTATGCGCTGTACCGTAACTTGAATTTCTTCGGGAAAGCGGGACACTAGGTTTATTCTACTCTTAATTCAAGTATGCTCATTTTTTGGGGGAAAAAATATGCAACTGTGAGGTCGCGAGTGGCTCAAACGAATTCGGTGTGCAACGTGACGGCTAATGACTGTACTGACACCGTTCTTCACCTAACCCTCTCTCCATGCGCCCTGACCAAGTGCGTTGTGACCATCCTGTAAGTACAACTAGATGCATGTTACGCGAAGGGGAAGCTGTGCCTTGCGGCTCTCCGACGACCCTACAGCGGGGGTAACGATGCTGCCGAACCGCCAGACGATCGGGTGTTTCTCGGAGATCTCGAACTTGAACGAAGGAATGAACTGAGCGAGCACGGATTCTGCGATAACGAGTCTTCGTTCAGCATCTTTCGCAGATGACCCGAGAATGAACGTGTACTCACTCATCTCCAAAAGTGAGAATTTGAAGCCGCTGAATCATATCGTCGATAAATGTCAGGGCGAATGTACATATTGACGACAGGAAAGAAACATACATGCAAGCGCGCGACCCGCCGGAGAAAGTGAGTAGGTTGGAGTAAACGCCTGGGACGCGTGAGTCGGTCGTGGTCTGCGGCAGCGGGTTGAGCCAGCGCTCGGGCTTCCACTCCAAAGCATCTTCTCCCCAGACTGCCTTTGAGCGATTGACTTGCGAGAGCGCGCACAACACCACCGTGCCTTTAGGGACGAAGACCTCGGACATAACCTTTCCGTTGACATCGGTGATAGGCTCGCGCAGTGGCAAAACATGGTCCTTGCTCGCGCTATTGTGGGCACATAGGCGAGCGTGAGCGAGGCCCCGTATAAATATGGAAGAATACTCACAGGCGCTGTACGAAGGGAACAGGCGCGAAAAGCCGCAATGTCTCGCGACAGACGGCGTCGAGATAAGGAAGCCGGTCGAGTGTATCATACTCCAGGTCGGTGTCCGGTGCACCGGCATTGACAAGTTCCTGCCTAAGCTTGTCCTGGGCCTCGGTATGGAACGCAAGCGTGTGCAGTATACGCGATAGAGCATTGGATGTCGTGTCGCTACCGGCAAACTTTTCAGAGTATATGGGCCTTCAGCGCGCGCTCTATGACCTTTGAAGTGAGGGACGTACGAGGAAGGTATTAATCTGTGCCTGGAGCTCCTTATCGGGAATTTTGTCCTTCAGTGCAGCTTTATCGTGCTCGTCAACTGGGAAGCAGTCAGTAGAGCCTCGTATCGGGTTAAGAAATGGTACGCACGAAGTAAACTTAGAATATCTCGTCCTTGACCTAGCACGGCGCTGCTGGAAACCCTGCCTTCAGCGTGTGCCTGTTTCTTCTCGGCCCAGATCTCCCCTGAAGCCTTCTCGAGCATGTCTGAGACGTCCATCATCTCATGCAACGCCGCCACAGGAAGCAATTCAGCCGCGCGACGCAGCAACCGAGGTGAAAACATGCGCGTTAATGGTGAGAGCAATGGGCGGAACCTCAGCATATTGGCGCTGGCCGGTCTGTGCGGTCATGTCAAGCAGTTTGAACCATGGATAGACGGGGAATAATCGCACGTGAAGCGTTTGAGGGCTCGGGCGAGGACGTCCTCGCCTCCATTCAGAGAACCGAACGAATGCCCGAAGCCACCCTGAGAGATAAGTTCCTTTGACAGCGTCAGTAACCCGTACGCCTTTACCCAGATAGACGCATACCAGAGCCAGTCTGCCCATGTAGTCCATCACATCCGTCTCGGCGCGCCCGGTGCGCTTGATGTCAGCCGTCATGAGTTCGCGTACTTGCTTAGACAGTGAGTTAAAAAGGGGGATTAAGCGCCTCATGTGGACGATCGAGAAAGCCGGGTTCATGAGCTTGCGTTGCTTGCGATGTACGTTGTCTGTTCACGTATTAGCGCAGATAATCACGGGCATGGAGTATCATACTAACTCGCCTTCTATCGGAGCAGCTACGATTCCTCGCCCAAAGGACAGGTACAGGTACCTGTTACGCGTGATTTAGCGACATTGTATCGCATATGCTCAAGGAGGTGGGGATACATGAGGAAGTACTTAGCAGTGTCGAAAATATCGACGTGCTTGACGACAATGTGGTGCAGGGTCTCGAGATCGGAGGTAACGAGTATTTGCTCCTGCAAGGATAGACTCAACTTCACTCTCTATGAATGCATGGGTTAACGTACCCCAAGATAGCCATTGATTCTGAACAGCGATCCATAGGTTGCAAAAAGGTGGTCTTGGAGTGGCATACCATCCGGGTGGAAGATTTGCATAAAGTTACCTGACATTGCCATAAGCGTTCACGACTCGCTGCAGACATTGAAGATCAGGCATACCTGAGACGATGGAGGCATTGGTCGGGCCAGGTATCTTACGAAGAGACCACTGGCGCCAGATACGACGGAGTAGTGGTTGCGCTGCCGCAAGTAGTATAAATGCGGCGAGCATAAACACGGTATCGAGTAGGGTGGGCATTTCGGTTTAGACTAGGCGGTGGTGCGAGAACCGGTACTTATACCTGCCCAACGGGAGCGCCGGAGTATGTCGTGCTGCCAGGGAAGTCATAAGCGAACCAGGTGGGGCAGTGACTATCACGCACGGAGAAAGTTCCCCTTCAAGAATCAACAGGAGCTTCTCCATGTAATATTGGTCTATCTGCAGAGCATCATGAAAGTCAGGAGTCGACCCTAAACGCAAGGAAATTCGCTACAACGAGAGCGAGGAGTCCCGTACGGCCATGACAGCGAGTCCTTGGAGGGACCCACATGTACTAGTTCCCCGCCAAACCTACATACATATTTGACAACAAATTGCCACGGATTTAGCATTGGAAGGGACTCGGCAAATCCATCGGGGCTTGTTTCATCATGACAAGAAAGAAGGGGACATCCTTGAGAATTTCTGGCGACGTGACGATAGCTGCAGTGACTGAACTTCACGAGTTGAGGTCGGACTGCCGGACATAGTAGTCATCGAGTCTTGAGTACTTACTCCGTGAACGTCAGAAGTGTTATGAACAAGGTTGGGGTATTGAGAAAGGGTTCAACGACGACGTGTTAGATGTCGAATGCGTATCGAAACCTAGAGCTTTGCTGTGCGCCTGAAGCCCTTCGTCTGCGAGGTCGACAATACTTGAGTACACAAGCCATAGTCCAGATGACACGGGCATGTCGTTTTCTCCCAAGACAGAAACCACGGTCCATCGATGGGAAGGTGTGTGTACGGTGACGATGGGATTCCATCCTACTCGGTGCAAAGACGAGCCGGTCACAAGCACATATGATTATGTCACCGTAGTAAGAGCAGATTGAACATCCACCACGAGAAGCGTTGTTGAGCGGTGAGATGACGAAAGGAAGACCTGCAAGTCATGGAGGGTCAGGTCAGGTTACATTTCCAAGTTCACGCTTTGATACGGCGATTGCCGAAACCGGCCATCGGGCCGGTTCTCCATCGCCGTGAAGATCCTGTCTGCAAATTCTGCCTCGAGTCGCTGGAAATCCACGTTCTGACCGGACTCGTGTGGGCCCTGTGCTATATTACTTTCACGCCTCAATTCAGAGTGCGGGTTGCTATCGATGAGGGTGTAGACGACCTTGTCAATGGCAAACCGTGTTGGAGAACATGAAGACAGAGAGACTGCATAGGGGGTTTTCATAGAAGCGCGCGGCAAGCGCCGCATGGATAACGCGCGTAACCGTAAACCGAGACCGTAATGACTGACGGGCAGGGCTATCAAGTCGGGGGATATGGGGAACGGGGGTGGGGTAATGAGTACAGAGTCCAATATCATAACAGAACCGAGTCCAAATACGTGTTCGTCGATACAGGCAAACCTAATCGGCGAGCAGGGAGATGGGACGGAAAGAAGGGTAAGGCAGGGAAACGGGCGTCAAGCTCGTATAAGATCAAACCAAGCTGGGAGACAGATTCACAATCAAAACATAGTGGGTGGGGTGGGGTGAGATGGGGGCGAGATGGTTTGGTACAGCGCAGTCGTGGGTTCGAGCGGGTACAGCGGGTAGCGAAACAGCGTGGCGAGGGGTTTAAGGGCAAGGGTAGGAGTGAGCATATCCTTGAGCGAAGGGAGACATCGACGAGACGGGGTATGACATTCCGAAGACAAGACGAGGCAGACCGGGTATGAACAACAACGAAGACAAAGGCGTGACACAAGGAGCGTGGGTGGTACAATCATGAACGGCGTCGAGTTAGGCAGCAAACCCAACTTCATCATCAAGAATCGGCCGGGAATCGCCTACAAAACGACTTCGCCCGCGTTTGGACCACATTGTACGCCATGCGTACCCTTGCCCTTCGTGCGCTCTTCCTCCATACGAACGCGTAGACGAGCCAACTGGCGCTCCTTGGACACGTAACTTGGCGGCTTGCTTTCCTGTGGCTGCTTGGGGCCGAAGAGTGCCATGAACCCGGCGGTGCCGGGCTCAGGTCCGACTTCTTTCTCCTTAGGCGACCACATAGTTGGGAGGAAGCTCCCGATGCCCCACGTTGAGCGTGGGCTCACGATCGGCGATCTAGACGGCGATGAATTTTCTGCTTGAGCGAAGACAATATGATGGAGTCAGCACATACTCAGAATAGCGCGGGGCGAAGGAGCGGTACCGTGCTGCTGAGACCGAGGGGCGACGATCTGTGAGGCCGCCTGCGTGTTGGCGAGAGGCTTACGCACGATCGGCGCTGGTACAAAAGTGGGCTTGGCCGGCGCCGAGGGTGAAAAGCGGCTGGGCTGAGGGATGAACGACGGGCGCGCCTTGGGGCTGGGCGCGGGTATGGAGACGGCCAGAGGCGCACTAGGTGGTGAAGTCCGCGTAGCAGCGAACTTGCGGAGTGACGTCGACCGCGGGATGCCTGAGGGTGACGAAGCAGGCGATTCACCACGGCTGATGGAGCTCGGCGTGGACGGTGAAGAGCTCATCTTTGGTTCGTCCGCAGCGTGTTTAGGTGTCTCGAAGTTGAATGTGGCCTGGTTCTTGGGCGTGAAAGCGAATGTGAAAGCTGCATCTTCGTCGTCCATCATGGGGATGTTTGCTGAGGCGGGAGTCGCGACGACCGTGGAGCTGGGGCTCGGAACAGGCGACGGTGGCTGCTGGAACTCGGGAGGAATCTCGAAGGTGAACTTGATGCCGCCCTCATCCTCCTCGCCGATGAACTCGTCGTCCATGTCATCCTCACTGCCATCCTCATATTGATCCTCCTCTTCATCCTCCTCAGAAATTTTGTCCAAGAACGATGCGGTCGCGTCAAAGACCTCAATGCCAACGTCCGCCGGAAGAACGAACGGTGGGAACGACATCATCTCATCCTCGTCTGCCGTCGCGAACGGGTTACCGATACGAGACGCCGGCGCATAGTCCACAGGCGGCGAGTTCTCGAGATCGTCCAAGCAGCCGAAGAAGCGGTCAACCTCATCCTGAGAGCTCGGCTCAGGCGCAGTGACGACGCGCGTGGGGAACGCCCAGGCGCGCACAAGCGAGTGGCCGCGAGTGTGCGTGTTGATAGTCGGCGTGGGCTTGGAGGCGGGCACCGGCTCAGGAGCATGGAACGAGCTTACGCTAGAGCTCTCGGACACGTCATCGTCAACATATAAATCATCGTCACCCTCATCCTCGTAGTGTTCAAGGTCGTTATCCTCCTCATCTGTATAACTTTGCTCCTCATCCACCTCCGCAACGGCGCCGAGTCCGAGACCCTTCAGAGCAACGTGGTCGACACTCTCAACGTCAGTAGCGGAGCTCTCCGACCCAAAGCTTTCCCAACGGCGTGGGGTAGGCGCGATGATCTGGGGAGGCTGCGGGGTACCGAGGAGGCCAGCGCATTCGAGCTCTCGCTCAAGGATTTCGCGGCGGCGGGTTTCTTCGGAAAGCAATGCGCGTAAACGAGAGGACTCGTCAAGCGCCTCTTGACCCTTGCGGGCTTCTTCTTGGAGGAGGGCATGGTGGGTACGTTGCTCCTCGAGCTCCAGGACAAGCTCGGAGTGTCGAGCTTCCAGAGAGGCTGCCAGAGCGGCAGCCTCCTCTGCCTGACGCGCGATAGCGCGTTTCTCAACTTCAAGCAGGCCCATACGCTCGCGGGCAACCCAAGCCTCCCGGCGTTCAACATCGACGCGCTTGGCGAGCACTCCTGTTTGCTTCTCGAGGTCCGCAACACGGGTGCGCCAGCCAGTGCAATCCTTCTTGAGTTCGTCGCGCTCAGCCTTCAGATCAGCGATGAGCTGGAGAAGCTCGTCCGATGGCTCGGAGTAAGATGAGTCTGAGACCATGGATTGAGGGCGCGAGCGGCTCTTCAACGCACGCTCAAGATCGGCGATGCGGGTAAGAAGCACGGCGTGAGATTGCGCAAGGAACTGATGCTCAGTCTCGAGGTTGCGGCTGTGCTCCTCGGCTTCAAGAGACACACGACGCTCAGAGGTTGGCGTGCTTTCCGGGGTAGGTAAGCCGAAGAGGTTGCTCGTCGTGACCTGAGGCTTGTACGAAATGCTGCTCCGTTTACGCGAAAGGGACTGGGCGTCCTCGGAAGAGATCGAAGACATGCTGTCCGTCCGGTATGTCAGCGAAGAGCGACGAAAAAGCCCGCTGGAGGGAACTGCAACAACTGGAGACGCCATTGTCAAGGAAGACCGCTTGTTCGATGTCGATGCAGAGACCGGAGGCGACGACGCCAGAGTAAGAGTGCGCAAGCCAGGCCGGATACTCGGACTGGGCTGAGGAAAATCCGGATTGTAGGCTGCAACGAAGTTCTCCGGATTAAGCGACAACGGGCGGAGAGTGAGGCCAGCTGGTCGGGGACGTGTCGTCGTCTCAGTCGGGGTGACAGTAGACGCCGGTGAGAGCTCTTCGGGTACTACGTGTCCCGGGAGAAGCTCGGTCTCCTCTTCTTCCTCCTCTTCCTCGACAAGCGTGTGAAGTTGGTCCTTATTGCTCGCCGACGGTGCAAGGTGGTTGCCGAACGAGTCGCGCTTGCCAGCGAGCCCGCTCATACCAGAGCCGAAACTAGACACCTGCGGGAACGAGGACTTGCTCGCTGTGGTAAACATGGTCAGCGGTCTAATCGCAAAACGAAGACAGGCACGGTGGGAAGTTGACCGGACGTAAGAAGCACGACGATACGCATGTCAAGCAAGGTATGGGCGCCTATCAAGGCGCTAGTACACGTAGCAACCAGCCCGCGTGCAGCACAATTGTTCAACCTCCTGGGCGCTCACTGTGCCACGCTGGCGAGCGGCAGACAACCACAGGGCTGCCAATGCAAGGGAGAGGGCCGCTGTAGAGGATGCGGAACGGTATTTGCTCCTCAGCACTATCATACTGATGGCGAGCATGAGTTCCCATCATCAGCTGCCCTCGTTTGAGATCGTCCCCGCTTATGTACGGAAGCCTGACGAGAACGGAGAAGCAAGCGAGGGGAGTACTCACGCAATTCGAACAGCCTGCGTTCAAGCTCAGGCGTGTTCAGTACCGGAATCTCGACCGGTGCGAAGTTGTCCGCGCCGCCCTTGCCCTCGAGAGCCCAAAGCGCACGACGGCGCACGCTGTCCTTGTCGCCAAGGTTGATGTTCGACTCGCGGTCCTGCTGAGGAAGCTCGACGCCCATCATCTCTGCGCTCTCGCGCCTGGTAGAGACAGACGAGCGTCGGCGGTGGTGCGAGTTGCGAGCCGAGAGGGACGAGTTGCTCGCATGGTGGCCCTGAGGAAAACTGGGTGCGCTGAACGATGGACTGAGCGGTGCACCTGGCACAGCCGGTGGCGCGACGGCCGAGAGCGAGAGTGAGACGGAGGTGTTGCGGGAGTGCGAACGCCCGTGCGAGCGTTTGCTTGGGGCGGCTGGGGCGCCACCACCAAAGCTGAAGGACTGAAGCTAAATGATGTTTCAATATTTGTCCAGTAAAATGTAAAGAGCATGAACAAATACGGACCCTCTGCTTGTCAGCAACCTCGTCGTCGTCGAAGGAGGTCATCCTGGTGTTACGGTCCATGGTGAGGGTCATTCTGATAAACAAAAATCAAGAGAAAAAAGAGTGAAGGTGCTGCGTGAGCTTGAGGGTTAGCGAGGGACGGTTGGACCGGGTGCAGGAGAGACGAGCTCCAAAGAGAGGGACGAGGACGTGGGCGCAGGAGGCAAGAACCTCTGATGGCCACTTGTCAAGCTATCAACTGTTCGCGTCCACGCTCTTACGCAGAGCGCGCGCAGCGGCTTCACGCTTGCCTTCGCTCCATGAACCATGCTTCTGCAGGCTTCTACCCCGTTGTCGTGTACCCAAACAGGGATATGAACTTCGCTTGCGGACTGCCTCCCATGTCCGGCTGCGTTGCTACTCTTCGCCGCTGGTTGCGCAAATGGCTGGGGTAGCCCGAATATGGCATGACATGCTGCATGACAGCTGATTGAGCGGCTGAGCGGCTGAGCGCTGATCTTCAAGTACGGTTATTCCCATACTGAACCCGCTCTCCTCCGCATCCCATCTCCGATACTGCAAGCATGTCGACAGTTGTAAAGATCGTTCCCGGACGCACCGTCTTCCTGCTCTGCGATATGCAGGAGCGCTTCAGTACATGACTTACTTACGTTCTGGGTCTTAACTGAATACGGCTTTCGAAGGGGCGGCCATTCACGCATTTGAGCCATTGTTACTCACGCAACTCAAGATGCTCAAAGCTGCGAAGGTTCGCTCATCATTCTTGAACGATGTCCGGCTACCTGTCGTCGACACCCTCCTTCAATTGCTTGGAGGCGCCTTCGACCGCTGTGATTGAAGCGGGAACGTGCATAATAGCGGCGCTAACATTTGGCCATGATACTCAGGTCCTGGAAGTTCCCGTCATCGCAACGGAGCAGAATCCGCGTGGTGAGTACACTCTCTTATCCTTCCCTGGATCGCAATGTGGCCGGCACAGTCAGGACCGAATCGTTTTGAACTTCAACTTCAACAAGCGGAGTCAAACCTAAGCTAAGATGTATATCATAGCTCTCGGCCCAACGGTGTCTGAGCTCGTGAACGAGCTTGATGCTCTCGCACCCAACTATCGACTAGCATTTCACAAGACACTTTTCTCGATGGCCACGCCAGACGTGCTTGCCGCACTTGATGAACAAAATGCAAAGTCCCTTGTCATCTTTGGAATCGAGGCAAGCTGCCTCCATGTGTGAGCTCAAGCCATCGAGACGACTCACCGCCTACCCAGAGCCACGTCTGCGTTCTTCAGAGCACACTCGACTTCCTCGAGCGCGGATATGACGTCCACGTCCTCGCTGACGGTGTCTCGAGCTGCAATAAGGAGGAAGTGCCGTTTGCGCTTGCACGGATGCGGCAGGCCGGCGCACAGATAACGACAAGCGAGAGCCTTCTATTCCAGCTTCAGCGTGCGTATGCCCGCCCTTCAAAGTCTTCCATGCGATGTTCAGAGCCCTGATGCGAGCATGCGTAGGCGATTCATCCGGGCCAAACTTCAAGGCATTCAGCTCGCTGATAAAGGAAGAGAAGGGCTCGACGCAGAACGCGCTGCAGGCACTCCTCCCGAAGGGCGCACTCCTTTGACCCATGCACAATCACGGCCCGCATAGAATACAACGTGGAACTTGCAAACCGTACATACTAAGAGAGCTTTGTGAATGTATACTTAGACGGCGTTCATGGGAGCACGGCCCTCCGTGGGCGGCGTTGCTTCTCCGCAATCGCCCAGTGCCGACTACATGGAATGCAAGTTCATGGCCCTCTCATTATTCTTCAGACCATCCCCATTTTACCGCGCACTTCCATTGCACCTACATTGCCCAACTATAGATACGACTGCAGTTTCAGTCTACATGTGTGCTTTAACCTGAACTTGCGCGGACAAGATCGAGGTTCACTGCATATGTCGGGCACACGGTGCAGAGGCGAGACTTTCCTGGGTTGGTCCAGTCTACGGGTCCATTACGCCTCCTGAGTTGCGGATGACCACAATCATGGAGTATGCCGTCGTTATGAACGTGACAAATTCCTTGCGCTGTTCACGGGTACGGGTGAGGGCTGCCCGTCGCCGGCGCGGCGGCCCGTGCTCCGAGGGCAAAGGTAGGAATAGAACCATCGTTCGACAAATGTGGCCGAGAAAAATCCGGAAAAAGCTCGCAGCAAGATCGTACCAAGAACATGCCAGGTACTTAATGTGGGTGTGCGTGACTTCCATGAACGGTCTGAGATACCTCCTGTGGGTGAGGATATTTAAGAGAAGTTCACCCAGTAACGAAGCACGCTACGATGACCGGACCGTTCATTCAGCAGCCCAGATATGCTACGCAGCATACGAGCATCAGGAATGACAGAGTGTATGTCTTTAAATATAACAGGTAGCAAAGGATGGAGGAAGAAAGCAAACCGTGGTCGGTCCAGACGTCGGCGAGGCAACGTGAGAGCGTGTGTCGGCTTCTCCCGATTCATGGGCCATCGACGCGTTCCGAGAGCAATGTTCAGCTTCAACCACGACGTACTTGTGACTGCGATAAATATCTTGCTACCATAACTTCTGGGATATAGAGCTTATGTAACTATGCGAATGAAAGACGGCCTGATCAACGAAATTTGCTCATTTATTCTTGGTCCTTCGGTCATTCAACGGATACTGGCCCGGCCCTCGAAGCTAACCAACCAAGAAACTCGCATGCTCGGGTGTACGGAATCAAGGAATGCCGTAATTAATTGTCTCAGACTCAGTGTCGACTCGTCCCGTGGCCAAAGTTGGCTCGTTCTGCACCCGAGGATGCTCGCGACTGACATTCAGACGTCGATGCATATGGGCAGCATGTAGCATAGCCTCGAAGGCCCGAACGTACATCCGACACCTACGAGCTGCCCAAGTCGGCGTCTCCGTGGTACTTCATCGGATAGATGGTGGTTGCTGCGAAGCAATTCCTCATGGCGACGTGGTGCTCTCTCCTTTATTTGTTCTCATGTCGCGGCACTTGTACTGACATCTGTTTCTTCTCCACCAGCACTCTGCGCTTACGCTGTTCACATCGATTTTCATCTTACGACCGGTGACGATAAAGATAGCATCATGCGCGATGTCTTGCACACAGACCAAGTGGAACTAGAAGGTCTTTATGACAACCTCACGGCAAAATAACACGGGTGTTCTCGAAGGTACGTGTCTCCATATGCATGACCATTGGAGTTTATTCAAAGTCTGATATTCGTTAACTCTTTCTTCACTTTGGAAGCGACCGACAATGGGGCATCCTCGCCATTGGCTTTCGCGCTTCAGTTATCTGAACCACGTTGCAATCACTCAGACTCAGAGGCACAGTGGTCGGAAATGAGGAGCATCCGAACATGTGGGGGATTTTGAGATGGCATACGAGATGGTCCGGTGGCCGTGCATTTCTCATAGGATGTGAAAGGGTACCTCCGAGTCGGTTGTTACTCGTCTTGTTCCTTCAACAGCCTCGAAAACGATCTTCGAGGACCTCGAAGGGAAAGGCCAGTCCTGCGAAGGCTCTTCGTAGCGGTCAAGGGTATACCCCATCTACATGTTGCCTCTGCACAACTGTGGTAGGCAAATGAAGTACACATGCCCAGTACCGACCTGAGCTAATTGTACCCGCGACCAGTGCAGTTTTATCGGCTGTCATATGAACCTCGCGGGACCCAGCTCCAGGTGTCCGTGTACTTATTCTCAAATACAGCTAGTACTGTAGGCCTCCTGTGTCTTCTGCCGTCGGTACAAGTCTCTCAGTAGCGAGGCATGTAGGTACAAAGGCTCCGGTGAAGGAGTGCTCATTCCTCACCCTCAAAGGTCTTCCCATTCCTCGGTCTCTCTCCACAATGCAGCCTCGCGCTCTCATACCCTTGGTTCTTGTTGCTCTGAGCAGCTTTGCTGTAGCAGTGCCGAGTCCATCTGGTACTGAGATGGCGAAGCGAGCGACTTGTACGGTCAACAGCATGTCGTCTGCGTCGAGTCTTTCGTCCTGTACATCCGTGGTCATCGAGGCCTTCACAGTTCCATCCGGCAGTAAGTCTTGTCCTTTCCGTTCTCAAGCGTTGGAGTACTAATGGCTCCACATAGACACGCTTACTATCAAGGCGGCGAAGGGCGCTACTGTGACCATGCAGGGCTCAGTCACCTTCTCCAAGACCACGTCTTCTGGTCCGCTGTTCACTCTTGACACCGACGTATATCTTTACGCCTTTGTCTAACCCCTGAGAATGTACTGACAACCCTCAGGATGTGACGTTCAATGGCAATGGTTTCAGCTTCAAGGGAAACGGCGCTGAGTACTGGGACGGCGAGGGTACGGGTGGTGGTACGATTTACATGCTCTCCGTATGAGTTGCTAGCACTCACATTACCCTCCGTAGGAGCGACCAAGCCGCATCCGTTTGTCAAATTCCAAGGTTTGTCTCATGAGCATGGCTGTAGTTGCGTCTTGTTTATGCATTCGAAAAAGGATTCGGTACCTTCACAGACTTTATCATCAAGGATTCTCCAGCGCACGCCATCTCCGTCGGCACCAGCGGCGGGTCGGCCGTGTTCAGTGATGTCCTGGTCGATAACCTCGATGGCGCATCACTCGGAAAGAATACGGACGGCTTTGACGTCTCTGCTGACGATGTTACAATCAAGGGCTCGACGGTGTACAACCAGGATGATTGCCTCGCGTTCAACTCCGTACGTTTGGTAGTAAACAGTCTATGCGAGAGACATAATGACAGGGGATGTGGTACAGGGATCTAATCTTCTCTTTGAAAACAACTTCTGCTCCGGGGGCCACGGCATCTCCATCGGGTCTATCTCCGGTAGCAAGTCCGTCTCAGGCGTCACAATCTCGGGCAACACCGTTGTCGAAAGCATGTACGGTATGCGCATCAAGGTCGACACGTAAGTAGCCTTCATTATCCTTTTCGCGCACGAAGAAGCTGATGGACTGTCCCAGCGACGCCACCGGCACTGTGACGGACGTGACCTACTCGGGCAACAGTATTTCTGCAAACGACAAATACGGATACCTGATCTCGCAGAGTTACTCGGAGGACTTTGCCACGCCTGGTACGAAGAGCACCATCTCGGACATCAACTTCACGGGCTCGAAGACGACTGTAACTACGACGGGCAAGCATCCTGTCGTCGGTATCGACTGCGGTCACTGTACAGGAACCTGGAACTGGGCCGAGCTTGATGCCACAGGTGGCGAGGCGTCCGATCTTGTTCTTGGTGGCGGCGTGAAGGTAAGGCCCTTTCCTTATAATCAAACGTAGCTCTTTCTGAAATGTTGTCAGATCTCCGGCGGTACTTTCTAAAGCGCCCAATCTTGCCATATATCATGATCGGAATCATCCAAAGACAAGTATCATCCTTGTAGTGTGCGTAGTTAGTGATCAGACTCGCGCGTTCAGATATATTCTTCTTGCCGCTGTAGTATGTAGCTGCGCAAATGTGAGTAGAGTGTCGAAGGGCAAACCGGTTTAACCTGGGTTCCATGTTTAGACACTTCGGCCCTTCGTGTTCTTCGCTGTCTTTGATAACTAGGGTTTAACTACTTATGCACATGGACTGAATGGACGGCTCCTCGGCAAACCCGCAAAGTGCCAGGCAATTCCTGAACGAAAATGTCTTCGTCCTGCAAGAAGATGACGTCAAGAGCGGTACTGGTAACGACACAATCGTTGCAGGATAATGGACTGAGTCTTGAAAGCGGTCACTCCCATGACAGCTTCACTTTTTACGAGTCTTATAGTTTGATCGACTCGTCGTGTAAAGATATTGTGGCTGCACGATGAGCCTGCCTGATGGAGGTAGGAGGGAAAGGTCGCGTCGATGCTCGGACGTTAACGGACAGTGTCGGAGATTGCCGAAAGCGGTGACAGCAAGTGACGGTCACTTCCGTCTACGAAGCTCACACCCTCTGAACCACCACCACGGACTTGTCTTGCTCGCTGATCCAGAACTTCAACACTCAAAGGGAATTCTGGGGTATTACTCGATACTCACTACCTCGGTATGGACGCAGGGCCGTTTAACATCAGTGCAGACGAGGTCAACTGCATCGTCCACGCATACCTGCGCGATTGCGGTAAGACTTTGTCCTAACTTACTCGCTTTCTGTGCATCTACGACGAATGAGTTTTATGCTAACGCGTTTTTTCATCACTTCATCAACAGGTTTTGAACATGCGGCTTTCTCACTGCGTTCAGAAGCCCGTCTTGACAAATCAACCAACTTTCAGCAACAGGTTCCCCATGGCGAGCTTGTCGACCTTTTAGGTCGTGCATTACTATTCAACTCTGTAGAAAATCACCCATCTGGGAGACAGGGATGTACTGCACCAATCTCTTTGCTGGGTAAACATATCTGTTCGAGTGGCAGACTTCCGCCTGCAATTACTCCAGCGCCTGTATCTGCTTCTCCCGCTCTCCCTGCTGTCGTGTCCAGTACCTCTTTCACGCCGGTCCCTCAAGTCAAGGCGAGTATAGACTCTTCAACTCTTGCGAGCTATACAACCTTACCGTTGACAACGTAGAAGCAAGAAGAACCTGTCGCAGGTCAGTGAGCTTGAATGGAAACGTGGACTCGTTCTCACGCATCCCGTTACGTCAATTCACACAGCTCTGGCCTCATCCATGCCTATGGAAGTCGATTCAGCGTCTGGCGCGGTCGGAAATGGAGAGTTCCTCACGAACACAGAACTGAATGCGGTCCAGATGCTTTCTGGTTACGATTCGGAGGCAAGCTTAGTGCCTCGTAGCTATCCCCGTCTTCTCACAGTCTGACCGTAGATCTTTGCCATTGCATGGAATCCGGCGAACCCTGCTTTGATTGCTTCTGGGTTCGTAGCCCACAACTATACCTGAAAGGCAGGGTTGAACTTATCATATGTAAAGTGCAAAAGACTCGACAGTCAACATCTGGAAAATGGATTTTGCGTCGAATGACCTAAGGTCGTCAATCATCACGCCCGACAAACCGCAATCGAGTACGAAGCTCACGGACAACGATGAAGCAGACATTACATCACTCGACTGGAACCCATCTGGCACGCTACTTGCGGTCGGAGCGTATGATGCCAAGTTACGCGTTCTGACGGCCAGTGGAGATATTTACTTCGAGGACTCCAACTACGAGGCGAGGACGATCTCCCGGCTTACTGTTGATGGGTCAATAGCTGACAGCATAGTCAGGCCCCCATATTCGCCGCGCGTTTCTCACCGTTAGGCAAGTGGCTTGTGACGGCGAGCTTGGATAACCGAGTATGCGTTTGGGATGTAGAGCGGCGACGTCTCCATCGCGTTCCGCTGTTTCGCGGTGGGCTCATTCATGTCTTAAAGCTTTCTCATGAGGTATTCACGAGTGGAATCCGCAGGTCCCTGTCTGGATGTCGCTTGGTATTCGGAAAACATCTACGTTGTCTGCGGGAACGACAAGCGTGTAAGCGTGATGGACGTGAACGGCAATGGACCAGTTACTGTGTTTGTGTAAGTCCCCCGATTGCTCTCCACAAGAATGCCGTTCAACCGGTTGTGCAGCGGCCACGAGAACGAGGTCAACCAAGTGCGCATCAATGCGAAGAAGACAATGATCGCATCTGCCTCGGACGACCATACTGCGCGTATATGGTTGGGCTCAACCATCAAGATACACGCAGATGGTACCGCGCCGCCTCATGTCACGCAATGCGTGGTGCTTCGCGGGCACGGGGCGTCCGTCAACTCTGTCGGCTGGTCAGGCGGTGATCGCGAGATCGTAGCTACGTAGGTGTTTTTATCCTTCCCGACGAAGGTGAATTGACACTGACTTGGGGTAACGTGTAGGGCATCCTTCGACAAACATATGCGACTTTGGGATCCCCGCACCGGACAGTGCACGCATCATTTCTTCGATCACACCGGCCCAATCTTCACTCTATCATTCAACAAGAGCGGACGTCTTCTTGCGACAGGCGCTCAGGACGGTCTTCTTCACCTGTACGACATGAAGGTATATTCCCTTGACAACTCGCTGCACTTCAAGCTACTCACAATGCGCAGACGAAGACAAAAGTCTGGTCGTGGCGCGTCGAGGACAAGATCACAAGTGGCGTCTTCGACCTGGCCTTCCAAACGACACCAGAATACGAGCGACTCTGTGTCGGGCTGGAGTCGGGACGGCTCGGTATAGTGAATCTCAAGCGTCTGCCATTCTTGAACTTGTAACCCTTGTGTGGACTATTCGGCGATGATTCATACGGGTTCGCAGCTCTGTGGATATTGAAGCCACCGGGAAACGCGAGTATATATTCATTTCGTGTTGTGGATACGTCTGGATGTAATAAATATGGTCTCATCGAGCCGCTTCAAATTATTTACAGGTTGCCCAAGACCAGTTCTTCGTGCCCGTTTCTTCAAAAGCAGACATTGCGCTCTTTGCGGTTGTATCCAGCTCGTCTGCATTCAGCCCATCACGCACTGCCCGCCATGCGCGCACGGCTTGATGAACCTCTTGCAACCGGCTCAATCCTACCACTGATGGCATGGTGACTGGACCCTCTTCCGCAACTTTGGCAGCCCACGCGATCGCAACTGCAGGCAACCCGCCATCCCAATTCGCGCAACGCTTGACCGCTTCCTGCGCGGCCTTCTTGACAGACTCTGGTGCAGGATGCCAATCGGGGACCCGCGGTGTAAGTAGACCCATACTGAGCGGGCTCGCGGTGAGTAACATCCCGACGCGTGCACGCTCGCGTAGAGCAGGTGCAAAAGCACGCAGCGTATCATTCTGCAGGTTTAAGTGCGAGTAGGAGAGAGCGACGTCGACTGGGCGATACGGGGCCGTGTGCAGGGCGAGCAAAGATAGGCGTAACAGTGTCGGCAAAGGAAAGCCTGCCGAAGGCAGTCAGCCGACCAGCGCGCGTGATGTCGGCCGAGCAGACAAAGACGCACCGGTTATGCCGATGTGCCTCACAAGGCCCTCGTCTTGCATCTTCCGAAGCTCTGCAATCGCATCGAGAATCGCTTGGTCCCCCGGCCCGTGAACGAGCGCCTCCTGCCCCGGCGCGATCCCGTACGCCTCAGCCTCCGCACCGAGGGCACCGGAGTGGTCACCTTCCTTGCGAGGGCCAACCCACGTTGCAACGAACTCCGTGTCGTGAAGATATACAACGTCGAGATAGTTTGTGTGCAGCCTTTCGAGGCTACGCAGTACGCTGCGACGTATCGTCGCAGGTGAATAGTCGAAGTCACTCTCTCCGTAACGGCCACATTTCGTCATCTGAGGTTTGTGGTTAGCGAAAACGACATACAGTCACTCCAGAAGGGCCGTACAAGCTGGTACGATTCGCGCGGGAATTCCGACTCGAGCGCCTTCAGCGCAGTCCCCAGCACGATCTCCGAGACGCCGTAGTATGGCGAAGTGTCGAACGAGCGGATACCGTAGCTTGAAATATGTGTAAGGTTGGATGCGGGGCCAAGTGTGATTGAGCGGCCATCTTACCGCATCGCGAGCCGGACTGTCCTCAGCAGTACATCGGTAGAGAGGATGTCTACCGCGTTATAAATATGTGATAAGGTAGCAGCACCGAATACGAGCGCAGATGTGTTCAAGGAGCCTAATGTATCCTGTAGCCGTCAGATGGAAGACATGTCAGATCTGCCACACATGAGCCGATGCGGCGGAAAAGCTCGCCAGTGCTGTGCCCGGAACTGGCTGATCTTCCGCCGTATCGGGGATTGTATCCAAAGGTGGGAATGCGAACGTAGGCTGGGGCGAGTCTAGCGCAATAACCATGGCGGAGGATGAGATGGGAGGTAGAGGCAAGCTAACGCTGGTGCCGTATTCGGGCAGCGGCAACCCGCTTCGGGTCAGAGAATCCGACGCTTCGGCCAGTCTATGCGGCCGATCGCTCGACTGAGAGGTATGTGTAGATAAAAAGATATGGATTGAAGTGCAAGTAGATATCTATCGAACTACGAATAAATGGAGCACCCAACCATGCTGCCCCGTAACCTAGAGGCCGCTGCGAGTCCAGCTGCGTAATCGTCAGTCCAGCGCTTGCGGTCATTCGGAGCGATTCACCATACCTCTTCGCATCGTGCTGGATGGTAACCATCTTGGTCGTCTCTCCGGGCTTGACGTTCTGCCACGGTTGGGGGTTGGACTTGGTCCAGATGACTGGCGATAATTATCAATGGAATGCTCTCCGCACAGACAACACAAACGCACCGGACGGGCCCATAGCAAGGCGGTACATGTACCATCCAGCACCGGCGCAGGCTCCACCGACGACAAAGTAGCTGCTCTGACCGTCAATTTCTGCACTTTTCGTCTACAAAATCTGTACGCACATCGGGATGGCCTGTGGTCATTGTTCAGCGTAAATCGAGATAGACTTGCGAAATAACGCACCTCAACGGCGAACCAGTGCTTGCGGAAGTAACGGAGTCCAGACATGGTGTGGGAGGTCTATAGGGTCTAGGATGTGTGTTCTAGAGACGGTCTGGAGGTAAAAGGCAAGGACAGCCAGAGGCCTTTGCCTCGCACATCTACCGTCAAACTCCGCGTTCTCACGGAATGGCCCGGTGAAATGCTCCGTCCGCATCCTCTTCTTTACCTCCGGCCACACTCTTGTGGGTCGGCACTGAAGCCCATCCCGGTAGTGTCCGACGGTTTCCGGCCTCCAGAGCTTCAGCTATGGTTGCACTGATCATGATGTAGCCTCGACTCTCGACCACTTCAACCCGTAATGTGCCTCTGATCGCGATCCAGAAATCTGCGACGCCTCTGGCAATCATGTCTGAATGCATTAACGAGGACATATAATTTCCCGGGAAGTCCCGACGGTCCTTACTGCGATGCGCGAGGTTTCTGAAATGCTACATACTGTGCATACTGAGCTTGAGTTGACAAGCGTGTGTACAGCTGCCTTGCGCCCTACGACACGAGGCAGAGCAAGCGCTCGCGAAGTCAGGTTGGCAGGCATAAAACGAGCGCCATAGTCCCTTGTTCCCTCTCCCCTTGATCTCGCCTACTCGCTACAATATGGCCCACTCGCTTTCCTGGCCCGGAAAATACTTTTTCTATCCCATTGGCAACACCTCTGCCATTAGCTTGACGCGAGATCTCGCCCCCAGTGTGCCGGTGAACCTGCTCTTGCTCGGCTGTGGCGATCCTCGCAACGTTCTATACACGATGTTCTGCGAGCCGACGAATGGTAAGATTGGAATCACAACATGCTTACATGACACCGGACTGACTGATGCTTTCAGCGGCACGAAAGCTTGACTTCACTTGTAGCGATTGGGACGGCGGCATCCTAGGTACGCTTTACGACCTTTCCCATTATTTCAAGCTCTGACACTATCGTATACAGCGCGCAATGTTATATTATTCAGTATGATACTCGACAAGGTACCGCAGCAAACGATATGGAACATCTTCTTTCACATGAAGCTGGACGAGGACTCGCACACCACTCTCGTGCAGCAATCGCAGAAGCTCGCAGAGTTTGCCAAGACGGAGTCTTCCTGGCGAGCTTCGACCTATGGTGCCATTCTCAAGATCGGAGCTGTGCAGACGTTGGACGAGCTTCGCCGACACTGGCTCCTGTATGCTGAGATGCACCAACTTCCCGCAGCGCGTCACAAAGCCATACTTTCTGCCTTCAATAAGCACCGTACCTCGGTTCTGAATGGTCTGGCATCTATGGGCGCTGCGCGATCTGCCGGGCCACTCATGTCGGAAGCCTTTGGACTTAGCGACGACACTTTCCGCGGCTACTGGAAGAACAGCGTGGCCTCCACAAATCAGCAGGTCATCAGCGCGGCGACCTTGCTGAACCCGACCTTTGTCTGCTCCCGCGGCGAGGATGCCTGCTGTATTCATTATGGCTTGACGCCTGTTATCCCCTTCCATCTCGATTCCATCTTCGCGAAAGCCAAGGGCGAGCCGACCCCGTTCGACGTTTACAAGCACATCACGAACCAGTTCAGTACCTGGTGCGATGCCTTTCGCAGGCTATCTGAGTCCGACACAACAGCGCCCGTCGTGCGCTTCTTATGG
Source organism: Peniophora sp. CONT (assembly GCA_001632445.1). NCBI lineage: Eukaryota > Fungi > Basidiomycota > Agaricomycetes > Russulales > Peniophoraceae > Peniophora > Peniophora sp. CONT. The sequence continues at coordinate 157,554 of KV424513.1, read as the reverse complement.
GGCGACGCGTTGCACGTTGCACAGTGCCTGCGCGCATACGACTTGACCCAAACTCTCGACATCGGGGTCCCAGTATCGCAATGGAAGACGCAGATTATCCAGCTAAGCTGTGAAGAGTACAAAAACAGCCATGCGCCGACGAGGTTTGACGTCGTAGACACCTCCAACCTGACCGATCACCTGGGCCTGCTGAACATTCTCGTCGCTGTTGCGCCCTTACTTTCTACCCCATCCGGTGTCCTTTACACCGAGTCGCTACTATTCCACGGACAGGATGCCACAAAGGAGTTCAACAACTTGTTGCATGCTGACTTTGCCGTATTCGCCCTGCTCTCAGGCATTTGTCCGGTCGACTACCTCTCAGGGTTCACAACACGCTCGAACGTTCATGAGCTTATGGCGTACATGGCGTTCAAAAACAAGTCACCTCAGTTTCATCAGGTTACGACCTGGAGGGCACCGTTCTCCTGCGACGCAGGCGCTTTGTATCAGAGTGCACCCTCGTTTGACTCGCGCCAGCTGGCGACGTTCTTGTACGACATGTACCACCTGGTAAGCTCAACTCCTACGATCCTGGCTCGGACAGTCGTTGAGTGTTGATTCTTCACATTTCAGCTATTCGAGCAAGAGGACTCCATGCACTTTTGGCGCATTCACGGTGACAAGAAGCAAGAAGATCTTTCAAAAGCCATAGCCTCCACGACAGTCACGCACTACACGCGGGAGACGTTCGCACTTCTTTTGAAGTTGCTCAAGGAGCGCCTAGCTCAGAGTTCCTCCGAGTGGACATCAGTCATGGATTGGTTCTTCGTGATACACGGCGCAGATCGCACTTTGCCCATGGATGGCAATAACCGCAACGACCTCTGGGGTCACCTATACCGCCATGGTTTGTACACAACGGCATTCATCAAACCTCCCTTCCCGCGTATCGGCCCTTTTGCGTTATGGTCAACCGTCCCGATGTTGGTCCGCGTTGTGCTTGTCATTCCTCGCGAGCACCTGCAGATATTCGAGGATCAGGGCGAAAACGCAGGCACTCCTCCATTGGTCTGCTACGTGAACGGAAACATGAGCAATAATGTTTTTTCGAGCGTGCATGTTGCCTATGGACGTGCCATCCGTATGGGTACGCCGGAACGGCCTTGGGTACGCTTTGAAGAGGATCCCCTTGGGCGACAAGGGTCATCTCCATGTGTCGCCTCTTTCCTCATGCCATCGCACCTCCTGGTCCGTATCGAGCCTCCCGAAGGTCTGAGGGTACACCTTGCTCTCCGCAGCGTCCCTTCGACTGTGATGTACTACGTCCCGAAGCTCGGACCGATGCTATCCGTCTTCTCTGCACCTCTTATGGACCGAGAGCTTGTGCACATCCTACCCGAACAGCCCCTCCCTTTCCACACGCCTCAGGCAGTCACTTTGAGGCCTTCCGGAGGGTCTTTGCGCGCTGAGATTGGGGACTCAGGCGCAATCTCGGTCGAACTCGACGAGCAGTGCGAGCAGGTCTCCGTTCTCGTGTCGCGCATCTCCATCCGGGACTCGCAGGTGAAGGAAATGTTCCAGGGAGGGGTGTCGCCGGAGATCGCACAGTCCTCGTCGTGCGTAATGCGGGTATCCTTGGGAGGCCGGACACAAGACGTTGCTTTCCCATTTCCTATCGCTGGCTCGAAGAACAGACTCAGGCTCGCCCGCAAATCTCTTTACATAGAAGTAAGTGCGCATACTTACCATTGTGCCGAGTATACCGGATTGACCTCCGTTTGCTAGGTTGTTGTCCCTCTTTCGGGTGGCCTCAAAGCTGACGGCATGCGCCTCAATCGATACCCGGTCTTGCTATCCCCACCAGGCGAGTCACAACTCCGCGCAGCACTTCCGTGGGGCATCCATCGCCTCAACCTCTCGACACTGCCTCCTCTCAATCTCAAGGCCAAATCACTGAAGAAGTGGCTCGACCCGCACCTCGGCGCATCACTCTCCGCCAGTGAGCGCGCACTCATCAAGAAGCCCGAGAGGGCGTCTTCGTCAGATACAGATGCCGTGCAGGCCTTCCTCAAGCAAATCCTACACGCGATCTTCGTGCGCGCGACCGGAATACAGCACGGCCCGCCGTTGCGGGTCATCAACCTTGGAGACGATGCAACTCATAATTGCGATACCATCATCCTGGTCAACGAAGTGCGACACGACGTTGCATGCCACACCGTTGTTTGCGATGCCTTCGTCTTACCCTTAACCCCGATGCTCATTCAGCGCAATCAACGCGCCTTCCCACAGCTCGTCGGTAAAGGAAAGTCGATCGGCGCGCCGCCGGGTGTAATGGCCGCCTGGAAACGTCTCCTACCCGCGCTCGTCGAGCGCTGCCGCACATGGGAGCATGGCCCAAACTGCGAATACGCCGCGAGCGGCCGCATTCCGCTCACGGAGGAGATGGAGGAGGTCCCGATATGCAGCTGTGGCGCAGGAAAGGACGTCGAGGAGATGAAGAAGGACCCAATCTGGCGCGTCTTCGCCCCGCACGCGACGCGCGTGGCGATCAGCCCGCTCTTCGCGGTGTCATACCTCGAGCGCATTGGACGCGATCCCGAGGCTCATCGGTGCGCGCTGTGCAGAGGCAGAGGAAAGCCTAAGCTTAAGGCTTGCACTGGATGCAAGAAGATACGGTATTGCTCCGAAGCGTGTTAGAAGGCGGACTGGAAGGCGCATAAACCGAAGTGTAAGACCTGAGGGGTTGAAGATGGGAGGATTCTGTCAACGTTGTAATATGTATGCGTCTCCGAAAATAGCGTCTCTGGAAGTACTTGAAGGGAGGTTCCCCGTGATTTGGTTGCTCTGAGTACGGAGAAGAAGGCGCGACTCGCGACTTGCGACGCGTCGTCGCGCGTCGCTACGCGCAAATCACGTTTCCGCGCCCAGCGCGCTGCTGCCGCGGCGCCGCGCTTGCGGGCCTTAGTGCTTGCATTATACCCTCATCTACCCTACCCTTCGCCTGATCCATCATCTTGAAATATCTATGTTTGGAAAGCTCTTCCACCTAGGCTTCGACGCGCTGCTCGTGGCAGCCTTCCTTGCTGGCATCAAGCGCTCGACGGGAATAACGTGGGTGCCGCGACCATGGTGCTCTGCTTGGGCTTCTTGTCTAAGAACGAATGTATAGGCCGGCATTATCACAGATCAAGAACAAGGATATACGGCGTACGTGGTTCTATGCTTGTGTACCAATATACATTGCTGATGGTTGTAATAGAGCTCATGCGGTCGTATCTCGAGGCTGGTGCGTTGAGGAGCTAGGCACACAGAATATATTCTGACTGTGCATCGTGCAGGAGAATATGCGTTTGACTTCGCAGTGGTGGTCTTTGGGGTGCGTAGCCTTGCGAACAACATCTTACTGCTACTTACACCGGCATGTTATGGTAGCGGTCGACCTCTTTCGAGAGGCAGCGCGGCAGCAGCGGGGATCACTGAGCTCTTTGCTTTGCTTCCTTCAGACCTCTTGTTCGTATTGCTTGTGAGTCGACAAGCTCGAAGCCTTGATCCTGGCTCGACACTGAAGTTCGACATGCAGTCCATCCGCTCGGTTCTATCGCTGTATTCTTACATTACGCTCGCTTTCATTCGCTACGCATGTTCATGTCTCCGCCCGCTCCGCTCAGAATGGAATACATATATCCTCGACGCAAATAACACCCGGCTCAGCCGAGGAAGTTGAACACGAAGAAGTGCAGCACGATGGATCCAATTACAAAGTCCGCGAATGCTCTGTGCCACACACGTTGAGAAGGGCTTCAAATACGAGACGTGTGCAGTAGACGTACCGCTCTGGCGAGACACTCTTGAACAGAGTGCGGTTTTCGGGGTTGACCTGTGTCCTTAGAGACGCAGTGAGCACGAATTGGCCGACGTTACTCGCGAATCTATAAATACCATACTTCAGTCACATATTACGGTTGCAGACATGAATGGGTACGTACCCGGCCAAGAAAGCGTTGAAGGGAAAGTTGGTTACGAGCACACAGTACAAGAACTGCATGACGCCAGAAAGCATAAGGAACACGAGGAAAGAGTCGATGAACTTGAGCCGACTGGGCGTCGTGTCCACATACGCGTGCCAGAGCGTCTCGACCGCGTTGCCGCTGTTGTTTGCGCTCGCCTTGGCCTTGGCCGAGCCCGACGACTTTGCCGGTGTGCTCGTCGCGGATTTGGGTGCCATGGTTGTTGAGAGCGCGGTATGGCAACTGCGCGAACGCGTACGGACACGTCGCGGCGTGATGGGACCGGACCGGGAAGCCGGAGACGCGCTTTCAGAAATTCGCGGGCGACAGCGCGTCAGTCGCGTCTGTACGCTCACCATGCACTCCGTCCGCCGCGTTGCTCTCGCTTCCCGCCGCGTCGCGACTTCTTCTGCGGCAACGGCCGCCACTCCGACGCTACGAGCGCAATGGACAGCGCGGAGGTGTCTGCACGTGCGCCGTGCGCTTCCGTACGCTGTCGAAGACGGGCTGGCACCGCTGTTTACGCCCGAGGCGCTTCAAACTATTGGCGTCGAGTACCAGCAGGGTTTGCTGGATAGGTTAAACGATGAGACACGTGGTAAGTACATTATTAGAGTGATATGCGACATAAATGGCTGAACTTCTGTGTAGGCACGACACACGTCAACAAGACGGTCGCGCAGATCGTTATTGACACTGCACCAGCCCCGACTGAAACGCTCACGTTCAACTACGCGAGCGAGGCGCTTAACAATGACTTTTTTCTTAACCACCTAGTGCGTTATTCGCACTTTCATTTTAGCGTTCGTTGCTGAGCTATCGCCTCTCAGAAACCTGTCTCGCCAAAGGCGCCGAACCACGAAGGCGCCATGTTCGGCACCGGGCTTCATCTTGAGATCGAGTCAACTTTTGGTGGTGTCGACCAGCTCAAGAGTGCATTCTCTTCCGCTGCCATGGGCATGTTCTCTGGCGGTTGGGTGTGGCTCGTGACCGACGCAGGGGGACATCTCGGTGTGCTCGGGACGTACGGTGCTGGGACACTACTAGTACAGGACCGCATGCAGCGTTTCGACCCGGCGGAGGCAGCCTCGCTTGGTGGGCGCTATCAAACCGGCAGTACCCTCTCTGACGGCCAGGTGCCATCGCTCGCGGGACTCGCGGGGGCAGGAAGCGGCTCGTCGCCCTTCTCCGGCAGCGCACGTACAGCGCCTACGCCTGGCCCGGCTTCAGGTGCACGCTCATTGCACTTGTCCGCGCGCAGTGAAAGCGTGTTCGGCGGTGCAGGTGCGCGGGACCGCCATCTCGACGGTCTCGAAGGACAGGCGATGAAGACGGTCCAGCTGGACAAGCTTGGCGAGGTACTCACGCCGTTGTTCTGCATCGGCGTACATGAACGCGCATGGATGGCCGCTGGCTTCGGTGTGTGGGGCAAGGAGCGTTATTTGCGCGAGTTCTGGAGTGTGCTGGATTGGGGGAAGGTGTGCGGCAACTTTCACCGCGTCACTGCCAAGGGGAAGGGCAGCACGCATTGAGGGAGTCGCGGGGTCAGGTTGTTTAGTGTAGAGCTGCTAATTCAGTGCTTTGAGAAACCACTCTTTCGTCGACATAGCAATTTGGTTGGCTGACCTTCGTATGTACAGGTATGACACGGTGTGCCCGAGGTAAACGGATGACAGACGGCTAATGTTGGGTAGTATACTTGTATAGCGTTCACAGTATCTGATTGTCATAATCGGCTTGAGCCCGATACAACAGTGCATAGAAGTCGGTCATGGGACCGTGTGTATATGCGGGTACGAGGATGCTCATAAATGCATGCTTACTAGCATCGTGCTTTGTCTAGCACTTCCACCATCTCGATCGAGTCTTTTCACTCCGCTCAGATCGAGGCTGCCATTGTGGATCAACTCGGATCAAGCACTCGCAGATGTCTACTCCTACTGCGCGTGCTGCACACGGCTCAGGCGAATCTCAGAAACACGTAGCTAACCTTAGTCGTCTGGGTATGTCATCCCTGGCTCTCGTACACTACTCGCAACTCATTGCTGATGCTTATGCTCAGTCATCAACAAGAAATTCAGTGAGCACGCCAAGGGTGCCGTAGTAACGGCCCTCACGCTCCTGAGTATTGCGGCGCAAATGTCACAGGGTGTACCGTATCTAGGAGCTATATCAACCGCATTACAGGCGTTCTTGAAGGTACACGATGTAAGGCAGTGATATGAGCAAGTCGGGGGACGCAGCTAATCGCTATTGACAGGAGGTCGAGCAGTGCAAAGACGAGTGCAAGGCGGCTATGGACGACGCTCAACAGATTGCCAGTCTGATCATAAAGTTCCGCGATCGGTGCATCGCTTCGGGGAAAGGCGATAGCGCATTAACAGTGACAGTTCGCGAGGCGTTTACGGAGTTGGAAAGGTTCGTCTGCTTGCGCCACTGCCAGTCTGATCCCAACTGACTGCACCAGCATCTTACTGCGATGTATCACGACGCTTCAGAAATGCAGGGTCGACTCTCAACGCAAGAGAGACCGCTTGCGTCTATACTGGAAGCGTGCCGATCTACTGAAATCTGTGAAGAAATGCGCCGCAGATATGGGCAAGGCCCTGCAACGCTTTGACGTGAGTCCTCGTGGATGGAAGCTTGTCTGAAGGTGATTTAATGTAGGCCAACAGAGGACGCTAAACATCGATATTGCTTTCGTGCTTGAGGGTATAGACGTCAAAGTTGACAACATACGCGCAACTCTGCAGTCTCCAATTACACCGCAAGAGATCATTGCTAGTTCCATCACGTACGTCTCGCGAGAATCGTGTATGCCATTGTCTAACGCCGTTGCAGACCGACATGGCGATTACGCGCAGCGCCTCATATATTCTTTGGTCGTGAAAGCGAGGTTCAGCTCGCCATTGATCTAATCGTGCACCAGGCTCCTGCACGCGTGGCCATATTAGGCGCTGGCGGAATTGGGAAGACATCTATCGCTTTGTCAGTGCTTCACCATCCCGACGTAGAAGCACTGTATCAAGGTCGACGCTGCTTCGTATCATGCGAAGCTGCCACTTCTGCAGACGGTGTTATCCGCGCGCTCGCAGAAGCTATACATTTTGATGTTCCCGGTAATCTCTCCGCTGCGTCTGTCCAGCACGGTCTCCTTCATCATCTGAATTCTGTCGCTGGGATCATCTGTCTCGACAATTTGGAAACACCTTGGGATGCCGACACGGTTGCTATGGAAGACTTGGTCGCCGAGCTTTCCATGCTTCCATCCATCGCGCTTCTCATTACCAGCCGCGTAATAGACACGCCTCTCATCGGATGGTCAGAACCTCAACTTCCTCCCATCATGCCCTTGAGACTTGAAGCGGCTCTCCAGACCTGGGATGCCATCTGCCATGGACATGATGATTACGCAGTCAAGCTTGTTGAAGCCGTGGACTGTGTGCCTCTAGCAGTCACCCTTCTGGCACGTCTTGCCAGGACCGAGACAACAAGCAACATATGGGGTCGCTGGGCCAATGAGCGCACTGATGTAATCCGATCTCAAGGTACAGAGCATCGTCTAAACAACCTCGGCGTGTCCATAGAAGTCTCTCTTCGTACTCTGAGTGACCATGCGTCGGTAGATGTTCTTAGCATTCTTTCCATCTTTCCGAATGGACTCTGTGACGAAGATATTTCAGTACTCGAGAACGCCTTGCAGGATCGCTTTTCAGTCAGATGTGCCATAACGAGCTTGAAGCAGTTCTCCTTGGTTTATACTGAGTCTTCGGCTGAGTGGACGCGCAACCCCCAGTATTACACTGTGCGTGCCTTGTCGCCTATTCGCCACCACATGCTGCGTTATCACCCTATCTCGAATGAGCTCTTCTTGAGGCTAGCCTCACTGCCCATAGAGTTCTACGAATGGCGATTGGACACGTATTTGATGTCTGGCTGGGATCGTGGCGAGCTATGTCGCGCCCGTTGCATGTCGATGCTAGCGGCGAATACACATATGGCACGCAACGTCGAACTGCTTTCACGAGCTACTGAGATGTCCTGCGAGCTGCCACCCGAACTACAGTCAAAGCTACATCAGCGGTTGAGTTATGTGTTAGTTCATCGTGGCGAATACGAGAAAGCTCGCTGCGCCTTGTTGATGGCCGTCAAGCTCGATGAGCAGCTCAAAGATCGCGATGCTCTGTTCAGAGACTGGTCGCTGTGGCTTTACGCGTTTCGATACGAGTTTTGGGGTCGTGAAGACGAGTGTGGCTACCTGGACGAGGTGCAGGGAGTCATAAAGGCGGCCTGGGATCTGGGATGCGACAATAGTCGAGCTTGGGTCCAAGATTTCAATTGCTATGATTGGTTGGCCTTGGCGCAGCACTGTGTCAACGAGGGCCGGCGCAAGCTACAGAGGCCTATCGGGCATCGAAGTGGACTTTATTCGGACAATGATTCGACGGTCTTTCTGGGCTACTCTGAAGTCGAAGCGTCCTATCATCGACTGGTCGAGACATCACGACCACCATGGGAACTCTCCGTGATACTTGGATCGTCCGCAGCATGATTCGCTGAATTATGAGTACTCGGTGTGCGCGGTATCGCGTCTAGGTTTCTTGACGGAATGGGAATGCATTGGGCGTAAGCAAGGCCGCAACGACCAGTACGAGTGGAGGCGAAGTGGCTTACAGCGCCGATGTAAAACATACCGAAACTTGACCCAGAAGCTGAAGGAGTTCTCGACGCAGTGCTTCGATCCAACGGAAGAATCAAGTATACAGTATTGAGCATTGTCTACATTTTAGCCTCGATACATAAGTACAAGGATAGCGGGCCGCAAGTGTTCCTAAGCGGGAAGTAATGATACATGCGATTCATACAACATCTTCAAAAATTGAGCACTAATCTTATAATCCTTTACTTAGCTTCTTCTTTTGCCTTCGGCGTCTAGCGTGGTCTATAAGCAAATTAGGTTCAGATCATGCAGACGCTACGAGCTTGTGCGTGCGCGTCGCGACGAGTGCGCACAGGGCGGCTGCAGAGCGTACATTAGCAACTTATCATGCAGGATGCGCGATAGATACGACGTACCTCCGACACCGGATCCGTCCTTCGCAAGCCCAATCGTGACCATCTTCTCGCCTTCCTCGCCAATGAGTAACCTCAACGCCTCGCGCAGCCTCTCCTCGAACTTCGGGTAGAACTGGATCAAACTCCCGTCCACACCGACGGGAATAACCTGTGCCTTGCCCGTTGGCTTCGCATCGCTTCCCAACCCTGAGATGACACCCATTTGAACAGCGACTGTCGCGACGGCCGTTGCACTCAGTCGTGCCGCACGGTTCGCGACAAGTGAGCACGCCCAGCGGACAATCGCTGCATCGCGCAGCGAGACGGCGCCAGTCTCGAAACCCAGATACTTCTCAACGACCTGTCGTACACGCTGCAGGCGGTGAAGTGTGATGGGCCGCAAGTTCTCGGGCGCCAGCGGCTTTGTGAAGTCGAGTAATGCGTCGTCGGTAAGCAGATCTGAGCCGTTCGTCTGCGGTTCGGGCACACCGGCTGCATGCTCTTCGTTCTCCCACGCGTCCTCAACAAGCGAGAGCATCTCCGTGTCGAGGCCGTAGTGCGTATTGAGCTGGGGTGTGCTCTTGCCCTCGAACAAGATTGGTCTCGGAGACGCGTCAACAAAGGAGAGAAGTATATTCCGCGTGATTTCGCCGAGGTACATGCCGGAGATGAACTTCTCGAAGGCTTGGAAGCGTGGGTTGATACTCTCGCGGTCCAGCTTGTTGTCGAACGGTGTGGTCGGCAACGTCTTGCGCGAGTTGTCGAACGCGCCCCACTCGGTATTGACGATCATTTCGCCACCCAGGGCCACAGCGGGGTTGTTGCCCAGCTTGGTGAGGTTCTCGACCTTCTCGACGTACGCGCCGTTTGTTCCGGTGCCGAAGATCGCGCCTAAAGTGCAGCCACCAGCAGTGTAAGCGCGCGAGAGGAGCGCGCCGACGGTCTGGATTGAAGGAATGTTTGTCAGTCCGTGAGAAGTCGACAGTACAAGCAGTCGGGGGAGTTAGGGGGTGTAAGCCCGCGCTTGTCCGAAGCGCCACATCTCTCGCCGCCGAGACGGCGATGGCCCAGCAGATGCGGACAGCAGACAGAGCAGGGATGCGGTATGAACGTATGGGCACACTCACGTCGTTGACGAGTGCAACACACTTGACGTGCAAGTGCTTGCGGTCGAACGCGTTTTGCAAGAGCTTGACAACGTCTTTGCCAATCGCATTCTTAGCGGCAAAGCCTTTGGTCCATGTGAGAAGGAACCCTTCGTCAAGCGCAGTCTGCTCGACGGGGAAGGAAAAGGTGAGACCGAGCGGAAGCACGGACGAGTCTGTTGGAGCAGCGGGGTCCGTCGGGGAAGATGTGGAGGTGTTTTCGGTCAGGAAGGCGTCGACAGAGTCAGCCATGTAGTCTTTGAACATAGATTTCAGGTTACGAATACTTGCAGAAGAGAGATGGGAGTAAGCGCACCGAAAAGGGTAGTGACCTCGCCGTTCTTGAGCGCATCGGAGACCTTGTACTTCTGCTGTGTCAAGCTGAAGGTCTTGTCTCCGTGAAGATCTACGCGGCAAACACGGCTGAATATAACCTGAGCACAACTATCAAGTTTGAGATCGCCTAGGCTCACAGGTTGGTGCCGCCGAGATCGAGGGCAAGGAAGGTGCTGTAGCGGTCGCGTGAGTGAGGATACTGGCTAGGAGAACTTGATCGTACCCAGTTTCTGTGCCATCTGGTACGCCCTTGACGAAGGTCGGGCTGAGGGGGACGATCAGCAAGTGGTGCCTTCAACTTGTCCGCTTCACTCACATCATGGCCATCGCCTGACCATATTCGGAGAGACCGTGATGAAAGTCTTCAAGGAACTGCTTTGAGATTGTCTTGAGAGCATCCTCGCCGAGGTAGAAAGAGTGCTCAATGTCGTCGAGATGAGCTTTGATCTTGTCCGGCTGTGCACCGGCGAAGGTGTTTGTGAGGGGGGCCATGGGTAGAGATGAAGGTGTGAGGTCGGGAAAGGAAAGTCGCGGCTTTGATTTTGTATGCTCAATGACGTTGTTCCGAAAGACGCACGCGTTTGCACGGAGCGACCCAGTTCTGAAGATCTGAGCTCTCGATGGCCATCGACGGCCTCATCGTCCTCGAGCCCAGCGGCAGGCCCATCGCCCAGACCGCATTCCGGACCTTCTCCCCGGCTTACCCCCTCCTCCACATCGACGCCTTCAATGCCAGCTCAAAGGATGATCCGGTCCTATACGTTCATTCCTATGAACACGGTGCACCCTCGGCCTGCGTCCATGTCCACCACAACACGCTCTCCTTCCTGTGCCCCATATCGGGCGACATCGACCCGCTCTATGCCATCGCCTTTCTCCGCACTTTCCTCGACATCCTCACCGACTATTTCGGCGACATCTCTCCGGCAACGCTGAGAGACAACTTTGATATTCTCTATCAGCTTCTCGAGGAGACGCTCGACTCGGGTGGGCACCCGCTCACCACCGCGCCCAATGCCCTGCGCGACATCGTCCTGCCCCCCACACTCTTCACCAAGCTCCTCTCCGCTGCCGGCATCCCCGACCTCGCCCATGGCACTGGATCCGGGGGCGTCGGCCCGGCAGGCGCCTCGACCGCCTTCAGCAGTCCGATCCCTTGGCGGAAAGCCGGCCTGCGGTACAATGCCAACGAGATTTACTTTGACATTGTCGAGACCCTGCGCGCCGTGGTCACATCCTCGGGGGCAGTCGTCACCGCACGCGTTGGTGGGCGTGTAGACGCGAACGCGCGCCTCTCGGGGACACCCGATCTCTCGCTCAGCTTTGCGGATCCTGGCAACCGCGCGCTCGTTGATTGCGCGTTCCATCCGTGTGTGCGCCTCGCGCGTTGGGCGAACTCGCGTGTACTCTCCTTCGTGCCACCCGATGGCAAGTTCATGCTCATGGAGTATACTCTCGACACTGTCAAGCTCGGGACAGCAGCGACGGCACCGGCTGCAGTGCAAGTACCGCTACATATCAAGGCGGCGTTTAGCACGCACGAACATGGCGGTGCGTTTACTCTTGCAGGCCGCGTCGGTCCTCTTCCATACCATTCGGACATATCCTGTCACACCGGCCGCAAGGATTGATCTTCTTATTGACGTCTTGCTACCGTATAGGCACCTTCGATATCCTTCTGACCCCGCGTCATACACGTCCACTCGAGGATGTTGTAGTGGAGCTGCATCTTGGCGAGGGCGCAACGAGCGCAAGCTGCACGGTTGGCAGTGGTGCTGAGTGGACATACGTGCCCGCACGCCAGACCTTGCGTTGGGCGATACCCGTTGTGCAGCAGGGATCCGGCCGCTGGTCGCTCCAGGGCACATTCTCGTCTTCGTACGCACTTTTTTATCTCTTACCTATGCTTCCCAAGCTAAGACGGATCTTCATACAGAGATGTGCACCCTCGTCCAGCGCGTGCAATCCGCGCAAGCTACAGCGTGAGTGTAAGTCTATTCTCGGGACTCAAGGTCGACCAGCTCAAAATGACGGGGGAAACGTATCGGCCTTACAAGGGCGTGCGTGGCCGAAGCGACGGCCAGGTCGAGTGGCGCGTTGACTGGGTGCACCAACCTGCATGATATGCAACCAGGTGCTAATACCTCGGCTTTTCCTTTCCCTCGGTATGCTGTTAGATTCCAGTGCCTTTGTGCGACATGGAATGAACTGTATAAGTACATTGGGGATGATTGATTATAAGGCAAAAGAAGAACAGTAAAGTGCAGCGTGTATGATATCTGACTCTACTAAAAGCCGGTATTTATGCTGTCCGGTTTGCATACTGCCTTTCTTACCTTCGACTTCAGAATTCCCGCATAGTTCCACTGGCTCGATGCTAGAGCTCAGTGCGTAAGCTGTTGGCAGTCACAGGAGGGTCAAGTGAAAACCAGAGAGTATGTTTCGAGAGGTCAACGATAGGTAATACATTGGCGTAGAAGCGAACCCTCTTCATGTGGAAGAATCATCGCATTTCTCAAGTCCCGCGGGTGTCGGCGAGGATGAGTGGGAACTTATCGAGTCGTTGTCCGTGTAGAGGCCGCTGCGGCGTAGGATAGGCATATTGAGCTTCCGCCTTTCCTCATTTGCCCAGTGTTGTATTTCCCGCGGGTCGCAATATTCAAGATAATCGTACGGAATCTGCCGCTCATCGCAAAGATTCAGCGCCTTGTCTAGTGCCTCCTGCGCGTCATGGAGATGGTGAGGCTCGGAATTGTCCATGAACTCGTTGACGTGGGCGGTGGCACATATCATCCAGCCCTCGGCCACAGATTCCCAGTCGCCCCGCGGTTCATCGATTTCAATGGCCTTCAAGACGCACGAGCGCGCCTCCTTGTAGTCACCTCGAGTCCATGACAGAACACCGAGCCGGAGGTATATCGCCGATAGGTCTGGAGAGCCGAGTTCACGAGCTACTTGTGCTGCTCGAGATGCCACTTCAACGCTAATCAGTACATTTACGTCCGCGGCGACTAATTCCACACAACGCGCGCGACATGGTGGGCCACGGTGGAAACCTATGGCTAGATAGGCTTCCGCAGTATGAACTGGCAGGTTGGGAACGGCATCGGCGATTGCAAGGAAGAGATCGTCGGAAACGCGACGATGCTGGAGCATATGGTCGCGGATAGGGGACAAGACGTGCAGACGACGGATAGGCCGATCATCTCCTTCAATGTAGACCAGAGAGTATTGTTTCAAGAGTGCAAGGGCGCGTCGAAAATTCAGTCGCTCCTTCAATGCATGTTCAAGACTAGGGACTTCCCCCTCCATGCCGAGTCCAAGGGGGAAAATGCATATGATAGAGAGGACATCGCCAGCAGCAGGATAATGGAGGGCCTGAAGTGATAATCCAATCGAAATGTCCAAATTGTTCAGGCGATGCTCTGCACCGTGAGAGCGAACGAGTTCAGTGTGTTCCGTCTCCCAGCGTGACCATAAGTCTTTTGGCGTTTCACTCCTTGCCAGGCGTGCAAGAAGCGTGACAGCGAGAGGCACGCAATCCACAGCCTCGACCAGCATATTGGTGTATTCGTCATGGTCATGGCAGATGGCATCCCAGGTCTGGATCGCTGCTTCGCGAGAAAACGGTGCAATGGGTTGCAGTGGAGGAGATGACCACCCTATCAGAGGTGTATCCGTTACGCGGCTGGTTATAAGGAGCGCCATAGACGGAAGAGAAGCAAGTTCGACAATAAACTCTTCAACGGCCGCTGTGTCGGCATTCCAAGGTGTTTCCAGGTTGTCGAGACATATGATCCCCGTAGCCGTTCTTAGATAAGAGACCAGGCGATGTTGAGTAGACTTAGCAGAGGTACCCGTTTCAGCGGGAAGACCAAGAGCTTCGGCAAGTGCGCGGATGATTCCGCCGGCCGTTGTGATAGCCTCGCAAGACAGAAAAGAGCGGCGCTCTCCGTAGAGTGTCTCGACCTCAGGATGATGGAGGATAGCCAGAGCGATAGACGTCTTTCCTATCCCTCCTGGGCCTAGTACGGCTACTCGAGCCGGATCCTGGCTCATTATGAGACGAACGACATGCTCAACTTCAACTTCACGACCGTAGAAGATGTTAGATGCCGCACGAAGTGACCAAGCCTCTCTGCATCTCCATTTAAACATTAGGCCATAAAATGCATTCGGACACGTACGAAGAAGGCAGCATACGCTGTGACACACTTGAAGACTGTGCTTCGCGTATGTCATGGACGACCGACCGGATGTCTTCCAGAAGTACTACCTGATCGACTTGAAGCGTTGTCTAACGGCACAAGTATCAGCTCCCAGGTATTTGTGATTGAACTTCACGGTCATCCGCACGTACATTGAACTGCTGCAGCGCTTTTCCTACCTTCGCAGCACAGTCTTTGACATCTCTCGTCAACTCAGAGCGCTTGAGATAGAGCCGAACACGATCTCTCTTGCGCTTGGAATCAACTTTGCATCGCTGAAGGGCGACGATGCATCCCAGGACAATGCTGTTGCAGGTTCAACACGAGCTGTCGAATTACAGTAGATAGACGTACCGTTCTAGCTCCGTGAACGCCTCCCGAAGAGTTATACTGAGCACGCTCTCACCCCTTCCCGACTCAACACACTTGTCTCGGAACGTCTTGATCAAGGACCGAATCTGCCGCGCGTCGTCCATGACTGCCCTGCACTCGTCTTTACACACGTCGACCTCCTGTCCAGGATCAATCAGATGAGTCGCGCGCTGTACAGATATTGGGTCCATGACTTACGTCCTGAATCTTCATCAATTCCGTCAAGGCGGTGGATACGGCTCCCAGATAGGGTACGCTCTGGGTCGCCTGTGCTGCGATGCCCAATGCAACAATAGCCAGTTTTACGGCGCCTTTCGCAGTCGCCACGAGCTTATCGCCCATTTCTGAGGAAACGTATCAGGACTGCTCGCGACCCGCGCAAGTGATTAGGATGTCCCACTGAGCCGACTGTTATTCGAGGATTCTTCTGGGGCCGCGTACACCTCCTCGGCTACGCTTGGAGCTGAGGTAGACATTCTGCTATGTGGGCGAAGAGAGCGAATCAGGACAGAGTTAGAGAGGGAGCTGAGCAGCAATGACGGTCAGGAGCAGAGTGCGATAGGCGCCGACGGACAGCTCCGCGTTCTCACAGGCATTGGCACACGGCCTCATGACCTCGATGACTACTCACAAGTCACAAGTCACCTCAGCCTCACGCGCTGAGCAGCCATCGCTGGGGCTTTATCTGTTAAACTTGTATGCGAGCCCAGTCATCGCATATGCTGGATCTCGCCAGTTCCATCAATGCCTGACTTGTTGGGCTATTCGCTTCCGGAACTCACGTGGTCGCGTCTCGTGCAGATTGATGATCTCGCGCGCGTACGCGGGGCCACAAACTTCTTGCTCTCGTCCGCCACGATCTAGGATCTCTTGAACCGTAATATTCTGTCGGCACGATGGGGAAGAAGAACGCAGTAGCTCAGTTGAGCAAATCCGCCGCTAAAGCCGCGAAAAAGGCCAAGGCGGAGGCGAAGACCGCTCGCACGCAGACGAAGAAGGTGAAGGGCAAGAAGGGTAAGGGCGAGGACGCGGAGGACGAGCAGGATCTAGAGCGCATTCTCGAAGACGTATGCGCACAACACTAATACGACTGCATGGGTGCATTCGATCTGACACGGCGCGGGCAGTAGATGCGGAAAGAGTACGAGGCAGCGCATGCAGTATCGGAAGAGGTCGCGGCGGGCCCGCCCAGTCGGCGCGCGAACGCGACGCTTACGCCCTGTCCGAACGGGAATCACCTGTGGTGCATCGGAGGAGAGTTTTTCAACGAGGACAAGATGGCAGTACGTGCATATATGCCATTTGTTTCCCCTAAGCGCGCTCCTGATGAGTTCCGTCTGCCTGCTTGCAGTTCTTTTACAATGACATCTATCGATACACTCCAGAGAAGGTGCGCCATTAACCCCAGCGTATGGCATTCTTGTCTGAGTATCCATAGGATGAGTGGCGAAAGTTCATCTCGCCGACGTGCCCCGGACCGCGCTCAGCGCATGCTGTGGTCGGCTCCCCTGCGGGCGGCGGCAAGCTCTATCTTTTCGGTACGCTTTGTTGAACCTGATTCTGTTGGTGTTTGTACCTGACTATATGCGCCTAGGCGGCGAGTTCTCCTCCCTCTACCAAAACACTTTCCATCATTATCGCGACTTCTGGGTCTTCGACATCACCACACATGCTTGGGATCGCATCGACCTCAAGGCCATGCCTACAGCGCGCTCGGGACATCGGTACGTGCCGCCTAAGCACTATCCAACGCGTCTAACTGTCATATATACGCGTGCGTCTCACAGAATGGCAATGTGGAAGCACTTCATCGTTCTATTTGGAGGGTTTAATGACCCGGGAATCGTCAGTACGTGTCCGGCTGGGATTTGTGACACCATCGGAGTTGACGTGTTATCCACATAGCGAAGTACCTGAATGATCTATGGGTGTTCGATACGCAGGAGTATAAATGGACCCATATCGAGTTCAAGGAGAACGAGAACAAACCATCGTGCGTCGTCGTCTACTACGTATCTCTGTGCACAAATGGTGCTAACACTGGTTTTCAGCCCTCGAAGTGGTTTTTCGTTCTTACCGACGCCTGATGGTATCGTGCTGCACGGAGGATACTGCCTGGAGTATGCCAAGGGCAAACGACCCGTCGGCGTGATGCTTGAGGACACCTGGTTCTTACGGTAAGCTCTTCGAAGTTCTCCAAATTGCATGCCTGCTGATAGTCGATGGTACTTTTAGAATGACTATGCTCACCGGCGAGGAGGCGACAGCTGCGCTTACTCCAGCCCCAGTGAGCAAGAAGGCGACCTCGTCGAAAGCGGCCAAGGGTAAACTACCGTTTACTGTCAAGTGGGAGAAGCGTAAGCGGCCTTCGACCGCCTTCGCACCATCACTTCGTAGCGGATGCACGATGGCGCTGTGGGCTGCACGCGGGCTGGGTGTGATGTTCGGCGGCGTCACGGATGAGGACACGAGTGAGGAGAATATGCGTAGCGTGTTTCACAACGACCTGTAAGCAGTCTTCCGATGCGCCGCTCGATATAGTCGAGGATGCTGACCCAAGAGTGCAGCTTCGCGTACCAACTCATTCTTGAGAAGGGCAAGTGGTCATCTCTACTGTTGCGAAAGCCGAAATCAAAGAAGGGTCCCGCAAAGAAGAAAGCACAGCAGACCAAGGCGAACCGCGATTCTGACTCGGATGTGAGTGCACATCTTGGCACGGACATGACTTCAGAAACTGATGTGGAGGTTAGGACGGTGCAGCGCCTCCGACACCCGCTCCTTCATCTGCGGCTGGGGCAGTGGACTTCGACGATCCCACGTCGACTACACCCATGCCGCGATACAACGCGATGCTCGCCGTCCTTCGCAACATGCTTTACATGTACGTGCCCTATCGCAGAACTGGAGTACCTAGCTTACCTTCATACGGCCGATTGGTGCAGATACGGTGGTATATTTGAGCGCGGGTCACGAGAGTACACGCTGGACGACTTTTACGCGCTTGCCCTGGACAAGATGGATCGTTACGTGTGCTTGAAGCAGAGTGATTTACTCATACCCGAAGGCGAGGAGAGTAGTAGTAGCGGCGAAGACGGCGACGACGATGAGGACGATACAGATTCGGGCTCCGAAGCGGGCTCTGGCTCGGATAGTCCGCTGGCCGTCACACGGGAGAAGGTCGAAGTCTCTGACGATGACTCTGGTTCCGAGGCTAGTGAAGGCAGGGTTAGTCCGAGCCCCGCAAAGGGGGGACAGGCTAAGAGCTCCCGCGACACGAAAAGAAAGGTGGTTGAGGAGACGGCTGAGGCAGAGAAGAAGTCGAGGGCCAGCAAAAAGCAGGATAAGGCGAAGGCCACGAGCGACGTAAAAGTTGAATCGGACGACGTGGTTGTCGAGGTGGAGGATGAGCTAAGGGCTAGCAGTGAAAGCGAGGAAGAGTTTGCGGATGAAGACGATCGCGCTAAGGTCAGTCCAAAAGCCTATGATAGACAAGTTGTCACTAACAGATGTTGTACAGGCAGCGCTCAGGGAGAAGGCCACAGCGTTTATGGGCGTAGCGAAGGATACAACGCGCTCGCAAGAAGACATCATCAGCACGCCCCTCCCCGGTGAAAGGCTAGCGGGCTTCTACCAGCGGTCAAAAGAGCACTGGGTCATAAAGGCCCGTAATGTCAGCGATAACCGCGGCAAGGCACTGAAGGGAGACGCATTCAACCTTTGCCAAGCTCGCTACAGTACGTCTGCCCTGCTTGAGCGTGCATACAAGTGCACTGATTGAATCCTGACATTCATTTTCGCAGAGGAGTACAAGCCGTTACTCAAGGAGATCGAGAAGATCCTTGCAGAGGCTGGCCTGGACGAGGACGAAATCAAACGGGCTGGAGCAGGAACTAGTGCGGGAGCACAGGGACAGAGCCGAAATAGACGCTGATTTGGATGTATCATAACGTCGCTGCGTTTTGCAATAGTGCAAGTGATGCTTGCAGTCCAAAGGTCTACGTACCAGCTCAACGCGACGGTCTCAACAGTTCGGCCGTTGAGACATTAAACTTTGAATCGGAGGGTAGAGAATGTTGAGTGTATTTTCTAGTATTATCCGCCCACAGCAACGACTGGGAATGTCACGACGTTTACATAAGGTTGAGGTCGCCGAAGCGCTCCTTGTAGCCCGGCACGGTCCACTTGCCCTTCTTGATCATGGTCTCAACCGCCTCAATGATGCGCGGGTGCGCCTGGCCTACGTCCTCCGCCTGCAGCATGTTAGCAAAGAACCACATACATAGGACAAAGCCACGTACCGTAAGGTCCTCGAACTCGCGAGCATCCTCAATGTTCTTGAGCGTAGCCTGGAGGTCTTTCAACTCGACGTCAATCGCCGCCTCAGTCTCCTGCGCCTTGGTAACCTATGGAGAGTGTCAGAGTTACACACATCGCCGAGCTACATTTACGCACCGCCTTGGCCTCGAAGGACTCGATGGCCTTGACATGCGCAGTAACGTCGTACGTGACCGGCTTGAAGGAGCTGACAAGCTTCTCAGCCTCGTCGACGACTGCCTTGTTCTTAAGAACAGAGCGGTAGTGGGCGAAGTCAACGGTCGTGGGCTGCTGGCCCAACGTCGCGGCCGCGCGCTGGGCGTCGGCGTGGCGCTTGCGGAAAGCCTGTAGCGCAGCGACAGTCTCTTTTGAAGGCGTTCAATATGAGCGCCAGTACACAAGAATATTCAATAGCAACGCACCCTTGCCGAGGCCAAGGGAGGAGTAGATGCGGGTGAAGTCCTGTAGAGCACTGTCAGTTCATGTGCACGAGAACGAACTGTCGCGTCACGCACCACCGCCGCGGTCGCTGCCTTAGACATAACTTCAAATCTTAATATCAGCTATAGGCTCAGTTGCATAGTATAGAGGTACGAACTGGGTAATATGAGTGGGGGTTACAGAAGGTGTTCACCGCGCGCTCGCGCAACGTCCGAAGGTTTCGCGCGCTTCGGCAAACTCCGCCCGCGTCGTCCCGGTCTGCCGCCTTGCCCTCGCGGCTTGACAGCGTACGTCCTTGATGCCCTTGCCAATCCGCTCGCCTCGCGCAGTATCTGTCGCACTTTATATATATGCGTCACAGGCTGCTCCCTCATTAAAGGCGCCAGATTCACACCGCATCGAATTGCCAGGACTAGCAACACGGCCAAGTCCTTTCTTCACTCCACTATATGCATACACAAAAGGTTCTTCTGAGATGAAGCAGACTGGGAAACTCGGCAACATAATCACTAGAGCCTACTGTTTTTCTGGTACTCGAACGATCTACCAACTGTAAAGAGAGGAACTAAGGAACAGCTCGTCGCACTTCGTCGCGCCGGCTAGAATATCAAGCTCGACAGCTGCCGAGGCATTGCACACGTCGCTGGCGAATGCAGCTGGGCCACATGCTGTGCATAGATGAGCGAGCTGAGCGTGTGTGAATAAATGACAGCTTACAAGAGACGGCCATACGGCCGGACCATTCTTGAGAGCGAGAACGAACGAGAGAGGCGAGGTCCGGGCGGCCGTTCACAACGCTGAAAGTGGATTCATCGTTGCCAGCGTCCTCCTGACCTTCAACATCCTTCTCATCGTCAACCGAGTCGTTATCCTTGCCGTCAAGGGCACCCGATGTGACCATGATGCGTACTGTGACCTGATCACGGGAAAGACCCACTACAGCATCCTCAATATCCCTCGTAAACCACTCGGCGGCACCTATAACCAACATTGAGGCGCGGTACTGACAACGTTGACTCGGCGAAACGTACCCATATCTCGCACCGCCCACACCAGTTCTACGCGATTACACAAAGAGCGAGTTGATTGCTCGCTCTTCATCAGCGCGACAAGATCCATGAAGATAGGGAGAACGTGAGCGATGCCTGTACCACCGGCGAGCAAGAGCGCCGAGTCGTAAGCTCGGAAAGTCAAGCCAGACTCCCCAAAGGGACCGTCGACGATTACACGTAGAGACTTGGGCCCGTCAGCCTGGGCGACCTTCTTCGCAAGTACGCCAGTGAAGCCGTCGCGGGGTAGGACCATGAAACGCATTTGATGCTCTTCACCGTCGCCCGCTGGAAGTGCCATGGTGAAGGGATGTGACTCAAGGGGCCGTACGGAGGGAAACCGTAGAACGACGTGCTGGCCAGGGTTCCAGCGCATACGTGTCGGGACGGTGACCAGTAGCGCACCCGTGGATGAAGTCGTGATGTGCGCTGTATGCAGCGTGATATTGCGGTATAGAAGCCATCCCATGCGAATCGCGAATCCATAGGCAAACACAGCAAAGGTAGCGTACATGTACGCGCTTTTAAATAGTTTAGCGGGTGAATGACGTGTTCGTAATATCATTGTACTCACTTGCTGTTCAATTCATCCACGACATGGTACCAAAGAGTGACCAGGTACACTATTCACGAGTTAGCGTGAGATCCGAAGAACTTTGCGATGTGGTGTACATACCAATGACGGCGAAGAGATGAAGGAACCAGAAGCCCTCATATGCCTTTGAGCGTAATATGGGAAGACTCGCAACGCAAAGCCAGATGAGTGGTCCCAAGCATATCCAGCCGGTGAGATATGAGCTATTCGACATGAGACCTAGCTCCCTGCGCGTGTATTTAGTCGTTGCAACCGACATGAGCGACTCTCCGCGACATACCTTGCACCTCGAACGGACATCGCTCCTGTGTGCACTAAGCTCATGTAAAAGTGGAGGCCAGCGACTCCTTGATGGAGTACCTGCAACTTCTCGTACGCGGTACCTGTATATATTCGCAGTAAGTTGAGTTGTTATCAAGGAAGAGTCACCGCGCCGCACCGGTGAATGTGCCAATGAGGTTGCGCTTTTGCCCGAGCACAAAGAGGAACGGTAGCATCGCTATAGCCAGCCATTCGCTGCGCAGGCCGAGGGGAGAACTGCCCCCTGCATGTATGGTCAGCTTCCTGCGAAAGGAATGGCAGAGACGACGTACAGAACGCAGGGCGATACCAATAACTGATCCCGAAGCACCAACCAGTGCAGAAGATGAACGCAAAGGCTAGTAGCGTTGTCTGTGCAAGGCTCCCCGTGGTGTACAGGGGTGCGATCCAGCGGTCGACGGCGTAGGGGAGGCGGAGGTAGGCGGTCCAGCGGCCGAAGGCCATGACCTTGCGGAGAAGTGAGGATGTAGGTTGGCGAGTTGAGCTTGCGACACTGATACAGGCTCAATTGGAGGATGATGGTAAAACGAGCTGGTTACACACCGGCGACGCCGCTCCCAAACGAAATACATATTGACAAATGCTGCAAGGAAAATGGCGACGGCGAAGAAATAGAGGCCATAATATCCGTATTTGATGCTTTTCGCCCATGCGTCGATATGAGAGGCCTGATACGCTGTCTTCTCTGCTGACATCGGTACGTAGTGGCCATTGAAGTACGAGCCCGGAATAGGGCTGTCCGGATAATGAATGCGCGCTCGCAAATGATCGGTCATAGAGGAGGGTTGTAAAAAAGCAAGAGAGCACAATGCGAGTCTCTGGCAAGGCAGGAATCGCGACTGGACGGTTTTTATAGGCGGACCAACGACCAATGGGCATTAAGTGAAAGCAAAGGTCATTTTATTGCAAAACTAGATAAACTGATCAAGTCTAGGTCTAAAACCCGTATTGACGGCGTAAGTTGAGCTGCGTTAAGCTCGGATATAGGCTGAATTGCCAGCAAAACTCCATCACTTTACCAGGCCGAAGCCATGGAACCCAGAACAGCGACATGTCGACCTGGACGGGCGCTTTCGGAAGCCGACGACCGATGCCAAGAGCATTAGGGCAGAGGGCTCGACGCTATCGATATCGATGACTTGCTAAACCTGGCCAAGGACGCGATAGCCGCGGGAAAGAGGGCCGATGGCGACGGCGGTGATGAGGAACGGCGGGCATTCGACGGAGCTGGGCCGAGTGCAGTCAATGAGGCGGAACCGCTGACCGACAGAGAGAGGTGGAAGATCGTCGCCGAGGCAATTATGCGATGCTGTCGGGAATGGTGGAGGGGCGCATACACGGTTGGTCAAAATGTGGGCGATGGATTTGGACCCTCCAGCGCAGGTAAAGCTCGTCCAAGGTGTCTGACAATGGGGGGAGATGCAAGCCTGCAATAGCAAAGGAGCGACACGAAGACGTGTGACGACGCCGAGGGGTTGCCAGTTCGAAAGGTCGTTTGGCGGGCTCAAGCGCGATGCAAGGCTGCGACCATTGCTGTTCGACACGCGTGGACAGGCCTGGCAACGAGTATATCCCATGGACATTGGTTCCCGTGTTGCGGACAAGACAAGAGAAAGTACGGGATCAGAGGATTGCGGCAGGCAGGTGGAACAAGGAGAAGCAGCATGGTGGTGGGCGGAAGGAAGGTGGCCTGGGAACCGCGCGAACGCCAGTCGCGGGAGGAGGACGCCGGATCGGCCTAAGCCTGAGGCAAATTGGCTGATCGGACAGACATGGCTTCAGCCTTCAGTTCTCAGTTATTGTTCAGCTACGCTTCATAGCAAAGCAGCTCATGAAGCGCATCGTGAACATGTACAGAAGCTGAAGTGAACGACCTCGCGATGAGGCTGCTTGTACTCAGTACTGTCATGATGTTGCCAAAGCCGCGAGTATTTGCCTCAAGCGAGCCTTCCGGCTCTTTCGCTCCGAAGTCCGAAATCTGGACCAGTGGCAGTTCATGTACAGTTGCCCCCAGCACAAGGACAGCCCCGGCAGTGCCTTTGAATAGATTATATTGCCATTTGACGGCAGCCACTACAATACTGTATCTCAAACTAGTTCTACAACTCTCGTAATCGGGCAGCTCGGGTTCAATGCGCTTCTTTCTAGGCCAAAACCTACGAACAGACTAAGACAGATTCTCATTCGGCTAGAATAAATAGCGAGCAGGAACTGAGCACTTGACATCACAATTACCCAGCAAGACAGTACGGGCACGATCGCCGCTACCTCAGTATACAAGACCAATTCGGCTCAACAAGATGGCACCGCGTTCTATCCACACTACCCGAGCTCGGTCTGAGGACGACACCATGGGCGCGCGCTCATCGGCGCCTTATGTTGGGCTCGCTCTTGCTATAGGTCTCTTTGTCGCATGCGCTATAGTCATCTCCGTGTTCTTCTACGCGAGGAGACACTGGAGGGAGTGTGCGACAAGGGAGCCCCGCCGCAGGTTATGGGATATAGTATGGCGACGTGGCAATGTTGAGTGTCAAGAGGGTATATTCCCCGCGGACGGTGAGAAAGGGATCCTGCGAACAGCCAATCTTGGTTAACTGACAGTTCATGCAGAGAAAGCGAACGCATCAGACGAGAAGGGTAGTAGCATTGGAACACAGCGCTCGCCGCTCAAGCAACCACCGGCCATCATCCAGACCGAGCGCTTGTCAGGCGAAGACTCAGCTGGGCCGTCTCCCATGAGCGAGCAGTTTGTCGGGCCCCAAAGCAGCAACGAGCTGGGGGAGCTCGACATCGTCGACGCACGCGAACTCAGGCCCGTCGACACCGTTGAATTCGCCATTTCACAACTGGCTGCTGAAATGAGCATCCAGCTACCGTCTCTTTCAAGTGCTTGATCGTTGGCGAACCATGTATGTCCTCCTGTACCGCAATATATGAGGTACCCTGTTTGAGACGTGAAAGACCCTGCTGGCTTTCCTTGTACCGGCGCGAGCCCGAATCATCATGAAGAGTACGTCCAAAAGGAGATACTCGCATGGAACTCGGAGCAGACGCCTTTCGGTACTCCTTGCCGAATCGCACGAGGAGTCTGCTCATTCGACGCTTAGTCTGTAGAGAGGGAAGTTGGAGGGAAGACTGAGTGAGTAAGGCCGAGCCTTCTGTACTCCAGTGACGGTATGTGCGCCACCGCTTGATAGCGCCGATGAAACAGTTGGGAAATGAACATGGTCCAGGACGTGTGCTCTGGTGGCAGCGTTACTCTGAGAAAGCCCTCAAAATCAGGCATACATCCGGCAACGGTATAGAGACGAAAGCTGTACAACCGTCGATGGTGTAGTGCGATGAGAGCGGCGGAGCGGAGGTTGCACGTAAAGGAAGAGGCTAGGGAGTGCGCACGTTCGCCACAATGCACGTTTCGACGCAGACCGAAAGCAGGGTTCCGGCTCAGATAAAGCATTCACAGCAGCACACTAGCAATGCCTTCACAGTCATCTTCACCTTCTCCCCGTCTGTCATCGAGGTTGAGCACGACCAGGTCTCCGTCCAGTGGGGGTCCAAGGCAACAAGTTCAAGACGGTGCGCGGATCGCGATTCGCGCGTCGTGCCTCTCGTTTATTGACGTCCACGATGTATTCTGACAGTTTGCCGCCTATCTCGCGCCGCCGAGTTCCAACGCTTCTTTTGATCTACGACCGCCATGAGTGTGCCAACGATGGAGCAGTTCGTGGCTGCGACCGGTGAGGAAGGAGGCATCCGCCTTACCACGACACCTGGTGCTGGTGCTGGCGCGCTGTTCGGTGAGTGCAGTAAGCGACGCTTGGCACACAGCAGGCTGAAAGTCTTCGAGACGCAATGGAGGACTACTTCGACTCAAGGATAGACCTCATGTCCCGCAAGCTTGCTCAGAGGAGAGAAAGCTTGCAACTGAGGCTTTCGCTGGGTGGCATCCTGCGACGGACGAATTCCGTACCATCCTCTGAGGCCCTCACCGAGCAATTCGAGCGTGAGATGGCAAGGCTCCAACTGAAGGTAAGATATTCCAGGAATGTCTGTAACCCTGCTAAAGTGTTGAACGGGGCAGATCAAGTCACGTATGATCTCGCTGACTTCGGCGTGGCGGTCAAGTCGCGTCGTCCGTACCCGCGAGAAGTTCTCGTTCGTCTTCGGTGTTATGTCCATTTTATTGTCTGCCCTCCTCTTTGGGCTCTATCCTACGTGCGTCTGCCACTCCTCCTGAAGCTCGCACCGTTTAACCCGCAGAGCAGCTGGGTCCATGTCGCATACACTGCGCAAGCGGCGTACCTCCTTCCCATGCGCATATATTCATTCAAGAAGCGGCGGTGGCACTATTTCTTGTTCGACCTCTGTTACTTTGTCAACATCATGAACTTTTTCTGGATCTGGGTCCTTCCGCAATCTCGCGCGCTCTTCATCGCATGCTACTGCCTGTCGCATGGGTCCGTCGCCACAGCTATCGTTACATGGCGTTTGGGCATGGTCTTCCACGACGCTGAGAAGGTTACGTCGATGTTCATCCATATCTATCCGCCATTCGTACTATCTACCATCAGGTGAGAACCACGCCACCATATTGCAGGACGAGCACTCAAATACAGGCAGACATTTTTATCCCAATGCCGCGGAGCGCTTCCCAGCCCTCAAGGACCTGACGTATCTCAGTGCCAAGGAGGCATTTGTGTACTCCAGTGTTTTATGTATGAAACCAGCACCCGGCACGGATGATATGCTCACCTCGTACTAGATCTGTTTTGGCAGACATGCTACTGGAAGTTTGTCTGGGTCAATCGCCGTACAAAGATTCAGTCCGGCGAAAGGACGACCTCGCTCACATTCTTCCTGAACAACAAACGGGGATGGGTCGGGAAGTTGCTTGTTGCGACGCCTCCTGAACGTCGCGCTGTATATTACATGATGGGCCAGTTCGGTGAGTTCTCTCATACCCCAAGTTAGGTCCGATCGTTGCTAACATTATCATGTAGCATATGCCATCGTCACAGAGGTTATCCCCGTTTTTGCCCTTTATGATAGCCTGCATTGGAGCGCGGCCTATCTGCTCCTATGTTTTAGCGTCTCAGTTTGGAATGGTGCGGGGTTCTATATTGAAGTGTTTGGTCGCAAGTACGTATACTCACCTCATCACAATGCTCGTCTACTTACACCGTATCAGATTTGAGCGTGAGCTGGAGACGCTTCGCAAGGAGCTCGCAGAGGCAAACCAGCGTGCTATGCAGAGCCCCAGCCTCACTGCGGACGACACATCCACAACGGTTTCTCCCATCCTCGGGCCCACATCTCCCGAAACGCCCAGTCCGCCCATGCTACCCACGCTCGGAGCGCCAGTTCCGCCAATACCCGCTCTAGAGACGAGTCTCTCTCAGTCCGACTCCCGCATACCTGTACAGTGATCGGCCTCCGATCCATCCCGCCTACTTTTCCATCCGGGCCCACACGTAATGTCCATACACCATCTTGTGGCATTCCTCTCAGACTCAGGCACGCGCGCCTCCTGTATATCTAGCTGTCTTCAACATGACCTTTATGAGCTTTATGAATGACCAGTCTTCCGTTACGAGATGACTCGCCGCTTCGATCATGACATGCAAGGGGGGCGGCGGCACTGATAGCGGCCATCCGCGCTCTTCTCCCTGCCGCGCGAGGACGATAAGCGCGTATACAAATGTACTCCCAGATAAAGAAGCTCTCGTTTGCCTTCCGCCTCCACGATGCTGCCCGCATCTCCGGAAACGCTCTTCATCGCGCTTTCCTTAGCTATATGCGCTGCCCTCCTGATCCTTCGAAGGAAGAGAGAAGCTGCTAATGGGGCTTTGACGGAGAAACAGAAGATCGCCCCCGTTTCCGCAGGAGGTGAGGTGCCACATATAGTTTCGTGCGCGTGTCGCGGTGGTGTGACTTAGATCATGCCTGTGCAGACTGGACGCCTGTATCGTTCCAATACCCCAAGATCACAGCATTTGAGCACGATGTTGAGAGTTTCCCGCCGCGCCCTTACAGACCCTTCAAACCTGGCACGTATTAGTAAGGCGTATGACGCTAGTGTCGGCCTGTTGAGGAGCTCATGGCCTTTTCAGTGTAACAATGGGAATCCGAAGCATGGATTGGAACGACTGGATCGAGGTCCGAGGCAAGCTCACGCGATTGAATGCAATGCTGACCACTCCGCCAGCTTGACAGCCAATTTCTCGAATGGCACCGCATTCGCTCAGAGCGCATCGCGGCTCGAGGGTCCAGACTCATATACACGTTACCCGATCGCCCAATTGTGCGCGGTGCACAGCCCGCCGCGGAGGAGCTCGTGCAAGAACTATCTGAGTTTCTATCCAAAAGGTACCCTAGCGTGTATAGTGTTACGCGCGACGGCGCGGGGAAGGTCAGAACCATCACCATTCTGCCGACGAAGGAGACGTACGATGTATCCATCGAGCCAATGCGGGTGTCTGCGCTACTGTATGTGCTCTTACCGCGCGTTCATGGCATGGGGCTCGTCTGATCTGCATACATAGCATACCCGATGATCTGTCTGTTCTCATTGAAGGTAAAGACGGCCAATATTACCTTCAAGGTGGAGCTATCATCGTCCCAGGTGCCAGATATGCGTTACATATTCTGCTCATACTGTATTTACCTCAGATATGAAGGAACTTGGAGGCTAGAAGACAAGATCGGCATGCCACTCGACGAGATACATATCACCGGTGAAGTGCCATACTGTATGCATACCTCGCCTACCCAGATGCAGACACTGACGCCGACGTTGAGCTTAGACAAAGAAAAGCTTCAGCGTTCCCTGAACCGCTTTTTCTCTCGCCTACCCGTCGACAAACCCGTCGTGCGCAACAATTGGTTCTTCCAGGCCGTGCTTCCGCGCGATGCGGCCGACCCGCACGACCCCGAAGAGCTTGGATGGTACAAGAGTGTGATGGGGTCCGAAGACGACTTTGTGCACGTACCGTCGTCATATCTACTCGAGATGGAAGCGCTCGCGAAGGAAAAGAGTGGAGATCAACATGCCCCAGCACACAAACCGGACTCCCCTCGGGCTACAACGACGAAGCAGCAGAAATGCAAGGCCAGCGCGAGTGGCGGGACACCTTCGCCTGTGCTGCCCATCACCGTCGACCGTGTACGTCTACGTTCAGAACGCCAGACCTTGCGGAGGTTGCCGTGTAGCGGTGCGATAGTGTTCACGGTCAGGACATATAAAACGCCTCTGGAACAACTTGCGCGAGAGCCGGGGATGGCGGCACGCCTTGCTTCCGCGCTTCGGGGCGTCAAGGAGGGTGCCCCCGAGACCTACGCGTGAGTGGCCTGTTCTTTGCTGCTGGCATGATATCTTCGTACTCATGACAACTTTGCGGATAGGAGGATGCTATCGATGGAGGGCCTGGAGCAGGTGCTACTGGACTATCTGGACGCTCAAGCTGGAAGGGAAAGTGCAACGTGATCAATAGATTTCGGTTCAGGAATTGGGTTCGAAGCACCGATGTTGTTAGCAAGCTATGAGCTGGATGCCAAGCTTACCCTCAGCCAGGATTGGTCGTAGAGAAGTACTAGTAGCTGCGTAACCGGGTACGCCTTACGTGTAGCGCCTGAAGATCAAGGGATGCTTCAAGAAAGTGACACGCACACACTTGTAACAATCGCGCGCTACGCATGTAGCGCGCGAGTAAATCTCCAGGCGCGGATGCATTATCTTCATGATTCAGAAGACTTCATCTCGCAGTTGGTGCTGTCACAAGACTGCGAGCAGAGAGGGATAGTCCGACCTGGAACAGACACGAAGCTTTTCATTGAGAGCCTACACAAAATTGGTGTAATGTTGATTACGGCAAGGATGAAATGAGGGGCTATGGTGAATGACATTGGTGAAGCTCGAAGGCTGTCAGTCAATTCGAAGCAGTTCCGAGATCGATGAGTGCGCCAGTTCGTGGCGGCTTCATACTGCGCGCAAGGCGCGTGAGCAGACAGCTGGTCAGTCGTTTGGTTTCCAGATACTGCCCCTGAACTTCCAGACACAGGCCTTGGCCTGCCTCATTGTAACACGCTGTTTGAGGGTGCTAGCAAGGCGTAAACCCACGTATGGGATTAGCGCGACCTTCATGGGAAAAGACGCGCGTACGTAGCGGGCGCAGTGCCTGCTTCAGATGCGAGCAGAAGACTTGGTGCCGTGAGCACATAGTGGGTTTCAACTTGTGTCACAAGACCGCAGGTACTGACACACCAGCGAAGTGTGTTTGAAGTTGAATTTCGAATCGGCTCGCTGTTCACCAGAGTATGAGCAGTTGGTTGACAGCGATACAGGTCGTCACGCAGCAACTTGCAGTCTGGACGGAAGTTGGTGGCTCTTGCGACGACACGCGAACGGTGTGCCGGCCTGCAGGCCGAGTGGTGAGATTCTAGACCGAGCTATAGGGAAGCAAGCAGTGCCACAAGACCAGTCGAAAGTGAGCGTAACGCATCGGCCTATTGAGAGCTAGTGCGACGTTTGCAGATTACGCGGGCGCAAATCCTTCATAGAAGGTAAGATGGTAGCAAAAGGATGTGAACAAAGAAACTCGAGGCAGGCCTAACAGTACCGGTGCAGGGCTAATCCTCTTCAGTCTTGACGAGTGGACTAGGACGTTCACGTCTTGAGCACCCACACCCCGCCCCGCGCGCGCCGAGCATCATCGGGCGTCACGCCGCCCGCTTGCTCCTTCTCCATCCGGAGGCGCTTCGGTGTCTTCTTTTTACCCTCTACGATGCGTCGCTTCTCGAAGTACAGGTACCTGCAAGTATATCCTTCAGTGAACTTTTCAAGAAGGTGAAAGGATAGCTGAACATACGCGCTGTAGTACGTCGAGTTGTCTGCACCGCCGTATGGGCCACTTTGCTTCACTAAAGCGAGCGAGTCAGCCGGGTTGCAATGGCACAGGGGAGTTTTACGCACTAAAACGTCCATACGAGTTGCTGTTCACGTTCCCAATCTCCTTCAACCAGTGCGTAACCTGCACAGCACCCACATAAGCCAGCTGGCCACCGCGTACAACCACAAGAGTGCGCACCTTGAACCCAGGTTCCTGGAGCAGAGCGCGTATCTTCCTCCGGATATCATTGCAGTCGTCGCTGCGTTGTATTAGCAATTGATTACTGGAAAAGGTAGGACTACCCACTAGATGGGCGGCCCGCCCTCGCCCTCGCCTTCAAGCTTGATTTGGTGCCATGCGAGCGGGTTGCCATCAGCGTCCGTGGGCGGACCACTGTCGGCGGCGGCCTTCTTGGTCTTCTTCTTTGGTGGCGCCTTTGCGGACTTGCTGCTACTGGCTTGTTCGGCTTCGGTAGCATCCGCCGTGGGGTTGTACTCGTCGCCGTCGTCAGAGACTTCGAGGACGTCGGACTTGCGTTTCGGGGGCATATTTGACTTTGTTTCTATGGGTTTCGAGGAAGGTGAGCAGGTATGAGTGTGAAGGCTATCGCTGACGCACGTTGTGGTGTTGGCGGTCAACTGGAAGCTGCCAACGGAGATGGACGCGTTGTTTGGTTGTGTTTGTAACGCGTCGCGTCTGAGACATCCCGATGCCCGCCAACTCGCCTTCGATCGCGAGCATAGCGGCTACCTTTTCGGGCGGCGTTATCACAACGTCCATATGTACTGCGGAAACACGTACCAGGGTGAGCTATTCAAGAGCTATCTCTATACAAGCCTGGAGTGTACCGGAGTTGTCAGTGCATTGCGCCCAGCTCTTGATATCGAGCAAGCATGGACCCGATCAGGAGTCGTATCCCTACATACACAGGATCCTCTGTGCCAAGGCAGCTCTGTAGCCATACATTCCTCATAAAATGAGTGCTCTCTCGATATAGACACTCGAACATGCCTCTTGGAGGACTCACTGGGCAGTCAACATCTCGATCCCAACATGCATTGGGATGACTGCACCTCTGGTTGCAATCAGGTCTCGCAGTCTCGCGAGGCTCCAATAACGTACCGGTCCAATCATATCATCACTGGACGACTTTCCGTAGGAATCTAGGGCGTCTCAAATCCCAGGTTCCGCCTCATTCCTCTCGTAAGCGACCATTTCGGGTCGCCAGGTGCCACAGCGATCAACCTTCACGATATCCCAGAGCCCATCACGCTTCTGACAGCGTCGATTCTGCGCGAGGGGGTCGTACCCTCGCGCAGACGCAAACCCGCTCGTCGTGACGTGATGTCCTTCCAAAAGCGGGTCGACTCTCCGCAAAGCCACTCAAAGCAGCGCGGAAAGCCCTCCTTACAGACATCGGAGTTGAGCTTCGCTCCAAATGAGCCGCACAGCGTGTGCAACACCGTCACATGTGCCCGCATTGCGCTGGTCAAGATGTTTCCCTAGAAGAGCTCTACGGTTAGGGCATGCAGACCAAAAGCCCCTCGTCGTGATCATCAGCGTCACGCATCTGGGATCTAGGGCGTCTCAGATCCTACGGAAAGTCGTCCACTGGACGACTTTCCGTAGGAATCTAGGGCGTCTCAAATCCCAGATTCCGCCTCATTCCTCTCGTAAGCGACCTTTTCGGGTCGCCAGGTGTCACAGCGATCAAATTTGACGCGATACCTTGCTCTCCCAGAGCCCATCACGCTTCTGACAGCATCGAATCTGCGCGAGGGGGTCGTACCCTCGCGCAGACGCAAACCCGCTCGTCCTGACGTGATGACCTTCCAAAAGCGGGTCGACTCTCCACAAAGCCGCTCAAAGCAGCGCGGAAAGCCCTCCTTGCAGATATCGGAGTTGTGCTTCGTTCCAAACGAGTCGCGCAGCGTGTGCAACATCGTCACATGTGCCCGCATTGCGCTGGTTAAGAGGTCTCCCCAGACTAGCTCTACGGTTAGGGCATGCAGACCAAAAGCCCCTCGACGTGTTCATCAGCGACACGGATCTGGGATCTAGGGCGTCTCAAATCCTACGGAAAGTCGTCCACTACGCACGTTTGCCCAACTTCAACGTCTGGATCTTGGAATGACCAGGAAAAGAGGAAGGACAGGGATGTTCGCTCGATAGCGATGCCGACGTCCGGATGATCGTCCTAAAATCCAAATCCGCAAAAGGATGTCCCGCCGTCTCTTTAGCTTTTACCTGGTGGGCGGATGTAGTCGTGCGGACCGCGGCTGTCGTCATACCGGCGGCACTATGCAAAGTCTGGAACAATGTGAGCGACGGACCCTGCGGGACCGCGTGGATTCAGCGGCATTGATGCGCCCTCCGAAGTTGCGCCCGTTGGGTGCCATGCCGGATACTGTACGACTGAGACGTCGGCGGAAGGCTGAGATGCACGCGCTGGGTCCTTCATACGAGTTACTGGTGGATCAGAGGCCATGAAACGAGTTTACGTGGTACAGTTCAAGATTGGCTTCAAGGGTCAAGCACACGGCGGGCTGCGAGCATTGACAGCGCGGGACGCTCCCGACGAGGTTTCGCAGAACCCCGAACAGCCTCGGGATGGAACATGGGTTACCTATCTATAGCCCCGTTCTCCTAGCCCGCGCGTGCTCGATATCGTTTACTGGTAGGTTCAAAGCTGATCACAACTGCCAGGACAGGCTTTTCCTCGTGTTGGACGATAGCCCTCGATTCAGTGAATGTATGCGCATGCGCCGGAAGCATGCAGGTCAGGCGGGCGCACACTAGCTCACACGCGCATCTCGGAGGCAGATGCGCGATTTGACGCTCGGAGAGCAGCTCCTTTCATGCAGGATCTGGAATGCTTGCCTCGAGGATGAAGGTGTAAGCTAGTGATCCAAGGGATGAACTGTACGGAAGGGAATGTGAAGAGGGGAATGTGCTGTAAGGAAGCTTGCAGGGAGATCGAAGGCTCGAGCTGCGAACTGTCGGGCGCGGGGCGGCGGATCTTGCCTCGAGGACATCGGACCCCACAGCTTGAGAAGGGATGGCGTGAACGGCGAGCCGCATTGGCCTCAGGTGCATGCTCAAGCGCTCAGGGAGTTATCGCTGTCTCATCGCGGTATATCCAGAACGCGCCGTGTGTACCTCCGCTCAAGCAGGCTGAGGTTCATACCACTCTGGACAAGGCTTTTTCATCCTCGGATATTGTCAAAGATGTCGGCGCCGCATAAGTTGTGGTCCGCAAAAACGTGCGGCCGGAGTCCGGACACGCGTGTCAAACGGCTCATCAGCTGAGACGTATGCCAAGCGCTGGTATGACATCGAGCGACCGTTGAGCGACCGCGAAGACAAAGTCGAAAACGAGCACAAATATCAGCACATTGACCAAGCTCGAACATCCGACGAGGGCAAGGGCGGGGACGGCGAACAAAGATGAGTGCTCGCCGTCACCGGCGACGTCAGTCAGCAACGGCAGGAACCAAAAAGGGGCCTGAAAGACTATTGGGTCCAGGGTACCGTGTTCCCACGGGATTTGATTAATCAGGGTAGTCTGCGATTCTCTCTCTTATAC
The DNA here is from genome assembly GCA_001632445.1 of Peniophora sp. CONT. Lineage (NCBI taxonomy): Eukaryota > Fungi > Basidiomycota > Agaricomycetes > Russulales > Peniophoraceae > Peniophora > Peniophora sp. CONT. The sequence continues at coordinate 123,255 of KV424513.1, read as the reverse complement.
CTCAAGCTTAGCGACGTCACCTTCGACCCCGTCATCGCCAGTGAATTTCCGCAACGTCATCCCCGTCGCAACTCCATAGCCCGAGCCCCGGCCAGCTTCACACTACGTAGTATAGGATAATCAACATGTCGGCGAATCCTGCTACGGAACAGGTAGAGCATCGTCCTGATGACGCTCCTCATGCCTCCCGCCCCCCTGTGCGACCCAAGCGGTCGAACTTCGACCAGGAGCCGAACCCGTTCGAGCAATCGTTCGCTGGTCCAACGTCAAGTGTCCGCTCCTCTGTCCGCCATGCCAATTCGACCGACTCGAAGACTAGCGAAGGTGGCCATGGCTCGGAGACTTCCGACCGACGTTCACCCGACGACGACAGCAAGCCGACGCTGCCCCCGCTCGCCTCGATCTCCTCGCCCTCGGAGCAGTACCCTTGGGGCTTCTCCTCTGCCTCGAATGCCGCCAACTCGCTGCGTGCCGGCCCCTTGTCCCCCGCCATGCTCGCCGGCCCCGCCCATGCCAACGGCCAGGAGGGTCAGATGTCCTTCGACGCCTCCAACTTCCGCACCGGCCTCACCCCGCGCACCGGCCTCACACCCGGCACTGGCCTCACACCCCTCATTGGTGGGCCCGTCGCCTTTCCGCCGCCGTCGCCAGGGACTGCTGCTTTCCTGAATATGATGAATAATGCCGCCGCCGGACCCGGCGCGGCGACGATCACGCCCAACACGCTCAACGCCATCACCGGCGTCCTCAACAACACCGCCGCCGGCAACGCCCAGGGCTCTGGCCCGCACCCGCTCTCTGTCTCGCACGTGCCTGGCCAGTACGACCGCAACGGCAGAGCCGCCCACGCATCCAGCCAGAGCCCGACTCAGGCTCACACAAACGGTCATGGCCAGGAGAACTACGCCGTCAACGTCCAGCACGCGCAGAACAACGCCGCCAACGGCCTCTTCCTCCTATCGCAGGCACACCAGGAGCTTACTAAGCGCGAGGAGGCCCAGCGTGCCGGCCAGTATGCCCAGCAGCAGCAGCAGCAGCAGCAGCAGCAGCAGCAACAGCAACAACAGCCTCAGCAGCAGCAACAGCAACAGCAGCCCGCGCCAACTCCCGCGCCGACACAGAACGGCTCGCGTCGCGGCACGAAGCGCAAGAACACGGACGCCGAGGCCCCTGCGCCCACCAAGGCACCACCGAAGCGCACTAGGCAGAGCACGCAGAGCATGCCCGTCAAGCAGAGCCCGAGCATTGACGAGGAGGAGGAAGACGACGATGACGATGACATGATGAGCATCGACATGACACCGATGCCCTCGTCCGGCAAGAAGGGTAACAAGAAGCCCGAGACGGAAGAGGAGAAGCGGCGCAACTTCTTGGAGCGCAACAGGCAAGGTTTGTTTCTTCTCATTATCATTCTTGTTGCGGGACATAATGCTCATCGCGCGATCCACAGCCGCACTGAAATGTCGCCAGCGCAAAAAGGCGTGGCTCGCCCAGCTTCAGGCCAAGGTCGAATTCCTCACGCAGGAGAACGAGCGGCTGCAGTCCGCGCTTGTCAGCGCGCGCGAAGAGATAGCGCGTTTGAGCGCAGCGGCCGTCATCCCAGCTCAGGGTACCCAGCACGGCGGTGGTGCGCCCGTAGCCGTTAACGTGAGCCTCCCGCCGCAAGGCGGGAAGCAACAGAACGGCAGTACGCGCGGGTACGGATACTGATCTCGATCCGCTTACAGTAGGCCCTGCTGTTTCCTGTCTCGCTGACTGTTTGCTTTGGACTGCGCGTTACACGTACTTTTTCTTTTCATTCAACCACTTCCATTGCCCCCCTACCCCTTACCCTGGACGATCCCATATACGACGGACCGTTCTCGTGCCCCGAACCCCACCCCTTTTGCATCTTCTCGTTTTCGCTCTCTACGCGCTACATATACGCACATCTCTACTCCTGGAGCACAGACACGAATGCCCCTGCGAACGACTGACTGATAAAACGACCTTTGTATTGTACTTTTTCCCACTCCTCTCTCCGTACCCTCTGCCTTCATCACCTCAAATCCCTGTTTTTGTATCGAGCGCTGTTCCCATAGCCAGAGTTTCTCTCGTGGTGGTTTTCGCGAAAGTACCCTATGTCGCCCTCTTTTCGGTTTCGCTTGTTGATTTGCTTGTCTTGAGGGCGGGACGCGCCATATACTGTAGTGCGCATGTATGGTTATATGCATATGCTTGCATTCTTCTTTTCTTACTCGTGTTGTCTCGGGTATATCTCAAAGCGATAGGTCGACACGACCAGCTGGACGACGCACCTCTGCCTTCAATCCAGTAACCAGCGGGTGTGGCCTGCGTATGCTTGCGGTGCACAAGCAGACCTGCAAATCGATAATCACTCGTCGACGGAATGCAATATGGCGCAATCATGCCACAACATCGGGGAGCCATTCGTTGACCGAGAGTCTGCTTATAAGCGCATATACACAGCTAATCGCGGCATTAAAAACGTGCGTTCCTCCGGAAGGGTTGATCTTGCAGCGCTTGTTCACGTATCCAGATGTATTATAAAGGTAGCAGTTTGCGCAGTACACGAGCAGTAGGCGGAACAGCAGCAGCAGGTCCTCGATCAGCGGGTGCAGCTCTTCGTCAAGCGCGAGACGCATCGTACGGAGCTCGCGCGGGTGCACGAAGAGGCTGAGAGCTTGCGTATGGATGCGTTCGTGGAAAGTGCGTCGGGTGGGTGTCCACCGGTGACCGGTTATTCCCTTGCAAGCAGTTAAAATTGGTGAGACGTGCTGAACGGTGAGCCGGGATGATACAAGAGGAAGTCCGCGAGGGGGGTGCAGCAGGCGTTCGCTTCACGATACGGGCGAAGACGTTGGAGTATTAACATATCCCATATCTGTGGTGTCGGTGCACGCAGGGTGAACGAAGCGAATGAAAGCATGATGCTGCTCCGGGGAGTCACGGTCGAGATCGAGTGAACAGCCTAGTTTATTCCTTCTCGGTACAAAGTTCGCTCCCTCCTTAGATCTAGGGCTCATTGACGACTACCCCCTCCGTATTGAACATCTCACGGCGCACATCGTCGCTGCCTAACCACCCCGAGAAAGGTCCCCGTGGACCTAAAAGTGCGGCCTTGGCGGCATTGTATCGTTCTCGCTTCTGCTTCTCTTCAAAGTACGTCGGGGCGCTGAGATTCTCTATCAACACGATTCATGATCGACCACCAAAAGGCACTCACGGGGTCGATGCATGTCCCATTAGTGACAGTATGTCCGAGTAAAGAGAGAATAAGGAAGCCTTGGACAGGATCGGCCTGCGCATGTGTGTAAGAAATGGGCCATAGATGAGAAATCCATGTTTACTTGAATCTGCCACTCGCGCGATGTTTCGGCGAGATTCCTCGTCGGATGCCATTGATCAGGACTTCTGGTCCTGTAGTAGAGTCCGCAACCCAGCATATAGCTGTGGATTTGACATTAGTGACGCAGAAATTCGAATGGGTGTCAAAGTCGCACAGTCATTGGAGGAAATTCTTGTCCCAGACAGTGTCGAGCGCGAATGCACGAATTGCGTATTGGTAAAATAGACAGAGGGACGGGATACGCGGTAGCCCTCTGGAAGTCCTTCGAGCACGTCAGTACTCAGTCGACCCAGATCCATGCACGTAGCTACCAGCTATACTGCCCAGTCGTTCGTGAAAGGCACGCTCGCAATCTGCTTTCACCACGCCCTGAAGAGCATGTTCGACTTCGCCGATGATTACGGCTTCGATGGAGATGGGCGTAGTAGCGAGGCCGCTGACGAGTGCGCCCTGAATGCCCAGGACGTTCCAACGGGCGATCTTGTCACTGCATGACATGCTGAGAACGGAGGGCGCATCTGCACGTCCCGGTTTTGTCCTAAGTACGCCTAGTCGTGCGTAATTGTCACGTCCACGAGAAGCTGACCCTGCAGCAAGATCTGGCCAGGCAGACGAGTCTTTTAATACGGCTGTGGTAGGATCTTGCTGCGCGGCGAGCATCCTCGTTGAGGCATCACCACCTGAGCGCCGGTAAGCGGCAGAGAAAACAGCGCGGCAAAGATGCAGACTTCATACATGGAACTGTAGAGACGTATAGGTACACATGTACATCATCTCGCAGGGCATATCCAGACTCCCCTGATCCAGACAGCCATTCTGACGGAATGCTCTGCTGGTCTCGGCGTATCTCCTCGAGTAGCCATCGAATAAAGCCGCGACGAGCGATGACCTCAGCGTGCGAGTCGTGCAAAGCGTCTCCACAAGCAGGCAGGCGTTCAGTTGGCAAGCATTTTGACCCAGTGCCGAGGCTGATCACTTTCAATACATCCCGGTTTCGATGGTGCACGACGAATGATGCAAGGATAGTGAATTTGCCGGGCTGAAGGGTGAAGGCCAGAGATCGGTAGGTATTTAGAGCCGCCTTGACTACATCTTCGAGTCTTGAGTCTACCGCGGGTCCATCAGCATGTTGCATATACGGGCGGTTGAAGGATGGCGGTCGAGGATAAGTTTCGAAATCATGTGCGCCAACCTGCGGGCTCGCAAGAACGTGGACCGCACGCGAGAATGACGTCGCCAAGCGCTGGTCATCGGTGTGGCTCCTGCCCTTGGACCTGCACCACAGCTACGCCTCAGGCCCTCAGCCAGGCATGCCTATCCTTCGCTCCATTTCTCCAAACGCGAAGTCCGGACCTGCTTGGCGGACGTATATAGCGGCTCACTTTGACTATTGAGACACCCCACAAACATCTCTCAACAACCCACTTTTACCCAACGCATACACTCACCACCCACTTCATCGTCTAATATGGCTTTTGGCTTTGGTCGCTCCACCCGTCGCACCCGCGGCTCAGTACTAACGGGCCCGACGACTACAACTACCACGCACACACGCCGTCACCACGGCTTCCGTCTGCGCAAGGATCCCGATCGCGTTGCGGGTGGCTACAGTACGTGCATGTCTTATCATTGCTCAGGTACTTGGCTCATTCGATCTTGCAGAGGCTGCCCTGGCCAACCCCAACACAACTCACGAGGGTCGTAAGCACGCCAAGTGGGAACTCCGCAGGATGGTAGGCTGCCTCACATCGTCAGCATGTCTATAGCCTGACTGACTTGTCTCTCTCAGGGTCGCGGAAACGAGGCTCACGTCCCTCTCATGACCAAGATCAAGCGTACGCTCGGCATACGCAGCACCCCACGCTCTGCCAGCAGGCGCACGCACACCGTGTCCAGCACCAGCAGGATGCGTCGCACCCGCCGCGCGCCGCGCTACTAAGCGATTAACTTCCTCGTATAATTCGGACTATACCCTTCCTCTATGTTGTATTCCCTGTTGTAATATCCCACATGTATGAATAGGCGAACTTAATGCTCCCTGCGAACGAAATTGTGTGAACCGAGAACTGAATTGCGTTGACGAGACAACTGGTATACATCTACTGACTGGTACATGGTGGATCCTGGCAAGCGGCAGTGGTACATACATATGATCGATAACAACATAGGAAGATGATGGTAGATGCGAATGCGAATGCGAACGAAGCGAAGGTAATGAGACTAGACGAAAACGAACCACGATGCATAAACCCTGATGATAGAGACAGAGGATACTCTTATATCGTCGAGAAAATAGGAAGCCACACGCCAGGTGTTTCTTCTTCCATCCTCTGGAGAAGGATACGCTTGCTGGAGATGACGATGCCATTGGACTGGCGGATCAAGGTCAATTGCCGGCTACATCCCGAATGAAAAGGCTGTGCTTACTTGCAAGTAATGTAGGACGGCGCGGCCGAGGCGACGTGCCAGGCCCGACATACTGACATAGTCGCCGGATGTCACCGTCACCGGAATCTCGTAGCTCATGGGCTGGTACCCGTTCCACTGTGCATCAACAAGGTCAGCAATTGACTCTCGCGTCATGGAAGATATCTGATACTCACGCGAATACGGACGTAAAGGAGCCCGCGAGCCGAGAGGCGAAGGTTATAGTATCGGTAGCGATATCGTTTTGACATCTCGACGCCATGGCGGCCACGATCCAGCACCTCGGATAGCAGGACGCCTGACCTGCCGCCAGCGCCGCGAGCGACGAACTTGATCTTCGAGCCAGTGCGCATACCTGGCCCCATCGACATGGACATACCCGGCATCATACCCGGAACCACGGGCCCAGCCATACCGCTGGCCATAGACATCGCCCCCATAGGAACAGCGCCAGGCATACCTATTGGTGGGGTAATCACGGGGACCTGGTGGATGAACGATCCCGGCGCCGGCGTCGGCATGCGGGGGTACTTCATGTCGTAGTGTTGCGACGGGTAGGATCCCAGCGGCGGAGCGCCATATGGACCGGCGCTGAACGAGCGCGAGCGAGCTCGGCCAGGGTAGTAGGTTTCCGGCTCGCTCATTAACGGTGACTCCTCAAGAGAGCCCTCATCATACGCTGGATGAAAAGGTGTTGGTTCGCGTTGCACTGCTACCGAGACACCAGAACCGGGGTGAAAGGGAGTCCGCGGAGGAGGAGACGGAGATGGAGACGGGCTCAGGCCCGGATGGTACGGAATCGGCGACGAGGCGCGATGCTCACGTGGAACACCATGCATAGCACCAGGAGGCGGCTGGAATGCGTGGTAGTCTTGCTGTTGGTAAGGCTAGCTCGGACAATGCGCGTAAGCTCCGTGCCGACGTTAGAGTGAAGGGCATTGCTCACGTCGTCGTAATTTGCTGCTGGGTAGAACGGCTCGTCAAAGGGCGATGGGCCGAAGCCGTTGTCGTGAACGCTGTGCATGGATGCACGTCGAGAGGGAGTCCGAGCAAACTGAGAGTAGGCCATGCTGGCGAGCGAGTTGTGGGTCGAGAGGAGAGTAGTTGCAGCCCTTGACTGTGAGCTCCAATCCTTTATAGATCCTTGCAGCCGTGAACAGCGTGGCCGGAGATGACAGACCGCTTGAATAGCAGGGGAGCCCTGCCACACGAAGGGAAGGGACAGGGATACTGTCGCGTGAAATGTACGCGTGTAGACAGCCAGGCAAGCTGAAGGACTAGCGGTGAAAGGACGTGATGCAAGTCGCAGCTGTAAGCTCCGTGCGTACTTCTCCGATTTTTCTTCAAAGTTCTGGGGACAGTGTGAAGATAGACGGGTAGAAACCTCGAAGCGCCGCGAAGGCAAACGGCTTAAGTACTAGAGTTGAGTCCTGGCCAAGAACGACACACGCCAACGGGACCGGCGTACGTATCTGACCACGACTCGGCGCAGAAACAGAGGGGTTCATCACAGATAGCACAGGGTTTGGGCTTCCACCGCAACTTCTGTATGGCTACTCGCGCTGCGTGTTCTCCCCGTGTTGCCCAGCGCTTGAACATAACACCCTTCATCCTCGCTTCACGCCCTCCACCTGGAGTATTGTAGGATGAAGCGAGAGCTAGACGTAGCTGTATAGCCCTTAGAAGAAGTCATGCGTGTAGACTGCCGAGTCAGGTAGATGCTCTTGACCAAGTGAATGTCGATCTTCATCATGGCCGTGAACAAGCGGCGCCAAAGATGCGCCACAGCGGCGGGAACCGCCGACCACGTGTCCAGCCACACGCTGTTCGCGCCCCGTTATTCTTCTTTTAACACTCACGTCTCGCATCGCAGAAGATTTACATACTCGGAAGCAGCTCTAGAACTGAGGGACTCTTCTTGTCCCAGACTAATCCTCAACATATATATGGACTCAGACGATCTACAGGCTGGTCAAGCTCCGCCGGTGAGTACTGTAAATCCCTTCAAGCACCTCACGCAGTTCTCATACCATTTATACGCATAAGACCTCTGCGAGTATCCAGGATCTCTTGAATAACTTGAGAGCATCTGGCGCTTGGGCGCAAGTTGTGGGCGCAGCGCCTGCCGCCACCGGTGATGCAGACAGCCATGCTCACACAACTAGCCTTGAAGGACATCGTCCTGAGAGAGATCTAGCGACTTCATCCGCTCTCGCTGCGCATCCTATACCCGCGTATGTCTCGAGCTCGTCGTTAACCGTCGCGTCTGGTGTCTCTCAGTCGTCGGTCGCATCTCTATTGTCACAGCTCCAAGCTTCTTCTGCCAATAATGTCTTTTCGCCGCCCGTCCCTTCTGTCCCTGCGTCCCAAGTGCAGCATGACCAGGTCAATCCTCCGTCGGCGCAAGGATATGATTCTATGTCAGAAAGCCGGCGCCTGCATGCGGCGACCGCAGACCAGTCTCAACAGAAAGACTTTCGTACCATGACCTTTCAGAAGTCCTTATCCCACGTTTCTACGTTGGTCGAGGACGAAACCTTCGTTCAAGCCATGAAGTCGGTGCGTGTATACATTAATTCCTCGCTAGTCGAAATGAAATTTTACTCATCATGCAGATGAAAGAAGAGCAGGATGCTCTGGAGCGCAAGCTCTGGGAAGAAAGAACCGAGATCCTCGACCGCCACGAACAGAAGGTGAAAGCAGCGAAGGCGCAGGCTCAGATCATCGGTTCCGGATTGTCAAAACTGGACGCGGACTTGCTCTCCGATGCTATTCGGCAAGAGATAAAGCAGTTTGAGATGGAGCGAGGGCTGCCTGCCTGGGACGGTTTGGTAGCAAAGCACCAAGCAGCGATGGAGGTCCTGACCGTTCCGGCTATGTTCGTTACATCTAAGCCCGCTGATCTACAGGTGACAACCATCCCCTCCTCATATATGTAACAGATATTGACGACGGGCTGTGCAGAAGCAGAAGAAAGTCATGCAGCTCGTGGAAGGGACGATCTATGGTGATGATTGATTAGACTTGACCGCTTGACCGGAAATTGTTCCGAATAGAACAGGGGTGCACGGACCCAGCCTTCAATGGACCGCATGGCAAAGCTTGTCAATTAACCATTGTCAAATGGATCTTTCCTAGCATTTCCGCCATGTGGGTATCAGGGGCGATCGGTGGTGCGGGTATTTTTCTCGATGCATTTTCCGTTCAGCACCCACTGCAAGTCCAGCAGTAGTACACACATCATAACACCGCGCTGCGGCAACGCCACCATCTCGTCCGAGGCTCTCGTTGCGACCCATTCCGTTCATCACTTCTGTATAGACCGTTGCTGTTTGCGCGTGCGGAGATGAAACGCCTGCACTACGGCTTCGGCTTTGTGCCTTTGCTAATTTCGCTCTGGAAAGCCGAGCTCGGAACTCGTCCAAGTAATATACTTATATGCGGGGCACGACGTCTCTTTCTCCGCACCCACCATCACCTCCGGCTTTGGCTGCCTTGACGCGTGCGGGATGCCCTATGTTGACCTGTTCTCGCGCGATGACTTCGCCCAGTTGTACTACCATGCGAACACCCCGACCGGCTCAGTGTCCGGATTTGATCCCGCCAAGGCCACACTTGTGCTCCTGCATCCATTCGCATTCGACTTAACATGGACGGCTAGTCAAATGGAGGATCCGCGTTTAGGGGATCGGTACAATGTCATCGCGTTTGACTCTCGCTTCTCCGGCAAGTCGCGTACGAAGCTGAGCGGCAGGTTGGACTATTGGGTGTTGGCAGCGGACCTCGCATACGCGATCCAGGTGCGCGCGCTTGCCTTGCTGCAGGCGCAACTTGAACTGACCTCGTGTTCGTTTCCAGACATTGCGCTTAGCGCCCGCACATGTTTGGGCCGAAGGAGCCGAGTCTACGAATGTTGCTATGCGGTTCGCCATGCTGTGCGTTCCATCCATGTTTGATGTCGACCATCTTCGCCTGTATTTATTGCCTCCTTAGGTTCCCGGAGATGTGCTTGAGCTTGGCATTGGTTTCTGTACCACCGCCAACGGAGTGCGTGTTTGGCCCAATGTCTCTCGCCTTCGTGCCCCTAATGCAACGATAGGTCACGGAGGTTCTGCATATCCGCTGACGATGTCCTCAAAATGTGGGGCTTGGCTGAAAGTCTTGAAGACTTCGAACATGCCAACCAAGAGCTCGTTGAGATCACCGTCGGGAATGTACGTTCTTGCTCATCATCGCCATATATGCCATCTAATCTCCGCTCAGCTTACGCCTCCAGATGAATTGGATCGAGTACATGCGAATCCGTCTCTGACAGGTTATATGACACTGATGCTGGCATGTAGATCGTAACGTTCTGGCAGCAGACGTATCCGCCCACCCATCGAGCACGTTTCATGGGCCTCATGAGCTTGATGTTGAATGTATGCACGTTCGCTTCGCTCTTGTATGCAGCCCTACGCTCATGATTGATCCAGAGAGTGCCACTCACCCCATCTCAACTTGAGAACATTCACCAGCCTGTGTTATTGATCCATGTAGGCGTATATTTCCTATCTACGAATACCGTGTAAGGCAACGCTAAGCACTGTCGCAGGGAGAAAAGAATGAGCTGCACTCGGTAAAACATGCGGAACGCTTACAATCACGTTTGAGCGGCGCTAAGGGCGGAGCACGGCTCGCCGTTATACGCGGTAAGCAACGCGCTTACTTCACGCCAGAATGCACCCTGAATTGCCGCCAGGATGTGACGGCTTCCTCTCCCTACAACCATCCTCGTCATCCATTGCGAACCAGTTCTACGCCAAATTCCTGTCTTCCCTACCTCCTGCTCGTTCTGACTTCATTACACGACCCCTCTCTATCCCGCGCCGCATGGCTATTGCCCTCCAGGACCTCGCTGATATCACGCACCATCCTGATGTCGAGGACCGCGACCCTCTCTCGTGCCTCTCCTTTTCTCTGGTTACGCCCGAAGTGGAGAAAATGCAGAAGGACGCGTTCACGCGGTATCATCGCGGACAACGCAACGCATACTCACCTCTTCGGCCTGATGGACGACCATTCAGAGAGTACGTCGTGGTCTGGGTGCGAAGGTTTCAAGTTGAGTGCGTGCTGACTACACTTCTAGATACTCTACACGACACAACGACCACTGGTTTACGAGTGATGGTGTCGACGGACTGTCGCACGCAACCGGCAGTGAGTTGCTACTTCTCATTTTACTCGTCACGTGAATATGCGAACTGACTACTACGAAATTGCAGAAGCCGTCGCAGTACAGAGTGTACAGGAGCAGCGCAAAGGGTCTCTTCCTTCACCGCAGCTCCCCGCGATGGTCGAACCATCCGACTCCAGTTCTACATCTACTTCCGCGCCCTCCACCCCCACTGATTACAGCCTATCCCTCAAGCTACAGCGCACGGCTTCCAACACCCAGGCGGCCATCGAGCGTCTGAGTAATCCACGCAATACGTCTTCGCGTGGGTCCCTCATCAATGGCAGCCCTCTCACTCGTTATCTTTCACCGTAACACTGCTCATGATCGGTTTGTGTCACGCCTACGCTCATTGCTCACTGTTTGTACCAAGCTCTCGTTCTCAGTACTCGCATACTATGACATCCACCATCAATTGGACTCCAATCTCGACACGGACTACTCAAGCGTCTCGACCCTCTAAAATTTCATTAGCCCACCTGGCCGTATAGAACGCATTATAGTCGTATAAGCTCTAGCTCTACAGTCCACCGATCGTAATACCCATCATCCATCCATCATACACTCAATGTAACTTGCACTTTGACCCTATCCTCGTATTTGCCTGTGCCTCACGATCGCCCCTCAATAACTTTAGGCATCCGGGACTTCAGTATGGCCGTCCCAGGCCGCTACATGCAGAGGCACGAACCCTTATTACATATCATTATGCCGGGTTCATTTGTACGCCGTAACTCGTATGTCAAGGGATGCTTCTGTCTTCGCGAACTCGTTGCAGACACTGAATTAACACTGACTGACAAGGGAAATTACTCTACTTAGAGTGTAGCGGGCAACGCAGCCAGATAGTCAGTCTCCTCTCTCCAGGACACCGTAGTTGTCGGAATGCGGACGCAACCCCGCGTAGCATAAGTATATCGAGATGCATCACCGAACATGACGCTCGCGAAGTTCGAACACGCCAGGGCAACAGGTCGGCGTCCATAATATCCGGTAGTAGTACACAACTGCTAGCCGACCCAGCAAACGCACTAAAACATCACTACAGCCCTCACATCTCGAAGTCCAACGAACAGGGCGCATCATGACAGGTCCATCCCGTCCTCCTTGGCGTCGCCGCGAACGTGTGGCGTGGCGAGCTCGCGGCGGACCTCGGGCCCGATCTGAGAGTGCGGGTGAACGCGCACAACGTCCAGCAAGGCATTCTTTTGGTCCTGAGTTAGGTGCTCGGCGTACCTGTAAAGGCCGTGTAAGTGTGGGGAGCTTCGATCAGAGATTAAGTTGGTACGTGCCGTTGGCATAGAACCAGTAGTGACTGGTGCCACAGCACCGGGAGCGCCTCCGAACGGCCCTTGTGTGTGTTTGATATGCGGATGAAGTGGAAGACGAGGGCATCGAGAACTTGGTAGGGCAAGGTGTACTTCTTGTCAAGTAGTACGCGGATGAATAACGAAGTGGACCCTATCGCATTAGCGTCAGTATATGCGGAGTAAAGCGGGTCGAAAGGGGAGACGAACCGTTGTAATCCATACGGGAAAGACGGACGAGGGCGCCGGATGCATGGATGACTGGCACGCTAACCTTGGCGAGCACGGATGCAACGATTGCAGCTTCCTTCAACGTGCATCCAGTCTGACAGGTAGCGTAAGCTCGCATCCAGTTGGACATCGCTCTAAGATACGAACCTCAAGCAGCGGGAATACGATGCCCTTGAAAAATGCCGCGGGCTTGTACAATGCCCGCTTCAACGCCTCGTAATAATGCACGTTCAGCTTGCGATTGTTCTTCGTCGTGTTCGGGTTCACGATGTCGTCGCGCAGCGCATCTAGCAATACGCCCTGCAAGAATACCTGCGCTTGCGCAGGCTTCATGTTTGACACGAATATGCGCGTTGCGGCATGACAGGCAGCAGGAGACCAGGTTTCTGGGTGCGTTAAAGCCAGGATGCGCGCCCAGCCGGGCAAAGAAGGCACGATCTTGAAGGGTTTGGGCAGTGGGCCAGAGCGGTAGCTGCGTAGAAGTAGGCCGACTCTATATGAAGGTGTCAGGAATGTCCGTTGGTAGGCATAAGGCAGAACCAACTTTGTGTAGACCTCCACAACCTTTGGATCCAGTCCTTCTGCAGGATCAAGCACACCGTCTCCTCTACTCTGCGGTGCGCGTATGACGGTTGTTTGATTTGCGCCAGAGTCAAAGTCGAGTTTCGCGAAGATCATGTCCGCGAGCGTTTTGCGCTCCCCAGCATTAGGCGGTAATAATGTGTCCAAGGCCTGTATGTCGCCGGCGTCGATGTCCTGCGCGGCTGTTACAATCGCATCTGCGCGAGCGCGCATATATAGAGGAAAATGTACGTACGAGGTCGTGTTCTTCTTGATCTACGTCCAAGAAACCGGTGTACTCCTCCGCGGCCTCTTCATCGTCGATCTCCTCCAGGTCGCGCGCGCGGGAGAAGGACGAGTCGGAAAGTATTTCTTCATCGTCTGCTTCCTCGAGCTCATCCTGCTGGTCCTTGGCAAGGTCAAAGATGCGTTTTGATGTTTTAGGGTCGAGAATTGCCTGTGTAAACAATGTCGTTTTGATAACAATTATAAACTATGAAAGCATGGATATTTACATCAGACTCGAGATCATCGTCTGCATCGGATTTGCGCGTCTTCCTGCGCTTGCCGGGCGCCGTGACGCGCCCGTATTTTTCTGACAGCTCGTCCTTGCGGAGCTGGACATGCAGTGGATCGTGCCGGGGCGCGGAGGAAGGCTTCTGGGCGCGCGGCATGGTGGTCGAGAGAGGGATAGGGGCACTGCTCAAATTTCGAGCCACAAGTCACAGCGGAGTGTCACGATAATTATAAGCGCCTGACGCGCGCGAAAGCAAGGCTTGATTGAGACCATCCTGATAATGGCCAGCGCAGAAGTCAGAAAGCACGCCCGTTCGTTCTCTGCCGCACTCGCCGATCCCAGCGCCGTCGTGAAGATGCAGCCGTCGAACGTTGAGCCCATCAAGACCCTGGACAAGAACGGCGAGGAAATCACCACCGTCGGCTTTGACCGCTTCGGCTTCGACTGCGAGGTCCCGCTCGACGTCGTCCGTGCACTCTACCTCCGCCCGCACTACATCGTCACCCAGACCACGGACGAGGCCAACATCGACTCGAAGGAGGATGTCGCCCACGCCAAGTTCACCGGCCAGTTCGCCGCCTACCAGTCCAAGAGCATCTTCCACCCCGACAGCCAGTCCATCTCCTATACCACCCTCTCGCGCTTCCCGCCCGTAAAGCTTCTCCCGCCCTCACAGCGCAAGCGCGTCCTCGTCACGGGAGGTGCCGGATTCGTCGGCTCCCATCTCGTCGACCGCCTCATGCTTCTCGGCCACGAGGTCACCGTGCTCGACAACTTCTTCACCGGCTCCAAGACTTCTGTCTCGCACTGGCATGGACACCCCAACTTTGAGCTCGTTCGTCACGATGTCGTCGAGCCCTTCATGATTGAGTGCGACCGTACGTCCCAAATCGGAAGTCCTGTTTCCGCACCGCGCAACGGCTGACAGCTTCCATGCAGAGATCTACCACCTCGCGTGCCCCGCCTCGCCGCCCCACTACCAGATCAACGCCGTCAAGACGCTCAAGACGTCCTTCCAGGGCACCCTCAACATGCTCGGTCTCGCCAAGCGCACCAAGGCCCGCTTCCTCATCACGAGCACTTCCGGTACGTCTCGCTCTTGTTCGGAAACCTGCCTCCGTGTCTAACACCTTTGTGCGAAGAGGTCTACGGTGATCCCGAGGTACACCCCCAACACGAGGACTAGTGAGTATCTTTGTCTCGTTTGGGCGCCGTTCACGGCTCGCAATCACCGTCGCCGGGCCCGCAACATTGTCGCGATTCACACGTCGCACGTTTCTCGCCGCCATCGGCATTGCTCCTGCTTCGGATATGATCACAACAGACGCTGATATCGCCTTTTTTTAGCTGGGGTCACGTCAACCCGATCGGCCCGCGCGCCTGTTACGATGAGGGCAAGCGTGTCGCCGAGACGCTCACCTACGGCTTCCACCGACAGGATAACGTCGACGTGCGCGTCGCCCGTATTTTTAACACCTACGGTCCGCGCATGAACCCGTTCGACGGTCGCGTTGTCTCCAACTTCATCGTTCAGGCACTCCGTGGTGAGGACCTGACCGTGTACGGCGACGGCAGCCAGACCCGCTCCTTCCAGTACATCCACGACCTCGTCGACGGCCTGATCGCGCTCATGAACTCGGACGAGACGCGCCCGACGAACATCGGTAACGGCGACGAGTTCACAATCTTGCAGTTCGCCGAGCTCGTCAGGGATATCGTCGAGAAGGTGCAGTCTGAGGACGGGGAGAAGAACGCACGCCGCGTGAGCATCATTCATGAGGGTTTGCCCACCGACGACCCCAAGCAGCGTCGCCCCGACACAACGCGTGCTAAGGAGAGCCTGAAATGGCAGCCGCGCTGGACTGTGCGCATGGGCCTCGAGGAGATGGTCCGGTACTACAAGGCCAAGATGGCCGAGGGCTCGCTCTAAGCCGCCTGTCTCGACCGCTGCTGGTTGCTTGACTCACAATTTCCGCCTGCACATTGCTCGTATACTTACATATACATACATACATCTGGTGTGCCCCTTGGGCTGCCCACGGACTGGTTTGCGACTAGTATATATGGGGTAAAGGGTTGCTTGGAGAGAAAAATATATAGAGAATGATTGTTGTAGAGCTCACAGTACGCTATATAATGCCAATGCTGGCTTACCACTGGCGACGATGGTCTTCAAGTGCACTCTGCACGCTCGCCTGACGGTATGGATGTGGGCGGAATCATCTCGCTTGTTTACTCCAGCACCTTCGATCAAGCCCACGGATCCTTCGTAGACAAGATGAGTCGTTGAGGAACAATGTAAACCGTACAGGGAAAGTCATTGTATAGACGTCCAGCCTGCGGTGTAAGTAAGAGAAAAGCAGGACTGGCGACGCCGGAACCACGAATCCATAAGATGACAGTCGCAATGTCAATCATAAGATTGAATGTTGGTATATGTACAAGGTCCCGATGCGAGCGTGCGAGAAGTGCAAGATCAGATGATGATACATGGGCCGGCGGTGCACCTCTTTTTCGGCTCCTTCCTAGGATAGAGGACGGCACGGGTGGCCTCGTCAAAGACGTTCTTCAGGCCTCTCTGCGTAAGAGCAGAGCATTCGAGATACTTGACAGCGCGAATCTCCTTGGCCAATTTCACGCCCTGCGTGTACTGGATCGAGTTCGTGCTGCTGTCGCCCAGTTTCTCGCTTGGCGAGGGACCTTCTCGTAAGTCGAGTTTAGTGCCAACAAGCACGATGGCGGTCCCAGGCGCATGGTATGCGATTTCCGGGTACCATATGTCCTTTACGTTGTCGAACGACGGACGGTCCACGAGCGAGAAGCAGATGAGGAAGATGTCCGTTTGAGGGTACGACAGCGGCCTGAGGCGCTCGTAGTGCCCGTCCGTAGCTGTGTCCCACAAGCCGAGCGAGATGGTCTTGCCATCCACCATCGCATTCACTGAGGAATTATCGCATACTGACGGGGGATGTTCGCCAGGGAATGCATTCGTAGTATGGGAGATAATAAGGCTGGTCTTTCCAACAGCACTGTCGCCAACAACAATACACTTAATAGCCTGTATATTCGAGTCGAAGGGTTCGGAGAGGTTCAGAGGCATAGGTGTTTCCAATTTTTCTGAGATGCGGGAGTACATCCTGATGACTCGAGTACGAATGCGGCTGGAGACGGAAGTGCTGAAAGTGATAGAGCGCAAGGTGCGAAGCCGGGAAGAAGAACAGGGCAAGGCGGCAGTCGCGCGGTGTGCACTGCGCTGGAGGCTGTGGCAGTGCAGTGCTACTAGGGTTAGGGTTGGCGCTCAGAGACGCGCGGCGTGCGCACTTAACCACGAATAACGATGAGCAGGCGACCCTCATGCTTGTCTGGCTCATTTGCACTACCAGCCTGCTCTACTAACTCGAAACCAACAACGTAATGCGCTGCAGATACGCGCTGCGGTACGCGAGCGGTGTGTGCATACATGGGTAAGTACTGTGCTAACGGAGATATACGGTTTCATACAACCAGCAGGCGTAGGTTTCCAAGAAAGACAGAGACGGAGAGGAACCTTTTACATCAATTTCCAGATAACAGGTCTTTAGGGAAGCGGTTCATAGAAGGGCGACTTCGCGACATGGTCGAGAATCTGAACAGTAACTTCATGTGCGACCCGCCTGAGGAAGAGCTCCGAGTCGCCAGTCCCACCGCCCTCAACTCTCGCCCAAAGAACAGAAATGTCACTCTCCATCTGTTCAATACTAAGTATATGGTAAATGAAGTCGAGATGCATGAACTGCTCACCGCGATAGCGCAGCGGAACAAAGCAGCGCGCAAGTCCGCGCAGACTTCCCGGAGCAAGGTGCGCACACCGTCTATGGTCTTCTCGGCAACGTTCTCGAATGCTCGAGAGCCGTCCTGCTGAATCTTCTCACGGAAGTTTGACTTGGTGCGCAAGGCCACTCCAATTCCGGGCTCAGCATCGCGCGCAGAGGCGTACGCGCTGAACAACTCCGTCTGGAGTTTATCCGCCATTCCCCGCGATATGTTCCTCTGACCGAGGGTAAGCTTGGCTTGGGCGGCATCAAGAGCAGCCTGTATGGCGCTCTCTGTATTGAGAGCCGCCTGTGCGGTAAACTCGTCGACCCTCGGGGCAAAAAGCGCGCGAGCTTCATCCTGCGCCGCGGACTCCCTAATCTGGCCGAGAATGGTAGCGACTTCATCATGAAGATCCTGTACTCGCTCGTGACCCTCCTGCGACAGATCAAGCTGCTTGAATGTCTGCGTCCAAACACCCAGGATGTCGTCCTTCATCGGGGCGATCATACTGGCATTCCAGTCGGTGTGGAACACACCGTCGCGGCGCACGTCTGACGTTCAGTAGTTTACTGCGGTTAGCCATCTATCGCACCCAGCAAATTAATAGCTACACACAAGCTAGGAGTGTGTTCCATTTGACAAGGCTGGCGAGCTCGTTGAAGGTTTGCAAGGAAGTGCCTGAGGCCTGTCAAAGCGAGGAAACATTTGCTTAGCGGTGGAGGCTCGAGCACACTGATATCGGCGCAGACTGACCGTATGCGGGGCAGCACGTAGACTGCCGATGAATGCATGCGAGAGTATGTCGACCATCTCCGACTCAAGCTGCTCGCAAACCGACTCCAACACCTGCCACGAAGATTATGAGCCATTTAGGAGTACTGAGATATCAAACTATGACGGACTTGAAATGCCGTGGAGAATATGCCGTGGTCGTCTACAGTGTCCTGAATGAGTGATTGTATGCTGGCAATCTTCCTGTTGCCTTACCTTTCCTAACTTCGTGGAAGGACGCACTATACCAGCGAAGCATGAAACGCGCGATGCCAGCATCACGTTCCATCTCCTCATCAGACCCTGTAGCTTTCTCTCCGGTAACACGAAGGTAATCCTCGACAGTGAGTGCGTGTGACCGAATGTCTCTGATGAATAATTTGAGGAACCAGTTCCTGCGATTGCGACCAAGTTGCTGAACATGTTGCTGCAAGGAGCTTATCCCCGCGTCGCTATCACAGTCGGACAATGGTGTTGTACCATCTATGCAGACGCCAGCAAGTCCTCAGGGAGAAGAGCTCAGAGACAAAAACAGAAGGTTTACTTACGTTGCTGCCTGCGGTAGGTTTCTGCGCTAGTGCAAAATACCGCCGGAAGAGCCTGATTGCCAGCCTCGCCCATGTGCGTAGATACCGCATCCACGAAACGGCGTGGCCACTTAGACTGGATGTTCTGAGAGCGATCGAAGTATGTTAGATACGTTGTACCTAGAGAGTAAGAGATATGCGTACTTGACGCCGCTCAATGGCAGCCAGACGGAGAAGTGAGGGTCGAAGCACTTCTTGCCTTGCTCGGAGGGATTCTAGTTCGTCTGTCTGTCTCTTGAGATGAACGTGTAGATCCTTGAAGTTATCACCCGTTGGAGTGTTCGTAGGGGTACCGCCAGGGTTTGTAGGGAATGCAGAGCGTCTGCCGCCGGCCCGTGCTGAACCGAGTGAAGCCGAGGAAATATTTTGACGTCTTTTGCCAACAGAGCCGCCACCATCTGTCGGCGAACGCGGCCGCTTCTTACCCTTCTGGGGTGCTTCATGGGCAGAACGTCAGAACATCCATGAGGGAAAAGTGACATGCTGATTACCGGATGCGTTATGCTTTATCTGAGTTTCAAGCTGTCTCCGAAGTTTATCGCACTCGTTGATCTTGCGTGCGATTTCCCAAAACTCATCTTTCATCAATCGTGCGTCGCCGGCATCGTTGACCGAGGTTTTTGTGGGCAGCAGACATACGTCTCCCTGCGTCGCTGTGAAGGTATCAATGCCAGTCTTTGAAACTATCATGGGAGTGAAATCTCACTGACCTACAAGGGTAACGTTGAAGCCACTGATGGAGTGTGAGACAACGTCAACGTCAAAGAAGCAGACTGCTCACTTTGCATCTGTGATCCACGGGCCATGTCACTGAGAAGATGCGATAGGACGAAAGGTAATAGACATCCTCACCCACTACACAAGGGACCCATTAGTATCAGTCTACAAGCGAGAAGCAACTGCTCACTTAGAATTTGCCTAATTCCCGGAGCAAGGTTCCCTGCAGGGCGACATCAACATATGATTGCTCGAGGCCTCGGACGTATGCTGACCGGCAAACGGGTTACTATCGCTAGCGCGCACAGCGCCAGCTACGACGAAAACATGATCTAACCGACCGAGATACTTCAACGCTATTTGGTCGCGAGCGGCGTTGGAATCTTGGACCCCGGGAAGATCGACCAGAACAACTCCACGAAGTATATCGGCATCCACGTGGTACTCAACTTCAGCCACCAGGGGCCAAGAAGAGGGTTGTGGATCGTCAGCTTCCACAAGTTCGTCGTCTGTGTCCATCTGGCTTGCACGCCGAACTACGGCACGCAAGTTGTCGGTGAGATCATCCGCGTCCTCCCCGTAGTAGTCTAGGGTCTTTCCGAAACAGTTCTTAAGTCCTGTCAGGTCTTCAGTTTGGCGATATCATGCGCCAGTTGGGGCGAAGTCATACCGCGATCTAGTGACAAGATGTCTTCAACCGTTATATCGGGTCTCAAGGCCCCGCAGAGCGAAGGATACACAGCGTCGAGCTAATATCATAGCCTCAATAAAGTACGAAAAGGATGAGACTTATTTGTTCTCGTACTTTTGCCCAAATCTGAGACTCCTCCTTCTTCGCGTACGATATGGAATCCTCCATCGCGTTCGCTACGCCATCGTACAGTACGTTCAAGAAGGTTTCAACTTCGGCTTTCCATACTTCGAGCGAGACGAATGTGACTCGGCCGTGCGTAATGGGGTCGTCGTTCCACACCACTCTCGAAACGAAAGCGGTACAGGCGTCGCCATTGCCCCTCTTCTCCAATATGTCGCCTAATTATCCATGTTAATGTGACATCTCAGCATGAGTGAAAGACACGAACGGTCTAGCAAGCAATTGAGGAGCGACGACTTGCCCGACCCAGTCGCTAGATGGGGTATAATGTATGAGTGCGGCTTCAAGCCTGAACCTCCAGCTCTAGGACTGACCTCCGAACAGCCCAATATGAGTATCGGGAAGAACCTCACTCGATAACCTAAGGATGAACAGATCATGAATTGTGAGTTATGCACTTTCACAGATGGCTCTCATACAGTACGCACCTGGCCGCAGTGGCCCTCCACTGCTCTCCACGCCTCTCCGGGACCTTCAGAAGCTCACACTGCTTGCTCAGATCATTGACGAGCCTTTTCAAGAACTGGAATTCGCTCTCTTGTGCTTCGGAGTCTTCAAGCGCTGCTATATTCGGGAAGTTGTCGTTGGACAACTTGGCCGCGTCGGACACTGTATGGCAGAGTCAGCGTGTGGCAGCGCATACGCTCACCTGATGTGTGACTGTCGACCAGCGTTGTCCGGACAGTCTCCGTAGCCTCTTGCTTGACGGACATCTGGTAGTCGTGGAAGTGGAGAGCAGGTCAAAGGACCGTATATGAACCGAGGGCGTGGGAGAATCACAATGCGGTGCGCCACCAGCGCCCGTCTACGCGACCTCGTCGTCCTGCTGGGGAACGGGTATCAGAGACAGCATGCCAAGCACACGTACCATATTGCAAAGCAAAAGCAATGAAGAATCAGTAGCAGAAAAATCTACTACGGTACAAGCTCGTAAAGAATACACTATGCTTTGGCCTTATGCTTCCTGCGAGCCTTTTCCTCTCCCTTCGGCGCATTGCGAATAGCACCCAGCACTCCCGCCAGATCCCCACCAGTCGTCTCCTCATCCAGCTTCCTCCGCTTCTTTTCCTTCCCCGACC
Source organism: Peniophora sp. CONT (assembly GCA_001632445.1). NCBI lineage: Eukaryota > Fungi > Basidiomycota > Agaricomycetes > Russulales > Peniophoraceae > Peniophora > Peniophora sp. CONT. Next base: position 101,825 of record KV424513.1, on the reverse strand, counting down.
CGTCCTCCTTTCCAGCAAGTTCTTTGCGCGCCTTCTTGTCCGACTGTGTGTCTGTGGCGCCAGAGTCGAGCGCCGCGCGCTTCACCTTCCGTCCAAGCGCGCCATCAAACAAGGCGTCAATCTCATCGCCCTCTCCCTGTCCCCGTTTCCGTTTCTTCTTCCCCGCTGCACCCTCACGTCTGTCATCCTGCATCTTCGCCGTCTGCTCGGCCTTCGCCGGCTTCACGACGGTAGCAGGAGTGGCCTTGGCGACGGCCTTAACCTGCATCTCCTTCCACTCATCCGGCTTCCTCCGTAACAAGTATAAGTTCAGATTCCGCGCGAAGAACTTCCCGTAAAAGCTCCCAGCGAGCGTGCTCTCGTGCGGTACGAGCGAACGCGCGACCTTCTCGCGCAAGTATGGGTCTGCGGACGCCCATAGCCTGTCACCAACGCGGCTACCAACTCTATCATCAACGAGGACTTGATAATGCCCGATGAAGCGCTGGATAAGCGACCGTTTTGCGCGGGGTGTGACGGTGGGCGAGGTTAACAAAGCATCGAGCACGCGTGAAGACATCGGATGTTGCGCGAGAGTCGTGAGTTCTGGAAGAGACAGCGCCTCAAGCGAAGAGATGACGAGATCGTTGCGTGGGGATGTAAGCAAGAGCATAGATTGCAGGAGGAGCGCGCCGGCAACCTTAGGCTCTGACGGGTCGGCGTCCGAGCTTTTATGGTAGCGCTTGTGAGAAGGGTCGGCCTCAGCGTCCGGTTTTTGAGAAGAGGCTGCGAGAGCGGCGTGGTACTCTTTCGGCGTCTGTAGTCGTAAGACGCAGGGTACGAGAAGTGCACGGTCTTCATCGGTCTTGAGTTCAAATACGGTGTAGATCACCTGAAAATCGTGTAAGCAATCACGGAGAGGAATTCGACGCAAATAGACCAACCTCGCAAATGGCGTCTTCGGCATCCTTCAGCGCCACAGCCCTCTCTATAAGCGCTCGCAACACACCCGGTCGCTGCGTGCGGATCTTTTTCCAACTCTCGGCCATCTCATCAATTGCGGCCAGGAGTTGTGTAGTATCGACACGCTCTAGCGCCTTCGCAACGACAAAATTCGCGACCGGATGCACCGCGAGGCGAGCAAGGCTGCCAACAAAATAGGTGCGCCACAACAACGGGAATGTATGCGGCGGTGCACATGCGATGAGGCACTCGAGAAGATGGGACGCCGTCGCGTCGCGCAAGAGGGTGCCGAGATAGTCGGACGCCTCGGGCGTCGCTGATGGGTCATTATCTGGTTCAAGAGTAAGAGTTAGTGGGTAGCCGCAGTCGATTCATGGAAGCACATACGCTGCTGCGTGATGAGCCCGACCATGACGCGGTCCATGAGCGACTCGGGCTCGTCCGCCATACCGAGGTCTGCCTCGACTCGGATCGCCATCTGCAACACCGGGCTGCTGGATTTGTTCGCTGCGAGCGAGCGCACCTCGTTAGCGTCCATGTCCTCCCGCATACGTTCAATGACACGATGAGCCATGCCGCTGAAACCAGCCGGCTCAGTTGCCTGACGAGCCTTCCCCTTATCCACCTTGTCCACCTCGGAGACAAACACGGACTTGAACTGGCCCTGCTTTGCCTTCCATGCAGCGCTCTTTTTTGAACGCAAAGCTGAGTGCTCCGAGGCAAAGAGCGTTGGACACAATGCCATGAAGAGCGCACGCAGGACATGCGAGCCGAACGGGTCGAGTACGAGAGCAGTGAGGGAGGGTAGCAGCTCTTCGGCGATGTCAAGCACTAGCTGCGTAGCTGTACGTAGTTCACCCTTGTCGTCCTGGCTTTCGACCTTAGGAAAGATAGCACGGCTCTGGATAAACATGAGTATTGGTTGAGCATAAACACAGGGGATGTCCGCACCTCCCGGCTGATAGTATCTGTCAACACTTCAAGCAGAGTTTGGATCACATGCGAAGCGAAACGGTGCTTCGAGAGCTGTTCGTAGCTGTTCACATAAGCATTCTACCTATGAATGTATAGTATTGCAACTCACGAGCCCGAGAGACTGTCCATAAAGACGCGGCGAACAAAGTCATCCATGGAGTGCGCCATGCGCTCGAGCACAGTCGAGCAGTCCGGATCCGTCGCCAGTTCGCGTTCTTTGCCGCCCATCTCCTGCAGAGCTGCGAGCAAGAACATTCGCCTGTCTAGCATTATAAACATAAGTCTGAAAGTTGTTCATTTTCAAGTAAAGTTACGCACTCTCGTTCGGATCGACGTCCTCCTCCACCTCCGCCTCGTGCTGGTTCTCCTGCCATTCCCTCAACTGATTGTCCACAGTGCGGAAGTACGCCTTGACATCTGGGTCGACATATCCGAATGGCGCCGCGGGGTCCACTTCAGCAGTCGGTTCTCCTCCTCCGTCCCCTTGCACAATCCACGACGGGCCCGCGCCTTCGTCCTGCGCATTCCACGACGGCTCATGCTCGGCGACAGGCTGCTCCTCCTCGGCGTGCGCCGACTTTTTCTTCTTCCCGCGTTTGCGAAACTCTTTAGGCATAATGAAAGCAGGCGCTCGTGTAAGCCGAAGACAAGTCGAATGCAGAAACGCGAGCGCGCGCACAGAACTTTTGGTCGGACCTTTCGGGCCGGATCTACGAATCTGAGATCTCACTGACTTCGCCGCCCCGATCGCGAGCTTGTTCTCCGCGTCCATCACCTCCGCGCTTTCCCGTCTTTTTGCTCTGCTTTCGTTCTCGCTATTACTGTATACTAGACCATGGCCCCGAAGTCCTGTGCTTTATGTCAGAACGCTAAAGCTATCTTGAAGCGGCCCAAGACAGGCCAACAGATCTGCAAGGACTGTTTCTTCTTCGTGTTTGAGGAGGAAGTGCACAATACCATCACCGAGGCGCAACTATTCAACCCTGGAGATCGTGTAGCCATAGGAGCATCAGGGGGCAAAGGTGCATAGCGCCGCACGAGCTTCTACCGGGTTCTTAGCTTAACGCGAGTCAGACTCGACTGTGCTCGCATATGTTATGAAGGCGCTCAACGAGCGATATAATTACGACCTAGACCTATTTCTGCTCTCAATAGACGAGGGGATCACTGGATACCGAGATGACTCGCTAGAGGTGCGTGTGTATAACGCTCAGCTCTCCAGCTTCGCTGCGTCTTTGCTCACAGTATCACCCCGCAGACAGTAAAGCGCAACCGCGACCAATACGCCATCCCGCTAAAGATCCTATCATATGATGAGTTGTACGGCTGGACGATGGATCGTATAGTTGAGACTGTTGGAAAACGTAATAACTGCACTTTCTGTGGTGTATTCCGGAGACAGGCATTGGACCGAGGCGCTGCTGCATTGAATGTCGACCACATCGTAACGGGTCACAATGCAGATGATATCGCAGAGACGGTTCTCATGAATAGTGCGCACATCTTATCTGGCGTGATCACGGATCGTACTAACAGAAAGTCTCGCAGTTATGCGCGGAGACATCGCGCGTCTGGGACGATGTACCCAGATTTGCACACAGGGCGAAGACACCATCCGACGAAGCAAGCCGTTTAAGTACGCGTACGAGAAAGAAATCGTGATGTATGCGTACTTCAAGAAGCTCGACTACTTCTCCACGGAGTGCATATACTCACCAGACGCGTATCGTGGGCACGCGCGTGCCTTCCTCAAAGATCTCGAAGCGGCTAGGCCCAGCGCGATTATCGATATCATTCACTCTGGCGAAGCGTTTGAGGTCAAGGAGGAGGTCAAGGCTACGCAAAAGAGCCAACGTAAGTTCCCACAAATTCACGCACTCTTTGTACTGACGCCAAGAACAGAAACATGCAAGCGTTGCGGGTATATGTCGAGCAACGAGCTATGCAAAGCCTGCACGCTACTGGAGGGTTTAGAGCGTGGAATGGCTTCCGCGGCAGTGGTCAGTATTCCCCTCGTTAACGTAAGACTCTGAAGCTAACGCCCCTGTAGACTGACCGTGCGCGTAGGAAGATGGACGCAGAAGGTCCTGCACCCTCGGACCTACGAACAATACCTGTATTCCACAGGCAGGCGTCGGGCACACCTGTGGCTTTGGAAGCGTCTGCATAGCTTCTGATACTCGCACTTATGGAGCAGGAATCACGTTGATCACGGCGTAGACGCACGGATGGCTCGCCAAATAAGAGCTATGTTGGGTAGTGTAAGGGTATCTGCGACGTGTGTAATGTATGTAAATCAAGAAACCCAAGCGCCAGTCTAAGTATCATGCGTGCCCGTTTCCATGCCCATTCCCATGCCCATTAGAAGTGTTTGCATTGCTATCCCGTCCCTCCGCAGCTAGGAAAGTCTGGTATAGCGTCTCGCAGTGATCCGTGAGCTTGACACTCGCATCGCTGTGCTCTTTCCACTCCCGCACAGCGTCGGCCTCGACGCTGTTCTTCCAAAATCGTGTCGTGGAGTGCAATTTCACCGGCGCGATATCTTGCGGGTGGCTTAGCGACTCCATCGCGTCGGCGTCCGGTACAGTATCGGGTGATCTTATAAAAGTGGACGTGGGCGTAGACGATACGCGGACAAAGGCGGGTAGGAAAGCCAGAGACGCGATTGTAGCGTGTACCGCCGACATGGCGCCGTTCCATGACGATATATTGTGATGCGGACTCCCAAGACAACGCGCGAGCCAGAATGCGATATGCTTGAGATGGTGCAGGAAAGCGCTGATGAGCAGAAGGTCGATGCTCGTGTGTACTACGCCTGGGTGCACGATTATATGGCGAACGGGTGTATGGGCGAGTAGTGCGCGGCGGTTCAGTTCAGCGCCAATCAAGTCGTTCTCGTATTTCGAGCCTTGGTACGGTTCTTGCGTCTTGACGAGTTGCCAGTCGTCGACGTCGAAGAACTGGGGAAAGGCTTCGAGACTTGACATCCAGATGACCCTGCCAGGACCAGTACTTTCTCTCGCAGACGCAGCCAGCATAGGTTCTAACGCTCTTGCCTGCGCGGGCATGGTTGAGCCAGATGACCTTTCCGAGTTGTATTGAAAGTCACGTACGAGAACGTAGTGTCCAAAGACGTTGCATTGCCATACCCATCCCAATCCGTCATCGCTGAGTTGTCCATGGTGTTGAATGTTATACCGTGGATACGTGAGCGCGCCAAACAGGTCGGTGAAAATCTGCTTCCCGAGCGACGGCCAATGTATGCGCTCGAAGGGAGCCACGCCAGCGTTAAGGATGAGATGCGAGATGTAAGGATATCTATGGGCGATGTCAGAAGTGGCGCCTTGAAGATGATATAGAAGGACGTACGATCGCTTGAGGTCGTCGCAAAAGTCGAGTGTGCTGCTCACGCTGGCGAGGTCGAGTTTGTGGATGACTATCTCCACATTTTTTCTGAACAGGGTTGCGTTTGTGTCGTTTATCCCGCGCACATCCTCCTCGAACAGCCTAAGCAGCTCAGCCCGTGCATCCTCGGCGCGCTGCTGGCTGCGGCAGGCCATGACGAGCGTCACTCCCTCGCATGGGAAATCAATCCCCGCGTCGACTTCGCCGGTACGTGGAAAGAGAGGCTTCGCATCTGGTGGAGAGCTGTGTGCCAAGGAGAATAATAGTCGACGACAGACGCCAAAGCCGATTCCGCTGTCGACATGGGTTCAGCCAAGTTGGACGTGTGCGAGAAGTTTGTTATACGCACTTATTGGCGCCCGTGACCACAATGATGGGTCGAGAAGACATGGCCGCAGAGATTATACGAGGGTACTGTAGCTGGCAAACAGTGTCTAGGCTGTAATATATGACAGAGACGGCGAGAAAAGCAAGTCGCAAGCGTGGTGGGAGTGTGCTCCAAGCTCGTTAAGCTCGAAGGCTCTCAAGAGGCTCGCTCAACCGTACGATTATTGGGCCACGACTTTGCCATCATGGGCTCACGCGTGAATTCGGACGTCTTATGTAGTGAAACCCAAGAAACTATATATGCAACAGTGATACAAAAATATGCAAGTACAGAAGGTGATGAAGGTGAAGACATAGAAACGGGAGGCCTCTCATGCCTCCGATTTCCTCTTTTTCTTCTTTTTCGCGCCCTCGTCCGCGCCTGCTCCTGCTGCGGCAGCAGCTGCCGCCGCCTCCTTCTCAGCCTTCTTCCGAGCCTTCCGCTGCTCCTTTGTCTCCTCCTCTCCTGCATCTGCCTACATAAATGATGAGAACGTGCAGCAACTCGATGAAAAGGAACAACTCACCATTGATACGTCCGCATCCCCGTTCGCCTCACTCTTCCGCTTCCGCTTCTTCTCCTTCTTCTCTGCGGCAGTCTCCTCCTCATCCCCATCAACCTCCATCGCGTCCTGCGATACCTCCTTCTCCGCCTTCTTAGCGCGCTTCTCCTCCTTCCGCCTACGCTTCTCCTCCTTCTCCCGCTCCTTGTCCTCCTTCACCGACAACACAGCCTTTACCGCACGCTCTTCCGGTGCCGGCTCGCGCTGTGTGCTAACGAAGTCCGCCGAATCGTTATATGTGCTCGCGCCGCCCGTCATAGAGAACTTGCTCTGCTGCGCGCCGTTACCCGCAAAATGCCTCGCACCACCCGCCTCCTGACCCATCTCAAGCATCCGTAGCCTTGCCTCGAGCTTCGCGCGGTTTTCCACACCAATGCTCGGCGCAGTCGGCTCGGACTTATCGGCCGCGTCAGACAATGCGTCAACACGCGCGCTCAACGCCGTCTTTGTCGCGACCATACGCGCCATCTTGCCCTTCAGCTTCGGTGGCGCCTGTCCAACAAGCGACGCATGGTAGATGAGACCGTACTTGGGTGTGTCGTGCTTTGTCTTGAGCGCACGGAACAACGCCTTCTCAGCACCAAGGATCTGCACCGTCGAGGCCGGGTGCTTCGCCAGGCTCAGCAGGCTGCCGGCGTGGCTGATCAAGCGCGCGCCAACGAGCTCACCGACAAGGGCGGTGAGGTTTGGTGCAATTGCGACCATGCGATTGCGGAGGTACTCCGCGAGCTGCGTACGGTATGCGGAGATGGAGATAACCTGGTCGCAGAGGGCGTGGATGTGCGTGATATCGGCGTCCGAAATCTCAGTACCCATAGAGATCTCAGCGGCAGCCTTGATCGTAGCCTCAATATCCTCAGGCAGGATGGCAGAGAAGTCGGTACTTGACGCATTTGTACGGAAGCCTAAAAGAAACCAGATAAGTCCGAAGATATAAATGGCGAGTGTCAGAAGGCGTACCCATCAGCTTGACAGTCTTAGCGTAGGCGATATTGTCCGTGAGGATCTTAGTCATTTCAGGGAAATGCCAGCCGTACCACTCCTGCAATTACTGTGAGATAGAGATCTGACGCAATTAGAATGTCTACGAACCTTGACACGCATGGCGTAGATGTTGATCTCCTTGTCGAGATCGTCAAGAAGAGCGATGGCCTGTACGACCATCGTGTCAACCTTGTCGGGCGAGAATTTGAGCTTGAACCTAGCGCAGACGTCAGGCAATACCAAGACAAGATGCGGCGAACATATTTACCGTGAAAGTGAATGCGAAAGACCGAGGCTCATCGTCGCAAGGTCTTTGGGGTCGAGACCATCAAGAAGGGCAGTCAATTGACTGCGAATACCACGGAAGAGGTCGAGCGAGTCGACATCGCTCAGGACGTTGATGCCCAGCTTTTTGTTTATCGGTCGTGCTGCAGCGTTTGTATTAGCAAAAAAGACGTCTGAAGACCGCTGTATAGATAGAGCATACCAAGCTTGTTGTCTACGACGACGAGGGACTCCTTTCCCTTGCCCTTCTCTACCACCTCCTCGGTAAGGAACTGCTTGAGGCCCTTGCCGAGCTTGCCCTCCTGAATGGCCGTGATCTCCTCGACGGCCGTTGCCGTAGACGTAAACCGATGCAATGCCTTGAGCTTCAACCTGAGAACATATGTTACATTCACATTATTAGAGCACATGATATTAGCAAGTACGCACAGTTTGTTGGCCTTCTCGGCCGTGTCGAACTCCTTGTGCAAGTCCGGGCTGGTGAGCTTGCCCGAGTCGGACATTTTGAAGAGGCAGAAGCCCATCGCGGTCTCGTATAGCACGAGCATTGCGACCAAGGAAGGGGGAGGGGCACTGAAGGAAGGAGGTGTGGAGAAGTGGTCGATGCCAGAGTTGTGTACGGCGCATGCGTTCTGCAGACTTTTTCGCGCGTGGGACCCGAGAGCCGACAGCGCGGACTCGGCCATTGCCGCGTGTTCCGAACGGGGCACCCGCGGACTTCTGTCTCTCCCATCGACACCCAGGGACCACAGTGATAAGCAGAGGATATCCTTGGAACCGACCGCCATGATCACAAAGCTGACTGGCTTTGTGCTAGCATCCTTGCTTGCGTCGAATGCGTACGGTGCGGTACAAGCTCCCTTCGCTGCGCCTATCCTCGCTCCGACTCCTCCGACTCCTCCGACTCCTGCATCTCCGCTCGAAGATGTCACGAAGCCTCATACAGGTTCTGGTGTGACCACCATGCATCTATCAGCTGTCTCTGCAGGCGATGAGTACACCTCTTTGACCCACCCGCTTTTCCCTGAGCACGGTGTGCGAATCAAGAAGACCGACTTCTGCGACCCCACCGTAAAGTCTGCCGTGGGATGCATAACTATGGATGGCCGTTTTCTGATCTTTGCTCAGTGTGTATACCGGATACCTTGATATAGCACAGGGAGCGAAGCATCTTTTCTTCTACTTCTTTGAGAGTAGACGCGATCCGGACAACGACGGTAACCTCCGAGTTCTCGACCAAAGCTTGGGCACGCCACTGATCTTCACAAGATGTGATGATGTGGATTAACGGCGGTCCGGGCTGCTCGGCTTCGACTGGTCTACTCATGGAACTAGGTAGGTCGCCATAGCAAACTATTGGCGGTGTCAGCAGCTGACGTAGAGTAGGGCCGTGTAAACTCGACTTCAACGCTCCCAACGCATCCGCGAAAGACCCTTACTGGAACCCGTGGGGATGGAATCGCGAGGCCAACATCTTCTTCCTAGACCAACCGTACGACAGATCATAGCCTCGACTGTTTCTACCATACTGACGAGCGACTTCTAGCGTTGGCGTAGGCTTGTCATACGCCGACTATGGGGAGCATGTCGGTACAACTGAGGACGCCGCGAAGGATATCCATGCCTTTATTACGATGTTCTTTGAGACATTTAGTCAGTTCCAGGGCCGTGCTTTCCATCTATCCGCCGAGTCCTACGGTGTGAGTAGCCAGACGGTGGTCAGTGGTGCTGAAAAAGTTCTGACAGCCGACTAGGGTCGGTATTTACCTGTCTTCGCTAGCGAAATCTTCGACCAGAACCAAATCGCTACAAAGGAGGGCCGCGCCGTCATCAACTTACAGAGCGTCCTCATTGGTAATGGCATAACAGACATTTCAACGTCGGTCTTCTCTTCCGTAGCCGTCGCTTCATAGCGCTGACTAGGATGCCACAGACTGTACCCCGGTCGCTACGCTATCGAATGTAAGAACGCAGCCATCCCCGTTCCTTTCCAGTCGATCGCGAATTGCGTTCGTATGAAGAAAGCTGTGGGCGCTTCAAGCTACTGCACCCGTACAATGAACGCTGACGAGGGTATTCAGCTCCCACGATGCCAAAAGATGATGCAGAACAACTGCATCGATGCATACGACGAGATGAACTGCCGTGCGACGGTTAACTTCTGCGAGACTGAACTCAGTACACCTCTTCGTATCGCCGGTACGCGTCTGCTTTCGCTTTGTATTTGGTCCGTTTGGTTTATTTCACTTGTACAGGTCGCAACAACTTCGACATAACAAAGGTAAATCTCGCCACACATCACACCATTCCGGCAACCTGATCCAACCCACTTTGCCAGTCATGCGCAGGCCCGGACAACTGCTACGCTGAGTCCAAGGTTATCGAAGAGTACATGCACCGTCCGGACGTTCTCGAGAAGCTCGGCGCCACCGCACCCGTCCCCTTCACTGGCTGCTCAAATGTTGTCTCCTCTGAATTCGGTTTCAACTTCGACAAGTGGTCGCACCCAACTCAGTACTACGTCGCGAACCTTCTCGACCGCGGCATACGCGTGCTTCTCTACGCTGGGACGTACGATTGGCAGTGCAACTGGGTAGCAAATAAGCTTTGGTCAGACAAACTCGAATGGAGCGGCACAGACGGGTACGCGGCAGAGGAGTGGCGCGATTGGGCAGCCAGCAACGGTACTGCACCGGCGGGACAGACGAAGAGCTGGGATCCGCTCACATTCGCCTCTGTATATGCAGCGGGCCATATGATGAGTCTCTTCTTTACATGAGGGCGCGACGTTGTACTGACTTTCAGTCGATCTCTACGTACCGTTTGACAAGCCACAGGAGTCGTTTGAGATGGTGTCCAGGTGGATTGCAGGGAAGCCACTGTAGTAGTAGGTCTCGCCGCTGTCCCGTTCATCCAAACATGATATATGATCTCCTCCGACTTGGTACCTCTCGTCAACATCGGTACCGATAACACAACAGCGGCGGGAAAGTGGCACAGGGTTCACGGACCTAGTAGTCATGCCATCGCTCTCGTTGGCAACGGATTCGCCCGGACGACATTGCTGATTGGTGGGTATTTGATCGGACAAACTCTTCTCAGTGGCCGTTACCCCCAGCGCGCACTTCCATCTCGTACCTTTTCAGCCTGCGTTGCTTTCGACGTGTTGCAGCGCACCGAGGGAGGGGATGGCGGGCATGAGGTAAATACCTGCATGCTCCCCGTCGGCGGGACTACGTTCTCCGTAAGGGCTTGGCGGGCGTTCCTGATCTTTCATCGACATCCTGCTGCTTTGTTGATTTGAACGTGATTAATGATTCGTTCTTTGCCCGAACATCGTACAGCTGTACAGAATTGTGTTTCTGTCAAAGTATGACCTCGGGTGCTCTGCCAGACCGATTGTTGTGTTCTCGCGGCGCGATTACAACACCTTCAAGGCCTGGCGAAATCCCAGACTTCCTAGCAACCAACTCATTCCGGGAAGACCGAGCGCCCCTGCCCTCCATCTGATTGGCTAACGCTTGTTCCTCCACGATGTTCTCGTGCCGAAACAGTGGTAAACGCGTCGGCATAAAGGGCGGGCGTGGGCGATCAGGCAGCCTCAACGATCTTCGTCGTTTTTCTCCCCGCTCTTCGGTTCTGGTGAGTGCAATGATGTTTGCGCCGTGTGCGCTCGACTATGAACGGCGCTGACGATTCGAGTAGCTTGCACATTCCTTGGGTTGCCCGGTCGCGCCCTTCGTCCTTCCTTTCATTCTACCAGCAGGCTGTAACACATCCCATCGACCCGGCTTGTCGACTTTCGAACCCGTACCAAGACACCCTCATCCCGTATCCAATCGCCCACTTTCATTCCAGCAGACATGTTCGATCTTAAGCAGCTTTCTGCCACGACCCTCCTCGCGCTTGTGGCGAGCCCACTTGCCAGCTTGGCTGCACCTGTTCGCCGCCAGGCCCAGGCAGACCCCAACAACGTCCTCGTTCTCCGTGAGCATAGACACCTTTTCATTCAACCACTCGCATTGACGCTGTCCCCCAGAGTTCGCCAACGTACTGGAGCAGCTTGAGACTCAGTTCTACGCGGAGGGACTCGCCAAGTTCCAGGCGTCCGACATCACGTCGGCTGGCTTCACTTCGGCGCAGGTGGTCCTCGAGCAGCTTACGGCGATTCAGAGCGACGAGGCAACCCACGCTACTGTCCTGCAGTCGACTTTGGTTACGCTGGCGCAGACGCCGCTCAACTGCTCGTTCGATTTCTCTAGCGTACTCACCGACGTCAGCACGATGGTGACCGTCGCGCGCCTGGTGGAGAACGTCGGTGTCAGCGCTTACCTCGGCGCCGCACATTTATTGAGCGATCCGACCCTGCTCACCGCTGCGGCGAGCATCGTTACTGTGGAGGCGAGGCATCAGACCATCCTGAACACCATGTCCAGTGGTCAGGCAATCCCGAGCGCGTTCGACTTGCCCCTGCTCCCGCAGGAGGTACTCGCCATCGCGGGTCCCTTCATCCAGCCCGGTTGCGACCTCGGCGTCACTGCCAACACCGCGCTCAAGCTCACGAACACGGGTGCGCTCGCGGCCGGCACGCAGGTCACGTTTGACTTGTCCAACGCGAACCAGACCGACACCTCGGGCCTCTTCTGCCAGATGATGGCTGGCGGCATGCCCTTCTCGCTCTCCCAGCCGGTCGACAACTGCATGGTCCCCGCGAACGTCACCGGTCCCGTCGCCGTCTGGGTCACCAAGGACGACCAGCCGCTCGCCAACAACGCCCGTGATCGCACGGACACCAACGTCCTCGCTGGCCCCAGCATTGTATTCATTGACACGACCGTCGACATGATCAGCCAGCTCGTGCGCACGAGCAGCGGTGCCGCGGCCAGCAGCGACTCGAGCGCATCGGCGTCGTCTGCCGCCCCTGCCGCGACTTCGGCCGCCGCTGGGAACAACGCTGGGGCTGCCCCGGCGTTCACGCCCGTCATCTCGATGATCCCTAAGCCTACGACCACGCCCAGCGCGTGAAGTTAGTTTTGTGAGCGATAGATACCCTTACTCTTGGACACTGGTTTCGGCGAATTCGGACATTCGATGGACTTGAACTGCTTCTTGCTTGGGCCGAGTTGTTTTGCTACCTTGATGTGTGTACCCCTACCATACGCCTGCTGGTCTTAGGACGTACGTAGACGTCTATTCAACCGAACTTGTGGGAGATATTCTGTTGTGCGGGAAGTCAAGTTAAGATCAAATGACCGACTTGAGCACCAGACACAGTACAAGCTCAGTCATCCATAAAACAATAAAACGGCCATCGTTCGCGCTGCCAGCCTAATCGCTCTCTTCAGAATCCGAGTATTCGTCTTCGTACATCCCTCCGCCTCCTGCGTAAGCGTTCAAGCTGATCGGCCCGTCCCCAGACGGAGGTGCGACGGGAGCAGAGTCAGGCTCTACGGCTTCCATATCATCGTCATCCTCCTCTTCGTCCTCTTCATCTCCTTCGCCTCCCATAGCCGTCTCCAAATCAGCAGCGAATGCTGCATCGAACGCCGCGTCGTCAAATGGTTCTGCTTCTTCCTCGTCGCCCTCAACCTCCTCCATGACGAACGAGCTCGAGAAGGCACGCGCCGGCTCGGGAGTTACAGCAACAGGCTCTGGTGTTGGCGCTGATAGCTCGTTGGCTGCTGGTGAATAAGTGGAAACCTCAGGCTCGACCTCCTCCATGTCGTCTTCTTCATCTTCATCATCCTCCACAAGCTGTACTGGTGCTACAACTGGCTCTGGCACCGGTTCAGACTTCACAGGGGGAGCTTGTGTGGACAGAAGTGGGAATGCAAGCCCAGTAGAGCCGGAAGTTGGGAGCGTTAATCCGAATGACTTCGGCGGCGTCCGAGGTCGTTTCGCAGGTGGAGGAGAAGCAGGCAATGGGTCAGCGCGCTTGGCCGGACGAGGTCTTGGCTTTGTTGATACTGGCGAGGGGACGGCCGAAGATGTGGGAATAGCCGTCTGCAGCGGTGCGGCGGTGGAGGGTTTGGCCTTTGATTGGAAAGGCAAGGGACGCTTCGTAGGCTGGACGGCCTTGACGATGGGCACATCCTCCTCGCTCTCTTCCGGCTCCTGCTTCACGGGCGATCCAATGGCAGAAGTCGAACCAGACGCTTCGGGCGTTGCAGCAGCTGAGACACGGTCAATGCATGTACCAAAGCAATGACATGAGAACAATACGCACGGGATTGGGAAGAAATGCGCTTGGTGGGTGGCCGCTGGCCCATGTGCGTGAGGTTTATGTGCGACTCTACTCGCTCGAGCGTCAACGTCTGATGGGTAGGCGTTAGCGAGCACTCGGATAGGATATTATAATGTGCCCGAACCTGGAGCGACTCGTCCCAGATCAGAACGCAGTCGTATTCAAACTGCATAGGTTTCTCGACCCCTTCAAATACAAAAACGTCGTCCTTCTGAGCGCATGGTCAGTTCAGCTCAAGTAGAATAGAGGGATCTAAAGAACGCACATTTACGATAGGCCGTTCGAGGACGATCTTAGAGACGCTGCCGTGATCGTCCTTGTAGTGTGAAACGTCCATCGAAGCAGGTTTCTCCGTATCCATCCCTTGCGGCTTGAAGTTATCTAGTACGGGTTAAGTACATATTTTGTGCGAACAGTACTGAACCACTTACATCTCACCGCGTGGAATTCGCGCTCGACCTTCTTGCCAGGCCCTGCGCCTGTGGGCTTCTTCTTATATGAGCTCTTGATGGTCTGGCCCACTTTCGCAGTGCGGGTGCCGGTCAACGGCCATTGCTGAGTGCTCGACATTGGCGATGCGCTAACGAGAGGTCGCGGTAGGTGGGGGATGGTGGTGGTTGTGTCTCAAACGTTTCCAGTTCCGCGACCGCGCCAGCCTGCTAGTGCCCCTATCCTCCACGTGAGTGGCGGACTTATCCCGACGCTCATTCCCAGCGCGACTCGGCTTTCCCTGCTCGAAGCCTCTGTCATTAATCTCATGAAGTGTCGTATGCTCAACTACTATGCTACATGTTATCTATCCGCCCGTACGCCCCAGTCCGAGTTCCCGCCACGCTATCGTCAAGTCGGTCCACCGCCTGAGTACGGCCAATATCTCGAACTACGAGATGGTCACCGTCAGCCACGAGCAATATCACGAATCCTCATGCACCACGTACTTCTGGTGAAAAGATGTCTCGGACCACATATCTTCACCAAGACCTCCCGGGCTTGAACTTGTTGCGGGGTCCCACAGTGGCGCTGAAGTTGCAGATACTTGCGTACTTGGTTGACCCTCAGGTGCGATCGGTGCTTCTGCGCCGTAAATCGCGTCTGGGATATCCGGCTGTGAAAGATAGCCATTGCCGTCGATGGTGTCTAGGGCCGCAATAGGGTCAAATGGGTCCATGGTGTATGCGTTGCTCGATGCGGCGGACTCTAACGGCAAGTTCGAGAGAACGCTCCAGTCCCATTCCCAGTCTAATCCGGAGAAGCTACTCAGGTTACCCAGCGATGATTGTGTATGGTCTGTTCGACTGTTACCCGATCCTTGCTTGGGGGAAACGGGCTTACGACCATCTCTGCCCGTTGCCGCTGGATGCCAACTTGACATCTCTCTGGGCCGCCCAGCCTGTCCTGCCAGTGCTGTAGGTATATCAGGCGCATCACAGATGGCCATAAGTGGTTGAAGCACGTTCCTAAAAACGATTAGCCAGATTAAGTCACCCAGCGGACAACACACGAGCGTACAAGAACCGTGATCCCCAGCGCCATCGATGAGCTTTCTTCTGGAGGATGTCCAGACATGCTGCAACATCGTGTTTAGCTTGCTCAATGTCGAGTGGTGTCTGGTTCAGCTTATGTGCCCCAATGGCAATCAGAGAGAGAAGGGAAGCATTGGCGATGGTCTACACGATATAAGCTCACTTCGGGGCTCAAACGTCTGTTCACCCACCTCGGCAGGCAAGATAATCATCTGAGCGGGTTGCCTTTCCTCCAACATAGTCATTATGTGAATGAGCGACCGGGAAGCATTCATGCACGTCGTGAACGGAGGGAAGGGTTTAGACGTATCGTCAAACGGTGCGATGAACGGTCTGTGGATCAATATGCGCGTTTCGTGATAGAGAACCCACAAGGCGGTAGACTGAAGGAAGTGCAATCCATCGGCACGGGTAGGATCCCAACGCACTACCTCATTCAAAAGTGTCCATTAGTCGTGCGATGGCGTAGTATGAAATGATGACTCACAGTGCTCTGGAACGAGGTCGGCCCAGCCATTCATGAGGGAGTCGAAGTGCGAGATAGTCCTCAGTAGCCACTCCTTCCCGGTATAGCCATGATACGATTTGGCTTTCGCGCTCGCGTACTATGATCAAGTTCAGTAAACGAGGATACCGGCACTTGGCTAACTCACGATAGTACGCAGAGCTAGACGCAAGATCTGCGACATCCTAATAGCACAGAGAAAGTAGCACATGTAGGATGGCTTGTCCTCCGGCTGCATGAAGGCCGTCTGAGGATCCTCATGAATCCAGTATTCGTCGTCACAGGATTGAGGCATCTGAAGGTCGAATCTGGCAGTTAAAGTTAGTATCGCAGGAGGCCCACTCGGTAGGCTTGCCGCTCACTCCTCCTCTTGCACATTACATGGTCTGCCTAGCCCTTTGCTCAGAGTGAGGTCGAGCATGATCAATACCCTGCACCTGTGCTCAACAAAGATGACATATCGGTACAGGAACATGAACTAACCAGGTCACCCGTCTGTACTGTTCATCTTCGGCGGTCACGGCCTCCATATACGCCCGCCTTTTGTGCGCGCCTACGTTCTGTGCAAGGCGTATTCCGAATCCGGCGAACGTCCACGCAAGGACGGGCGAGCAAGTTCGCGCCATGTATGAGGTAGCCAACTAGACTGCGTGAGCAAAGATTGCCACATATCATCGAACACTATGTTGACACGTACGGCGGCAATCTGCAAACCGTACAGCTCCTCGCCGCAGACGAACGATCTATCCATGACATGAACTTGACTGAACCAAGCCCAGCCAGCGGAGTGCCAGTCATGGCTATCGTCTTGTATCACAACGCGACTGTCATTAGAGACTAGAGAACCCAGGGCACAGACGAGCAATGTAACGCCCCCAAATGCCCTGTTCTTTAGATGGAAGTCCGCAGCTAGCTCGCGCTCAATTGTCGGTCGATGCAGGATAGGCGTAAAGATGTTCACAAATCGGAAGTACAAGTCGACGAGTTGATACATGAGATCTGTGTCCGGAAAAGAGTAGTACGTAGCGCCGCCTACTTCGCGCATATAAGCAGATACCCACTGTGTAAAGCCAATTGTCAGCCAAGAAATGCGTGGGATGAGTGAATTCACATCACATTGGGTGTTGTTTCGACCTGAAAGCCCGACCGGTGACATGGACCGTATAGCTGTTTGAGCATCCTAGAGGCAATTAAGACCATACCGACAGTCGACGACTTCCCGAGGTAGTTCGAGAAGCCCCAAGAGCGAACAATAGTTGGTCCAGACAAAGAGAGATGCTGCAGTTTCGTGATAAGGTCATTTGCTTCCTCATCTGACGATGGGTAATCGTCAGAAGGTTGTGGATGCGATATGCCGACGGGCACGACAGAAGTGCCTGTAGGTTTTGCGTTGTTTGTGTCCTGCAGGGAGGCAAAGGTGCTGGGTGCTTCTATGCCAGACGCGTCGGCCTCAGGCTGAGGTACACCAAGGACGCCAGGCTCCATCCAATTCGTCTTCGTAAGCTCATGTCCAACTTCGTGCGAGAAGTCACGCCCAGGAAGGACCTGTGCAGACCATTAATGATGTGAGTGCGGCCAATATCACTCGCATAGCAACATACCCGCTTGATGAGTGCCTCAAGTCTCTTAACCTTGACTTCGAGAGCCTCAACGTATCTGAGTCAGACAGATCAGCGAGCATCTAATACTGAAGTCACGTGCAATACCCTGGAGGGAAAAGCTGGAAAGGGAGGTTGGCATCGGCAAGACAATATTGACGTGATTGATAAGTAGCTGACCTTAGTTGGCGCCTGGGCATAAGTACAGTTCCAGCCAAATTCGACACAGTTCGGGCACTTTCCAGTCGATTTCAAACGCTCCTCGCCTTTGTATATGGACAAGTAAAGTCAGCGATGATCCACGTTGCAACACGAGTTTGATGCAGAGAGCGCTGACATTTGATCTTGCGTCTACGACACATGTCGCAAGCAACCACTTTACGTCGTTTCACGCCTCGCCTTGAGCCTGCAGGCCTATCATCCTCTTCTGCTGAAGACATGTGTCGATAACCGGGCTAATGAGGGTGATGGTGGTCAAAGCGAAGGTGCGCTTTCGCCGCGCGTCACAACGGCCATACAAGAATGGCTTCGTGAGAAGATCAATATGCATGAATGTAGCGCGTGCGCAGCTAGCATGCTGTGAGTATAGAGCTACAGAAGGATAGCACGCAGACATGCAGAGAAGTGGAAGACAGTGGTGCCGAGACCAGATACAATGCAAAGCCAACCATGGGATACAAAGCTAAGTATACAGCTACTTGAAGAACGCGCCAAAGTCATAAGCGCCGCCCTCAGACGCCGGTGCAGTTGCCGCCTTCGTCTTCGGCGCGTTGGCAGCCTTCTTGGCTGGTTTTACTTCCGTCTTCAAGGCCGATTTGACATTCGACGCCTTCTTGACCGGAGCAGACTTCGTCGGCGGCGCAGGCGCTGCTTTCGCCCTGCGCGACGACGGTAGTTCGAACGCAACCTTTT
The DNA here is from genome assembly GCA_001632445.1 of Peniophora sp. CONT. NCBI lineage: Eukaryota > Fungi > Basidiomycota > Agaricomycetes > Russulales > Peniophoraceae > Peniophora > Peniophora sp. CONT. The sequence continues at coordinate 83,523 of KV424513.1, read as the reverse complement.
TGGAGGGACGCGGAGCGATGGGTCCAGCCTTACGCTTCGACGATCGCGGTGGCGGCAGAGTCTCCTCGACATCTTCGCTGTCGTCCTCCATATCCTCGTCGCTCTCTTCCTCTTCCATCTCCTCATCATCGCTCCCGTTGCCGTCCATCTCTTCCTCATCATCATCATCACTGTCGTCTTGAACGACCCACGGCGCCTCAAGGTCAACCTCTCGGTCCTCAACTTCAACGGCTGCCAGCCGTACAAGCCCGTCTCCCTTCTTCATCTCCGCCGTACTCTTCAGCAACTTCAAAACCTCCTGGTCCTCTGCATCAGCACCAGATACAGCACCTTTCGGCGGCACAGCGACGCGAGGCAACTTCCCTGTAGCCCAGTCGCGCAGTAGTGACCTCGCAGCACCGGCGTGATCCAAAGCACCTCGCCTCTTGATGAAACCGAGAGAGCGCGCCAGAGAAGCCGTGAACGCCTCGTTGTTGCTCTTATCAAACGCCGGTAGGCTGTAGAATAGCATGAGATCTTCTGGTGCGACAAGACGTTCAATGATGTGGACGAGCGCGTGCTGAGGATCGTGCAGTTTATCGAGACGACCACGGGCGCGGATAAGAACGTCGGCAGAGCGACGTGACTCTGTCAATGGAGTGCGTTGCGCTATGGCTACGGAGGAAGAGAATGTTAATCCGGGTGTGTCGATAAGCTGAATAGTGTGGGCGTCGAGAGTCAGGGAGAGAGAAACTGCATAAGGAGTCATGGAAGGTCCCGCCGGCGTCGAAGTAGGGCTATAGGTCGGAAGTACAGAACGACCCATGAGCGAGTTGATGAATGACGACTTCCCAGACTACAGAGCGATCAGTCATACTGCTCAACCGCGCAACTCCTTGACGTACGTTTGTCAAACCAACGACCGCAACCTTCAGGGGTTTCTCGCCGTGCTCAGTCGCCCATTGTTCGAGCTGTTTGCGCACAGCGTCTGTTCCCCAAGCATCTGTCGCAGGCGTGGTAGGCTTTGCCTTCTGAGCAGGTGCGCCTAATACGGGCGGCAAGAACGCTGTTGCCGAGCGGAACAAGACTGTCGGATGGTTCGTCTGAAGATGAGCAGCCCAGCGAGCCACATATTCTCTGGGACAAGTGTCTACGCGAATTAGAACAGGCGCGAGCATTAAAAGAATAGAGCGTATGCATACCGATTTTGTTGAGCACGAACAGCATTTTCTTGCCCTTTTCTTGCGCAAGCCGCTCGATCTGAGCACTGCGGAAAGCCAGCGGCTCGCGAGCATCGAGGACTTGAACATAGACGTCTGCATCGTTCAAGACGGCGCCCAGGTGAGGCCAATCCGGGTTCAGCAGCAGCGGCACGTCTTCCACCTCCTCGACCTCTTCCACCGGCGCAGCCTTCGCCTTGCCCTTGGCGCTCGTTCTCGCAGCGGACGAGGGGACGAGCGAGATGCCGAGGAAAGCGTTCTCGGCATCTCCAACGGTGACCTCCTCCTCCTCCTCCTCGCCCGCACCCTCCTCAGCATCGGATGCAGGCTCTGCGCCCAAAGGTACTCCAGCCTTCGCCTGAGCCCGGAGCGTCTTTTTCTCCTCCTTTTTACGCTCCTTGGCCTCTTCAGCCTAAGAGAAGCGAAAGAAAGCTCGTGAGCAATATGCTAGAAGTGAAAGGTCAGTAACGCACCTTGCGCCGCTCCTCTGCTATCTCAGCAAGGATTTGCTCTTTGTAAGGGAAGTTATTGGGGATACCAGGATCCTTCTTGTGTTCTATACGGCCAATAGGTTACCAAAATGAACTATATAAAAAGGGAAGGCAACGTACTTGACTTCCATTGCGGATTCCTCTTTGCGTCGCGCTTGGTCTTCTTATGAGTCTCCCTAACTTTTTGCTTGATTTGCGCACGGCGGTTGGACGTGCCGCGCTTGCTGGTTTCTGAGCCATATCATCATTATATTACACTCTCTTGTGAGTATCAGCATGACGCACTTTTCCTGATCTTTCCCATGCTTGATAGAGAGCGAGGGGAGGCGTAGGTGAAGGTTCAGGAAGAGGAGGAAATTATGCGCGGCGGCACGTGCGGCGGCAGCTCTGTCTTCGGCTCATCGGCGCGGTCGTTTGTGGCGGCTTCGTTGTGGTTTCTGCGTCCTCCGCGCATAGATAAACTTGACCAGAACGCCCATCATGTCTGCTACGCGCTTGCTCTAATCCCACTTCACCGCCTGTAAGCCCCCCTCCACCTTCTTTCGCGATAACTCTCTAACATCTGTACTGAGTGATTGGCGTACAGAACTGCGAAACAGCGGATATCTCGTAGTGGCCCCATCATAATGTTACACCAGCCGACGGCAACACTGCTACCGCCAATATACATATACAAGCTACCGCCGGAGGTCTTGCTAGAGATCTTCAGGCTCTTCTCGCCAACAGGCGAGACGACGACAGACCCGTTCAGGTTCTGTTTGCCTGCGTCGGTAGACGACGCCCGCAAGCTGTCTCAAGTATGCTCGAGTTGGCGCGCCATAGCCCTGAGCCTAAAACGTCTCTGGACTGATATACCTATTTTAAATGATTATTGGGCAGGTTTATCCCTCGAGCGATCCCGACCGCTCCCCGTGTCGATTTCCATATCTCTCGACGGTCCGCAGGAAGACCTACTAAGCAGAGATGACGTTGACGAGCCCCTTGCTCTATATAACCTCCATGATGGAGTGCAACGGGCTCTCTCAGAAGCACACCGCATACGCGCTCTGCAAGTTTTGGCTGATACATTCGACTCTGGCGACAGGCTTCTCTGGCTCGTGCACAAGGGCCTTACGTTCATGACAGCGCGTCCAATGCCTTTGCTAGAATATCTGGACGTCGACTTGAAGTGGCACGCTTTCCCAAGGAACCTCCTCCCATTCATGGACCGATACAGTCCTGGAAAACTGCGTTACTTGTCGTTGTATGGTGTTCACCAGGGGAATCTTCCCTGCCTTCATCTGCTACCCAAGGCCCCGCTCACGTCCTTGAAGCTTGGATACCAAACATTGTGGGAGTCCATGGATGAAGCTTTAGCGACCCTGTCTCTGCTTCCTACTCTCGAGGTCCTGGTGATGGAGCGTGCGCCAGACGAATCTGACGAGCCAGGTCCAATTTTCGACATTGATGTAGTCGCGTTGAGTGCCGAACCTCGATCTGTGGCCCTTCCCAATCTCAGGACACTCCAGCTTACCGACACCCTGGAGATTACAGCGTACCTCATGAGATCTCTTGTGTTTCCCACCGCCGCTCAGATCAAGCTTTACACTTTCGATACGGACAGAGATACCGCCCGCGGCTTCCTGAACGTCCTCATCGCCTCGATAGATGCGCATTATAGGACGCTTATTGCAGACGGCTGCCTCTTTCGTGGTTTACTTCTTGAAGTATCTTGTGTTACCATGTCTGGAGCAGCGCGCCGCATTCAGCTCGGAGCAGACCACGCGCTACATGACCGTGTACTTTTAGCTCCTCGGGCTTGCCTTATCCCTCATATCGGCAGATCGCGCCTTAATAACCACGATCAGCTTCCACTCATGATCAGCATATGTGAAAACGCCTCATTCGCACAACTCGAGGTTATCGAGGCTCTCATTCAACTAGAAATGGTCACAAAGTCGTGTGCGCTCACGTTCTGCGACCACAGCGGGCTTTGGCAGCCAGATCCCTTTGCCGACATCCAGCCTACTGATTGGGAGGACATCATGCCATTACTCCCTTGCATCCGTGTAGCAGACTTCTGTGGACACTGCGCTGTACATGCTCTCCAGCTGCTAACCGACGCCGCTGGAGGCGACGCGTTTCATGCCATTACCGACATAACAGTCGAAGATGTATCATTCGTTCCACAGAGCAAACCACGTCACATATATCAAAAGGTCAAACCGGCGTGGATGTCGTTTGAGACGCTTGTTCAAGCTATCAATAATCGCATACATCCGGACAGACCAGAGTCCTTGCGCCTGCACCATATCGAGCTCAAGTCCTGCGACATTGACGACGACCAAGTCTCCCAATTACGTCGCGATTTCGGCGAGGACTTCGTGGCGTGGGACGGAAGGAGCAGGGGCGCCCGTGGATCGGTGTAGACTCAAACGACACGCTTTTCCTGGTGTTTGAGGCTCAGAGCGGGTGGATGTCGTAGTACTACTGCACTTAAGTTACCTGTGTCCACTGATCATATTTGAGGTCAATCAGTACTTGATATCGTAGTGTACGCCAGTGTCTGTATCTGAGTCGGTTCGCCTAGAATAAGCCTACCTTTGTATCTGTAAAATCGTGGAGTCAACGATTAGCGATAATAGCGGTCGTACTCAAAATCTACGTCAGTGAGCATGCATTACAGTACATAGACCATTAGCTTGGCCACAGCTTGACGCGTTCGAGCGCTTGTGCGCGCGCGGCATGACGTCGGCGCATGACTGACGCCGCGAGCTTCAATCACGACTTTTCCCGAACACCCATGTTGGCGACCTAAGGCACATTTTCCACGTCTTGTACTGAGTTTCGCGTCTCCCTTGTCGACTTCAACCAGTACGTATCTTCAGGCCTGCTTTCACTGTGAGCGGAACTCATATGAAACTCGTAAACAGGCGACTCGCAGCCACCGGTCGGTACATCTGCGATGTCCCGATTCGCCCCCAAAATACCTCACATACAAGAACTCCCCCATGAGCTTCTCGTGGAAATCTTCAGGTTCTTCACACCTCGCAAAGTCGTCGACTGGATCTATGGATATACTACGTGGTCGACATCACTTGACGAGCCTCGCGCGCTGTCGCAAGTGTGCTCAACCTGGCGTACTATCGCGTTGGATGTTAAGAGCCTGTGGACTGGAATACCTGTCGTGAACGAGTTCTGGGCAGAGATCTCACTCGAGCGTTCAAGACCACTTCCGGTGGTCATATCCATTACGCTCAACGAGAGTGCCGATTTCCAAGCCGGCATCGTGCACAAATCTTCCCTCGGCCTTTATGATCTGCACGACGGAGTGAGAATGGCCCTTTCTCAGAGCCACCGAATACGTATACTTCAAATCGAAGTCTTGGTGTACGACTCCAGCCAACTTGTCTGGTTAACGCACAAGATGACGACCTTCCTGGCCCGCGGCTCGATGCCTTTACTGGAGGAGGCGGAAATCGACATCAATCAAAACGCCTTGTATCGACCCTGTCCATCCTTCCTGGGCGAAAGTACGCCTCACGGCCTGCACCATCTATCGCTGCGCGGCATAGATGAGTCATATCTTCCTTGCCCTCATCTGTTCGCGGCTCCTCTCACATCTTTGGTCCTTGGATACGGAACTATATGGGAATTCGTAGAGGATGCTTTACTCGCGTTATCGCTCATCCCCTCCCTCGAAATCCTCGAGATCAAGCGCGATCGCGATGGCGATTCGGACCAGCCGAGCGCAATTTCGGAATTCGACATCTTCGAGCTTACCTTGAATGCTCGTTCCGTAGCCTTACCCAATCTAAAGCTACTCGATCTGCACGAGACACTCGAACTCGTTGCTTGTATGATGAAATTTTTGGCCTTCCCCACCACGGCGCGCATACACCTCTATGCGTTGTGCACCGCAGACGAAGGGGATGTCGTTCGTGGCTTCGTCGATATCATTGCCACATCGCTCAGCCTGCACTATGTCAGCTTGATAAACGAGGATCGTCCCTTTCGCGGTCTGTTTCTGGACATGGAGTGCTCGCATGAACAGCATCGTCTGCTCCTCGCAGCAGATCACTCTCTGCATCAAGTCCCCTCGACACCGCGAACCTGTCTAATCCCTAAAAATGAGAGATACAACATCTTTCATTCAGATCAGCTTCCGTTCACGCTCAGCTTGTGCGGACACAGTTCGTTTTCAGGAATCGAGCTCGTCGAGAATTTCGTCCGTCTACCAATCTTCAGTCAGGCGTATGCGCTCACTTTCACGGAGTCCCAATATGGCGGGCCCAACACAGATCCATTCTTGCACACCAGCTCATCTGACTGGAAGCGCATTATGCTACAGTTTGATCACCTTTCCGTGATTCAGCTCCATAGCTATGCCGCCGTACACGTGCTGCAAGCCCTTGCTGAGGGACGGGTCGGTGAATCCGCGTTTGACGCTATAGTCGACATCACAATCAGCGAGGTTGCATTCATTCACATGTCGCCAAATGACACGAGTGGTAGACCGGCATACGTGCCCTTTGATGCACTGTATGCGATTTTGAACCAATCGATCGGCGATGGCGGGAAAAGGCCTCTTGTGTCTCCAAGACGCGTTAATCTCGCGCATTGCGACGTCGATGAAGAACAGGTGGCACAACTACGGCGCAGCTTCGGTGGCGAGCTTATAACATGGGACGGAACGGAACGAGGTTCATATGAATCCACGCACCGGTTTGGTACGATGAGCGAAGCAGACGTTGCTGAATCCATAGCTTTCTTGGAGAACAAGAGAAGAGAGCGAGCATCACGAGCCGTGTAGTAGGACGGACAGGTTTTATATGATTGCATCGTGATTAGTCTTGTAGTGGTTATATATTGTTGGCACAGCTTTTAAGCCTGATACAGGTGGATATGATGCACTGTACTCGATCTACTGTGATTTGTTGTGATATGCCAGTGGTACTCAATCTCATCTCCATCAGAATTCATCGGCGCGCGGCCCGTCGAGTCCGGCGGTTCGCTGCGCTCGACGCGACTTCTCCCGAGCGTTCATGTTGCGTCTGACGTGACCCACTCAGTTTCCATCAATCATTCCCCGCGTTCAACGAAATAAAACTAGCGTTCACGTTCTTGCAATTGAATCAGTACGTGTGTTGAGGCTCTGGGTGATGCATGCAACTAAGTGTAAGCTCAGCTGAGGAAATCCTACCAGACCAAGCCGTCAGTCGCTTGCCTACGATGTCCAGGAGCGGCGCCCGCCGAAACCCGCCCCGGCCGTCATATGCGCGAAGACTACCTCCTGAGCTTCTAGTGGACATCTTCAAGCTCTTAACCCCTCGCAAAAACTACTACACTGATAAGTGGCCCACATCGCTGGACGATCCTCGCGCATTATCGCAAGTGTGCTCCAACTGGCGTACCATCGCCCTGGACGTTAAAAAACTATGGACAAGGGTGCCCGTATTGAATGGGTTCTGGGCGGCGATATGTCTTGAGCGTTCTAGGCCGCTTCCGGTGTCCGTATCGATATTGCTGAACATCGACTATGACGGCCGATACGCTTCGCGAAACCACTGTGATCCGGACAACTTACACGAAGGAATCAAGATGGCGCTTTCGGAGAGCCAACGCATACGTATGCTCGAGATCGAGGTTTCCGCGTCTGACGGTGACAAACTCAGCCGGCTGACTCATGACATGTTCACCTGCCTACAATCAGGTCCAATGCCTCTACTGGAATATGTGGACGTCGACTTGCATTGGCATGAGGTGTCCGATTACCCGGCATTCTTAGGACGACACACCCCCGCAAATCTGCGTTACTTGGCGCTGCGCAACGTAGATCGGCGTAACCTACCTTGCCCTCATCTTTTCTCGGCTCCTCTCACCTCGTTGATACTTGGATGTGGGACTATATGGGATACCATAGAGGATGCTTTAAGCACTCTGTCTCTTTTACCTACTCTCGAAGTCCTCAAGATCGATCGCGACAGGAACGGATCCGACGACCGGGATCAACCGAGCGCAATCCCCGAATTCAACATATCCGAGCTAGCCGTCGAAGCGCGTTCAATAACCCTACCCAACCTCAAAGAACTTGATCTTTCCGAGCCGCTGGAGGTCATAGCGTGTCTTATGAAGTGCCTCGCATTTCCTACATCGGCGCGTATCACGCTTCGCGCTTTGGATAATTCAGAGGGAGATGCCATCCGCGACTACATGGCGCTGTTCATGTCTTCCCTAGACGCGCATTACAAGTCACTCGTCGCGGAAGATCGCTCTTTCCGTAGCCTACTTCTGGATCTGTCTGTTCGGCCAGACCAACGTCGTCTGCTTGTTGCGGCAGATCATGCACTGCGCGACCTCGACTGTCCCGTACCACGACCTCCTTTGATCCCCATCTATCCTAATGGCTTCGTGATCCCCAGTGTTCTTCCGTTCTCGTTCAGCCTATGCGACGACATTTCGTTTTCAGAGCTCGAGCTCGTCGAAAGCTTTTTAAGCCAGCCACTCTTCAGCTCAACTGGCGCTCTCACTTTCAAGGAAGGCTTCGGCGAGTGGATGGAAACACCATTTCCGGTCACCTCAACGTCTCAATGGCGGGATGTCTTATCACGGCTTGGATCTGTTGCCGTGGCCCACTTCCATGGGCACACGGCTCCGCACGCGCTGCAAGCGCTTGCCCTGGAAGGCGATACTGGCGTATATTGCCTTCTCACCGATATTACTCTTCAAGAAGTTTCATTCGTACCATTTCCCGAGGGCACGGGCGAGAAATCGGCATATGTTCCCTTCGAAACGCTCTTAGCGGTGCTTAAGCAACGTACCGAGCGTGATGTGCCGCGGCACGTTGCACGCCTGCGCCGCCTAGAGCTTCTGTCCTGCGACATCGATGAGGGCCAACTAGCTGAGCTATATCGTGTCTTGGGAGAGAATGTCGTGTCTTGGGACGGACGGATGCGGGGGACGGAAGAATCCAGGCGCCAGTCCATGCTCAATCACATGCGCAATGTAACTGCAGAGGACATGCGTCTGCTTTTGCGGGATCTCTAAACGAGGATGTACAAGGTTGATGAGTTATGAAGGCTATACATGCATCCATTGCTCTGCTATACGTGATGTTGGCCTACCTTAGTGTCGATACGTTTGTCACGATGTTTGAACTTTTCATCGCCAAGAGTAGACTCGGGGTCGGGCACTCACGGCGGAGCATTCTGCCAAACCCAGATAGAATGCGTGTTGAATTGCGTTAATGTACGGAGACAGTATCAAGTACACCGCAAGTAAGGGCGCAAGCGTCTCCTACAGCGGATCTGAGTCGAAAGCCTGTCGAGCGGCGACTTACTCAAGACGCGTCAGAAAGGTTGGACGGCGACGCGACTCATTCCAAACGTTCATGTCGAACAGCCCTCTTTCACCCGATATTAGTTCTATGCCCTCTAGTCCCTCTTCCTCGTGATTCCTTGTCAACGGTTCGACATGGGAGACTCGCCGACAACTGTACAGCGACTTCCCCCGGAACTTCTGGTAGAAATATTCAAAAGGCTCAGCCCTCCCTACCACCTGCCGCGATGGCCACAGTACACGTCCCTTGACGACCCTCGACGTCTCTCACACGTATGCTCGACCTGGCGCACCATCTCTCTGGGAATCAAAAGCCTGTGGACAAGTATCCCGATCAAGAATGAGTACTGGGCAGGCTTGTCCATCGATCGCTCCCGACCGCTCCCAGTATCAGTCATTGTAACTCTCGACGAACTCCACGTAGACGAGAAAGAGAGGCGAAAGGTGCCCATCTACGATATGCACGACGGTCTACAAAGGGCGCTCTCTGAGCCCCATCGCTTACGCGCACTTGAAGCCGAGCTCGCAACGTACAGCTTCGGCCCGACAGGCATCTGGCTCGCACACAAACTATTCGTGTTCCTAGAAGCCATCGAAGTGCCTCTACTGGAATATCTGGACATCAACTTGCAAGTCCATGACTTGGTACCAGGCCATCCCTCATTCTTGGGCCATCTTCCGCTCGCGAATCTTCGTTATGTATCGTTCCGTGGTCTATACCAAGGAGACCTCCCCAGTCCACATATTCTCTTGGCTCCTCTCACAACCCTGGAACTTGGATGTGGGGCTATGTGGGAGTCTACACATGATGCTCTCGAGTCGTTATCTCGACTACCTACGCTCGAGATCCTCTCGATAAGGCGCGACAGAGACGACATGTTCTGGCCAGGCGCAATCCCGACGTTTGGCATACTCGATGAGGTTATAAAGCCGCGGTCTGTTTCTCTCCCCAATCTCAAAAGGCTCTCTCTGTATGAATCGCTGGAGCTCATCGCATACCTGATGAGAAGTCTCGCGATGCCGACGTACACAGCGCTCGACCTCCACGACGCTAACGACCAAGCCGACGAGGAGCCCGGCGCTTCCTTCAGCGAATGCTGGGACGTACTCGCTGCCGGGCTGAATGCGCATTACACCTGCAACATCCAGGAGGGACGTCCGTTCCGGGGACTCTTCTTACTGCCCCAGACGAATGATAGGAATGTGGAACACCCTCACCGGGTGCACATTGTGGCGGACTACGCTACGGACGAGGAGGGGACTCTGACGGCGCGAAGATACTTGATGACTGACCGCATCGAGAGAGACATCGGTGTCTTCCCGCCCACGCCTCAAGGCCGCCCGCTCAGCATAAGCCTATGTAATGAAGAGAACTTCTCAGTCCTCGGTTTGGTTCAAGCCCTCACCGGTCTACCCATCTTTCGACAAGCCCGCGCCATCATTTTCTTTCAAAAGTCCTGGGGCAGGACGCCGGAGCCCTTCTCCGCGACAAGTCCGTCCGAGTGGCTGACTACTACGCGATACCTCAGTAACATCGAGGTAGCGCATTTAGGCGGTTACATCGCTGTTCATCATGTAGAGGCACTCCTGGACGCCGAGAACAATGGTCACGCCTCCCAAGGACTTTGCCCTACCGATCTCATCATCGAGGATGTCTCTTTTCTCCCAGAGCCATCGCAGTCTGAGGACTCCAGACTGGCCTGCATTCCCTTGGACAAGTTTATACTCGCGTTGCAGCGGTACAGCGATGCAGATAGTTTTGGGCGGGATGCGAGGCATCTGACCCACGTCGAGCTCATCTACTGCGACATCGAAGAGGACCAGGTCTCCCTATTGCGTCGCGAGTTAGGCGACGGCTTTGTGTCGTGGGATAACCTCACGCGAGGTTCAAGACGATCCAGGCAGTTAGCAGAGTGGTATGATATTACGTCGGGTACTGAGGAGTAGACATGGCCGCTTCCTTCGGTCCACGAAGAAGGATTACCCAATGCAATCTCAATGAAATTCACTGTGCTGCCATTCTCTGCCGGTGCGGCTCAGCTCAAAAGGCGACGCCGGTATGAAACCGATACTTGGCAAGTCTGCATGGATCGTCGGAGTAAGCCCCGATAGTTCATTGTGCTGTGACAGAAACCCGGGTGCAGTCATCGTGCATAGGGGCGTGGTTATGCATACAGTTGAGCTCATGGAATGACAGAAAGCAGTAAGAAAGTAGGGGCCCATACAACACATAACAACAACACCAGAGCGTCGCCGATATCTCCCAATCGGCCACGGTTTTGTAGGTCCGCTTAGACCTTGAAACCGCGCGAAGCCCTGCGACCACGACCGCGCTCGAACTATGCGCCACACGTTAGTATAATACTCAATAACCGTACAAGCAAAGATACAAACCTTGCGGCCCTTGGAGATGGTGTGTGGCCTCTTGTGCTTGTGGGGGCCCATACCGAAGTGCTTGACGGACTCGCGCGAGTTGCGCTTGCCGCGGATCAAGACGGTGTTCGAGCCAGTGGGTGCGCGGGTAGCGAGCTGGTCGAGGGTGAGAGTCTCACCGCCGGCCTTAAGGATGCGCTCGCGGGCGGATGCGGTGAAGCGGAGGGCGGCGACGGAGAGCTTGGGGATCTCCGTGAGGCGGACGTCGTCGGTGACCGTGCCAACGACGACGATCACTTTTGACTCGAGCTCGGGTGCGCTCTTGGTCTCCACCACGATCTTCGACAGCGATACGGGCGGGCGATTGATCTTGGACAGATACAGGCGCTTGAGGACCGCCTGTGCGCGCAAGTTCAATATTTTGATATACTGTTTCAAATATAAAAATACGCACCTTGTTGAAGTCGGAGTCGGTACGGCGGGCGAGGAAACGGTACAGCTACACAAAATTCAGAACTTCGATCTCTGAATGAAAGTCGAGGGCCACATACCTTTACGAGCAAGAGCAAGTACGGGTCCTCGCTGGCCGGGGCGGTCCGTGCGCCCTTCTTGACGTGGTGCTTGGCGATGTCGATGCCCTGCGCACCGTCAGCATTTCCCCACACATCGAGCAGCACAGCGAGCGCACCATTTTTAGTCTTGCCTTGTCGTCGACCTTCGCGATGATGAGCGTGCCTTCCCTCGCGCCGTTCCGAAAACTGCCAGCCTCGGAACGCTCACGGTCACGCGACCCTCGGTTATCTCCGGGTCTGGCTCACTTGTTGGTCCTTATGGGTGCTTGATTCTCTCGAGAGAAGTTGATGGCCCGATTCGGCTACTCTAGGATGATGCTGTTGATAAGAAGCTCCTGCAATATGATAGAAATAAACAACGTGCTGCACAGCGGCAGGCACAGAGAGCATCGTGGCGGGTCTCAGGAGCGTCCCACGGGCGCTTACGCAAACGACGCGAACCGTCATGGTGCGTGCTCGTCGACCGCCACGACGACGAAAACCTGATATATAATCGCAGTATTCGGACACACCAGCGATGAACGTGGACCCGTACTCTGACGCATACAATGCAACGGACGCCCCTGCCGGCGCCGAAGCTCCCAGCGACCCGCCTCGGGGTCGTTCTCGCACGCGTTCGCGCTCACGCACGCCGCCGGTGCGCTCCCCAGGCGCCAGCTACCGGTCGCCGGAAGGAGGATACCGCTCAAAGCGCCCTTCCCCGGCCCCGCGTCGCCCACCGCATGCTCCCTCCGTGCGCTATGTTTATTTACATTCAAGCCACGCCTTCGTACTGACTTGCGAAGCAGAACCCAAATCCGACCAATGTGCTCGGCGTCTTCGGGCTTAGCATCCGTACGACCGAGCGCGACCTCGACGACGAGTTTTCTCGCCACGGCACCGTCGAACAGGTCACCATCGTTTATGACCAGCGTGTAGGTACCCCTATCTACTCAAACAATGCGTACTTGTTTAACCATTGTTCATCAGTCTGACCGCTCCCGCGGCTTCGGTTTCATCAAGATGGCCACCGTCGAGGATGCCGAGCGCTGCATAAAAGAGCTCAACGGGCTGGTATGTCCTTTCATATACTTACGCGCCCGCCACATCTGACGCGTGATCAGGACCTCAACGGCCGGCGCATCCGCGTCGACTTCTCAGTGACCAACCGCCCGCACGCGCCGACGCCGGGCGAATACATGGGCCACAGGCGGCGCGACGACTTCCCGCCTCGCAACTCGTACTACGGTGGCGGCGGTGGCGGCGGCCGTTCCGACTATGGTGGCGGACGCGACTCGTACCGCGATAGGGACCGCGACTATGGAGGCAGCTCGCGCTACGGTCGGGACCGTGACCGCGACCCTTACGGACGCGATAGCCGTGACTCATATCGTGGTGGCGAGCGCGATAGCTGGCGCGACCGTCGCAGCCCACCGCCGGCGCGTGGTGGCGGACGCTACTCACCCGATTATGGCCGCCGTCGCCGCTCGTATTCGCGCAGCCCGCCGCGTGGCTCTAGCCCTCGCCGCGACTATGATGCGCCTGTCGACGGTGGCAGCAGCTCGCGTTGGTAATCGCCCAAGAGCTCGGATTGAAACGAGAGCATGGTGAGGTATACGGTGATGCTGAGGCGTTTATTTCACGCGCAGGCAGGGTCGGTTTAGCAAGTGCAACTGGTTCAACCACCTCCAATCTCCAACCTTCAATACGTCAAATTTCTCAAAGCCATCTTGCATGAAGAGTCTTCGTACAAATAGCACAAAACCCCAAGCTGTCAAGTCCCGGTCCTTCTTGTCTCGTTAAGCTCGCCTACCCTACACTCAAGTAACAACCCATGGTGCAACACCAAGTTCTACGTGAAGACGGGGTCCCTCGTGGCGGGTGCGATCTGTCGCCGAAATGAGTGGCACGACAGCCGATCGGAGAAGCGGCTCACTCTGCAACTGATGGTACTCTTCGCCATATATGCCTGCAAACGCCTCCATTCACAAACACGAGTAAGTAGGGCGTCCCGTTTACTGATTCAAGTGTCTTTTGGAGCAGATTCATTCTCTTACGGGATTACGGTGCCTCGTGCGACGATGCCCATGGCTGATCGGACATCGACCTCCTTATGTTTGTATTTAGGGGCTACTCCAGGATACTACCTCAGTATGATCCCTGCGTGTACGTTTATAGCTGCTAATGTCATACTTGCTTTGTCCGCGGCGTCGAACGGCATCGCATGACGCCGATAAGCTTCTTCGGGGCCGCTTGCAACAACCACAATGGTTGCCTATACGGGCAAGTCCGATTCGATTGCAAAAGTACTGGCTTCCAATTGGCGCCCGACGCCCGACATGACGCGAGCTCTGCGTTTGAGGACATAATCTACATGTTCGGATCCTCGCTGGTGACATGTCCTACTAACCGGATGCCTTGTTCTTCAGCCGGCTGGAAAGATCCGAATGAACTTGGCTTGAACGCTCAATCATCTGCTGTCGGACCCGGACGCACTATACCAGCTGGACGCTTTGAGCTCCACTCTTGTGAGCCAGTTGTACCCGACCACACTCTTCCATTACCAATACTAGTGCAACAGTGCGTTTGAACAATTTTCCACGGCCTCGAGGCAGCTTATTGAGCGCGCAGTTTGTGCCAGAGGACTATGTGATCAGGGGAGGACAATTGGAGAGTCCTGCGAGCCGCGGACCGCGCCGCGCTGCCTCGCTGGATTTGTTTGAGGCTACACGGACTTTTGCGCCACTCACTCCAAACCGAACCTCCCGGCGATGCGTTACGATCTCTGCCCGAGCACGCTCTTGCAGCGCCAGAGGGCGGTGAAGGCTCCAGGCAGTGAGAACAGACGCAGACCGCGATACCCGAGCCCGACAGAACCTACATCTTCTCGCAACTCTTAGGTAGCGGTGCCGGAAATGGAAAATCACGCGCTATGAATCGGACTCATCGATGCAGGAGGGTGGCGTACATCTTCCGGAGTTCCTCGTGTGACATAGAAAGTGCAGTTCGGTCGTAGAAGATCGGGAAGATAGGCACCTTTCGGGTCCTTTGCGATCGTCGGTCCGTAAGTAATCTTTGGATTGGCGTATGCGTCTCCTGAACAAACCAGAAGCACACTGTCATCGTCTTTGGATCGTCGTCGCACCTGTGCATCTTCACCGGGCGTCGTGGGCTTCTTCAGGGCAAGGGATTCTAATATCCGATCTGCCGAACGAACCGCAGCTCCTCAAGTTCCGAGCCTCAAGGTAGCTACATACTCACATTGTCTGTCAGCTCATAGCGTGCCATCTATACGTGGGTGTATGAGCGTGGCGCAAGTACAACTCGTGACGGTTTGTGCGTTGTGTACCAATCCACTCGCCGTTGAGCTCAGCAAACTTGTACCCAATCCGGCTCCATTCATTCTCGCCCTTGCCAACGCTCTGCTGAGCGACAGGCCTCCATTCCGAGCCCTGTGAACGTTCCGTGGGACTCCGTTCCAGCCGCATCTTCACGCGTTGTACTGCGAATCAGACGTTGAAGGTATGATTCTATGAATCGTCGATGGATTCGATAATCATGCGCGCAGGACGCATAATACTCACAGCCATGCAATGAGCTTAATGAAAGCTGTACAATCTCATCTCTCAGATATCATAGCATGCTTCTTTCCCCTGACAGTCTATGAATACGGGTCGGCGTTTCGGACGGCATTCAACGACTCTGATACTTAATGAACTCCTTCCGCAACAGAACGAGGACACCCTTCAAAGTATTTTTCCGCGCAGCCTTCGCGGACGCTATAACCTAAACTGGCCAGGGTCGAGTGCTTGAATCGGCCGCGGTAGACGATTCCATGGCGCGATCATGCCATGCCTGAGCTTGAACCTCGTCCTCTGTGGGACTTCGCGAAGCAAGACAAAGACGGCGCGGGCTCTTCTCATTGCTGACTACACCCATGCCACAGTTTATCGGTGGGAGCAAGATCTAGAAAGGTACTCAGATACGCTACCCAGGTCCCTCTCGGTTCAAGCTCCGTCGAGGCTTCTTCCCCAGCTTCCTGGGCGGCCAAAGCTATACAGCCTGCGTGTAAGTGGAGGGCGGCAAACCGGCACCTTAAACAGAACGAGATGTTACCACCGAGACCAGCGCCCTGGCCCTACAGCGCTCCGCTTTATCAAATGTCAACTCGGGCTGAGCGCTGATCAGTAAAGCGACAGGAAGTTCCAGGTAAGAGGGATGTCCTTGTCCGCCTGGCTCTAGCATGGTTGTGCACCAATATCATGAGTATATGTACTCAGCGAGCGGGCTCGTACGTGGCACTGGGAGATGATCTATCTATCCAAGTCGGGTTGCAGCGCTTCCGGTCCGGTCAGAGGCTACATTGCTACCACCACGACAGCCCTTCGTCAAGCTGCTATTCAAGATCTTCCATCACACAGCACCGCTGCCGGCCCGGGAGAACTTAGAAGTCTGAAGGTTAATCCACAAATAGAATCGTAGGATGTGTGACGCATGCCGACTGGCCTCGACTCACATCGCATGTAGATCATCCTGCAGTGCTAGGCAGTACCATTGTATGACCCTACAGATGGCGTGTGCGTGTGGGTAGTGGACTCAAGTTTGGTGTGGTGCGGGCTTGCGGGCCGAACCGCCGGCTTCAACCGCAGCTGGCGCGGCCGACTGGAGCCCGAAGCGGTCCGGCTCTGGCCAGCTCTGGCCCTCCCGCTCAGATCTTCTTTCCTTGGTCATCGCCTCTCTATCATGCTACCTACCTCATCACTGTCATGAGATTCTCGGATTCAGAGGTAGAAAATACCGCCTTTAGAACTATCAACAGGCGCTATCCAGGCTGCTCACTGCAGTACTATGCCCAGTCCTCAACGATATAGCTGGTCGATACAGTTCTCGAAATTACGAACTCTTCTCAGCACGCTTGCCCTCCTGGGATATCGCTCGGTGAATGTTTGTGACTCGAGCCCTCAGGCCTCAGGCCTCATTGCATGAACCCTGACCTTGACATACGATGTCAAGATCAACCTTTTTTGAACGCCCTTCCGACCATCTCAATCTCGACTTCGCTAGAAGCGTACTAACACGGATGTGGCGCGCCTGCATCACGAAGCAATGAAGCATCGGTGCGAGACCACACAGCCGCTTTCGCACGCTGAGAGGTGCAAGCCAGGCGACGTGTTCATACTATGTCACGGTTTGCAATTGGCCTAGCTTTGCAGCGCGGGGGGGTAGTAGTAGCCATAGGTCAGTGTACGATCTCTCCTTCCCCGATATGAGCAAGTCTTGTGGGGCTTCAATGTGCGATCTGTACATGCTCCAACACTGTCTATCGATAGACTTCGTACGCGGGCTTACGCGGTTAGAGCTTGGTTGTGAATGATGTGAGCGGTCGGCGGTCTTGCGGCGTGTGGAATCCGGTCAGTGGACATCTCATGCAGGGATATTGGCGCTTCTCGTGTGACTGCCTTCGTTTACAGACCTGCTAGTCACAGGTGAAACCAGCGTCGTGTGTCCTCATTTGGACCTTGTCGTGCCGTCCGCATCAAATATACAAACCGTGCGATTGAACTATATACCTTCGTTCTATGAGCAGTAGTCTTACATCCTAACCTGAGTATCGAATTCTGACCGCCCTCTAAACAGGGTAAATGACTTTTTGAACGGAATGGTGCGTTCCAAGAGATCGCGTGTGTGACCCGCTCGACTGATAGCAAACCGGGGTCCGAAGGCAAGCTTCGACGATAGGTCCAGATGATGCGCGCAGAAGTGTGATCCTACACACGATACGCGCCTCAGTCCGGCGGACCTTGTGGTCCCTTAGGCCTGCACCCGGACCTCACGAACCACCTTCATATCCTCTACCCCCCACAAGCATGACCCTTCAGCCAGTACACACATAGCCACTCCGGCACTTCCTCCGGACCCCGAAACAGATACGCAAGGCTCGAGCGATCGGTGCTTGAGACCTTGATATACCCACCAGCCCTGTGTGGAAGCTTACACTCCACGTTCCGCGTACGATGTGTCTACTCGGAAGATTTTTGATAGGCTTGACAATCGGCGAACGCGATGGGTATCAGGGGCGCAAGACGAGCTCTAATAGAGCTTCAAGGTACATCGTGCACGTATGTGCGTTCTCGTCTCGAGGCGAGTTCGGTGAGTTTGAGCATCAGTGATCCTGGCCAATTCCCTGGTCCATGCATCGCTCTGAAGGGCCTCAGACACCCCGTAGGACCTCAGGCACCCTGTAGACATCGTTCTCGTCGCCGATTGCGCACGACCGCCCACTCGTAAAACGGCCCACAGGCGACTGGTCGTTGTGCTCGATGCATGTCGCTGTCAGTGTCTGATCAACCCTCTTCACTTGGAGCCGCTTCCTAGCTGTCCTTCCCCGGCACGCTGATCCTAAGCCTGCACCGCACATGCATAAATACCCGTCACTAGCCAGCAAGCCCTCCATCCCACCGCTCCACGTCCTACCTCAACTGCATGGTGCCCGCTCAAGAGTTGATCAGGACGAAACATTGCAACTCAATCCTCGCCGCCGCTTTCGGCGTCGAGTTCGCGTGTTCTCGTGCCTCCGACCATGCTCGACGTACTTGGAAAGTCGTGCAAACGGCGGCAGGGCCAGCTGGCACATTTGCGGATTTTGATCACTTCGTCTTCTTCTCCTACAGCGATTTGCATGAAACGGATATCATCCCTCGCGACCTCCCCACTCGCGCCATAGCTTTCTTTGCATGGACGACTTTCGCTTTCGGCGCGTACACGTTCCAGTCTAGGAGTGCAGCCTGGTGGCACGTCCTGGACATAGATGCGCCGAACCCAGCGCTTATCGTCCCGATGCCCATCTTCAAGCCCTACGGCCAGTCCACTATGCGTCAGGAGAACGTGATGAGGGAAACAGACCCCAGAGCCCTGTGGTTCATCCGCAGCGATGGAGGCTTGGGCGTCCCTGTCGTGGGAGAACTCCCTGTGCTGTGGCACGGACACAAAGACTTTCTGCGCCTTGACGGGAGCCCGCGAAAGACCATCAAGATTAAGGTCAATGTGAGCGCCTTCGTCGCTCGAACTCCGGCCGCTGTTGATAGTCGCGCTCTGTGTAGTGGCCGGGATATGAGCGTTGGGAGAAGCAGATACGACCGATGAGTGACAAGGGCGATAACTCGGTCAAACGACTGGCCAATCTTGTAGCGAACAAAGTCAACTTGTTCTTGAGCGTGCGCTCCCACACTTCAAACTCTTGCTGGATGCGTACAAGCTAACAACTTCGTTAGGAGCATGATATCAACCAAGGGCACACCGGAACCAACCCGCGCTACGTTGTTGGTACGCAGCCGGGTCAGATTTCCGCCCGGGACGTCCTTCTGCTCGGCATAGTGATCGTCTCTGGTGGTGCCGCAATGCCCATTGTGCAACTGCGCGACGGCTTCGGTAAGCTTGCTCTGCATATCATGTATACCTACTGACACTGTGTGCACATAGCATTCGCATTCTGAACGTCGAGTATCTTGCCTGTGGTTTCAAAGCCTTGGACCCTATGCGGCTCCTTGCATGCGAAGGCTTCGGAGATGACGTTCGCGCTCGCGCTGGCGGCTGAACTGTCCTCAAAGATCAGTGTTTTCGTGCAAGAATACGTAGGAGGCTCCATCATTTTGTGACCAGTGGCTAGATACAGCCTTTTCCGATACAATCATGTCTTATCTTCTATTCAGTGTACAAGACTTCACTGGCCCAACGACTTAGAGTACAACATACCTTGCGATTTGGGGTGTCCAGTCTCGTCGTCGAGTGTCACGGATTAGATGAGCTTACACGCCTAATGTTTCGCGCAAGTTTCGCGAGAGTTGAACGTATGCAATCAACGTGAAGAGCAATGACTTTTCCCTGTCTGCTATCATATCAAACGGAATACATCGCACGCGAGGACAGTTGAAGTGTCGACGTCTGATGACTTGGCACAAGAGGCTGTGCGTCCGCGTCCGTAACCGCACTCATTGATGGCACAGTGAATGTCGAGGCTGAGTTGAGTAAGAAGTTGGAAGTGGCTGTGGTTGTGATCGTGGTCGTGATGGATAGCAAGACCCGAGAGTAACTGACAAAGTAAGTACACCGAGAGAAGACGCGCTTTGCCATTGAAATCGCCGCGAACGACTCCTCCGACGGGCAGATAAACTTGCAGCAGCAACAGCGGCGGGTGCCAGAACCTCCCATTGGTACGTGTTGGGGGCAGCTATATCACAGCGAGCTTTATCATTCGTCGGTGGTTGGTCGGTGGGCGTCCACTGAGCATTATAGGGCCTAGTTGACACCCAGGGGTGCCGCCACCACAGAGTCCACCACGGACAACAAGTTGGAGGTTTGCGTCAAGCCGTCGACGCGCTTCTACTTCCATCAAGCACCACGTTGACCCCCGTTATCGTTTCCTTACACACGCCGATTGCAACGGATACTACCTCTTCGCTTATACGACGACTTAGACGAGATGCGCATGATGATACACCGGGTACGCTGCGAAGTTGGCGATCGTCCAGGTGGTCGGCGCGAGCGCGAGCGCTCGTGGACTCCTCAATTTCATCAACGATTGACGACGGCGGCGCGGAGATCCCCTATGCTTCGTCAAGCAACTTCGAGACCTGGAGCACGTCCATCCGTACGTGTATACATACGCGATAGCTATCTGCCGCCCTACTTTCATTTCAACCCGAGAAGCCAGTCATAAACGACTGCATAGGGTTTCGTGCAACATTCAACAAGCGTCAGCGGCGCACACGATTGCCTTAGTCGTCAATGGGCCTGGCGATCGTGCGCGGATCGACAGTAATATGCCACTCGCATCACTTTATCAAGCTGGAGAGCCTGTGACACGGATTTCATCAGCATGGACTGGAACCTGGAGACAGGTGCCCACGGGTTCTCAACCACGCTCTGCTCACGCTCCCTCCGAATCCACCCTGTCTTCCAGCTGGCATCTTCAGATCGACTATAGCATAGGATATAGATCTAAGCCTGAAAGCTCCATGCCTCTGTCATAGAACACAGAAAGGTGTCACCCAAACCAACGTCCGTCAGTTGCTTACGGTCCGTACATCACTACTGGCCTTCCAAGTGCAGACTTTAGGGCCCCAAATCTCCCTCTTTCCTTCTCAGTGTCTTGAGTTGGAGGTGCACGTCGAGGTACGCACTGCATCCATGTCGGTGGTGCGCATGCACCGAGTGCGCGCGAGGACCGACCTCGCATGGGTCCCTTCCGGTCATATGTGACTGTCCACCTCACCGATGTGCGCTGTACGATAGAGAGCTCTTCGGGAAGAGGAAGCTCTGCGAAGGACATGTGCCTGAGGAATGGTCATGGTGCTAAGCTGGTTGTGTCGCGCGATATCTACGATTGCATGGCGGATTGAGATCCAGGAACATCAGGTTATGGCTTTAAGAGAAGCTGAGAGCGTCGCTGAAAAGCCAAGGGAATGATGATGGCTCGGGGTCAAGAGATGCTCGTGTGGATAGATAGAGGCGGTCTTTCTACACGCCGATGCATTGATTTGCGGCGTGGGCGGGGAAGTTAGCGGGCACTTCTGAATTGATTCTGACATCTGGCCGACGCTCTTCGTTCACGGGGTTGCCGCGCTCGCTACTAATCCGGCCTCGCGTCCTTATCCTAGCGCTTACTCCCATCTCGCCGCCCCGCGTACCCAAATGATAGGCCTAGGCGTGACGCTTCGCCTCCATAAACGAACACCCTCTAACATACTCTTCATCTGGGATAGGGCAGGCATAAGGTCTGAGATGATGATAAAAGGAGTCGGAGTTCGAACTCCTGGTACGATGCGATGCGACAGCCTACGGCTGGCCAAATACTTACTAAACTTTGTAGGCCTGCACATATATGTTTCCATCTGTACATTGCGTCTGCGCTTTGCAGAGGGGCATAGGTTAATCCAGCTGTAGTACCTGCGGACGTCCCGATAATCGGCGAGAGCGACCAGCCAATGAGCCAGCACGCCGACCGATCCCAAATCTGTCGTGCGTACTGCTGCTCAACTGGGATTAACTTTACCCTCCGGATGCCGTCATATTGCGGCTGTAGATCCTAGCACCTACTGCTGCACACCTGGACGCATAGTACAACACTATTCCTATCCTTTCGCCTGCTGTCGCGAGATCCATATCCCAAACAAGCTGCCTGTGCAGGTGCGCTCTATATCTCTTTCCGCCGCATAGTACACTGCTCATCGACACCGATCATCTTGGGATGCATATAATCTGCGGCGGAGACGATGGATTCCGGAAACCATCCAGCCCGTTGTTTCCCAACATGTCCAACACGCCGCTCGTCACTTGCTGCCCCGCTCCGACCTATACCGACTTCGACCTCGCTGCGCGCTACCTCAGGTTCTTGCTGTTCGATTCAATTCTGACCTGTATCTACGGTCTAGACGTGGCCGTGGATCGTGCCCTCCGCGTCTTGCGACACGCTTGGAATGACATACCTCCTGGGGAACGGCCCTCGTTCTACGACTTTACGACCACCCATACTCCCGTTCGTTCGCGCCTGCGAGAATACCATCAGTACCGTGTAGTGGCACCGGGGGCCATCCCACTTTTCCTGCCGTCCTGCGCATTTGACGCTCCGTTTTATCGCGCTACTGGCCTCAATGCCTACGAGTCTGGATACTGCGCTATGGATGTCACCGCTGTAAATTCAGACTACGCGAAGTTCATTCCGTCGACGCTCTTCATCCCTTACAAGACGCGGAGCTCCGCACGCTGCCGTCAAATCCTGGAGCGCATCAATCCAATTCCTCTCTGGTTCTTTGGAGAGGACGGTGTTCTCGGGTTCCCGGTCCAGGGTAATACGAACAGCATCAAGCTCCTTCATGGACAGGAAGCGCTACGCCTCAAGTCCAACGATAAGCCGATCTCGACGTTGAAGATCAAATTTGCTGTACGTCTGCTATCTTGCATCATCAATACAAATGCTCATACCGTTCTCTTACGCCAGTGGCCGAATTATCAGCCTGATGAGAAGCAGATTCGGGCTACTCCGAACTCGCCGCTCAACAATCTCAACACTCTTGCGAGCCGGACAGCTGGTGCCGTGCGCACATACATGAGCGTGAGTTGCTGTGCAATCCTGTCTCGTACCATCATGCATAACTCCTTTAGGACGAGACAAAGAAGGTCATGGTAAACGAAAACCTGGTGCCACAGCCCTGGAAGATAGGTACACAACCTGGAGAAGTCAGGATCGCCGACGTGTTACTGCTAGGCGTCATCTTCGTCTCTGAAGGCGCTGCCATGCCTTTGCTTTCCGTCTACTAATGGAGCAAATGAGGCAAGCCGTCACGTCAATAGCAGTGAAAGAATCCTGTCGCTGATTCTGATCGGGTATCATGTATAGCTTTTGGCGCAAACGCCGTGGACGCCCAGATAGGCAGCCTCAGTCTACTGCCGTAGCATCAGTTACTTTACTCGTAGTTGCTGTCATATGCTTTTTGTAATAGTGCGATGTCGCCGCCGCCACCATTCCTCGCCATGTCAGTCCGTTCAAGATCGGGATGTTCGATATCAAAAGGACCTGTTCATATCCATGCGGTAATGGGATACGTTGCCTGATCTTCAGTATACACGGCCTTGGTACCAGCGGCAGCGTCAAGATCCAGATGGCAGATGCATTGCATTGACAGAGATCTGATCTAATCTGAAGATTGTTTATATCCGCTTCACCCAGATAAGCGCCTGCGCTTGTCATACTAAACCCAGCCTTCACGACTTTACGAATAAGCGGACCCGATCCCAATGCATGCGAAGTGGCGACTTCTTCAGGTCTGTCGCCACATCGGCCGGCGACGAAGACGCGCCGTCTAGCCTGGCATGCCACACTTGCCACCTGGCGTACTCCTCCTGTGCGCACCACGGATGAACGTGGCCGTGAAGCATCTTCCACGCGGCATGACTCTGAGACGTCCAGTTCAGCTTCAAGATAGGTGAATGTCGACAAGACGAGACTTACTCGAGAGGATTCGCCAAGTTGATTGTTCAGTTCATCAATGCCAGCGGCAGGAGAGATGACGCCGGTATCATGCTTGCTGCGTTCAAGCGCCGTCTCCAGACCATCCCAATCATCGTTGCTCTCAGCCGTCACATCAGCATACGTTTTCGTCTTCGCGCCAATGTTCACCTCCAATTGCCGCGCCTTTCCTTTACCGTTCAGCTTAGGTGAGTTGCACGATACGGGCGTGGACGGCGGGCTTGTAGAGGGGGTCGACGGCGCGAGCACCGCGTAGCGCGAGCCTGTCGTGCCGGAGTGCGCATAGTCGGTGGCAGACGTTGGTGACGGTGTGACCGGCGACTGCGGGAGGTCCGCGTACTGAGGCCAAAGCTTCAGAGGCTGAGAAGGGATCGCAACGAGGTTGATCTCGCGCGCGTCAGAGTCGTACTCGTCTGGCGAGAAGACTTCGCGATCTTCGACGCCGAGGATATCGTCCGCTTTGTCGTACGCCTCGTAGTCTCGCGTCTGATCGATATGCGCTGCGATCGACGAACGCATGATGGGCTTTGAGCCAACTGCGGGTGCGTAAACTGGGAAGGTGACAAGGCCAGCATCGAAAGCCAGTGAGTCTAGCGAAGCGCCACTGTAGCAGGGTTCGTCAACGGCTACCCGTTCGAAAATGAGCGGTTCAAGGGAGCGTGTAGCCGCAACACCGAGAACAAGAGGTTCAGTGACTGGAGATGCCATAAGAGCGAGATTCGGTCCGAATGCAAAAGAGAAAGTGGGGTGAAGTGGGGTGTAGGATGCAGATGGCCTGCGGTTGATCTTATAGGCAGACGGAGCCCGTAAAGGCCTTTGCACAATGGTACAAGGGCTGCGTGGAAGATGAGATGTGGTCTGTGGCATTATGCATAATCAAAGACCCGGCCATTGCACAATGGGCGGTCCTTTATCAGAGCGTTCAAAGGTATTCTTGGCACGAGACGCATATGCAAGCGATCATTATAGTCTAGTAGGCAAGAGTGGTGAGGTATAAATATGCATAGACTAACTGTATGATGTTCAGAAAGGGTGTCGGTGTACGCTGGGCGATAAACAACTCACTAGTACAAGAAAATGGTCCAGAAACTTAAGCGCGGTCATTAAGGAAAGCGTCCAACTCTGCATCGAGCTCCTCCTGAGTCTTGTGTGGACGCGGTTCGGTGCGCTGTGGCTCTGGACGCCGTTCGCCACGGCGGGCTCCGGGTCCCGCCCCATCACGTTCCCGGTGTCCACGGCCGCCCCTCGTCCTGCGCTCCCGTTCAGGTTCACGGCGTCGACTGTCACGGCCGAACTCATCGGGTGCGGTGGGATGGACACGTATGACGGATGTGCGCTGCAGTAGCGACTTTCCCGTCGACTTCCCCTCCGCTTCTACCCTGTCCGCGTACATCTTCGAGATGGGCGCATCGTCTTCTTCCACGGGCTCTTCGTCCGCCTGCTGCAAGAAGGTGTCCAGCTCCTGGTCAAGATCCTCGCGCGTGAGCTTGGGTGGGCCATCGTCCTGACGGCGACGCTTCGCAGGTGCCTCGTCTTCGTCCAGAGCCGGAGGGCGCCTATCATCCTTGTTGTGCTTGCGATAGAATTCCGACTCCCGACGGGCGCCTCGTTTCTTCACGTCGTCGACCCGAGCCCAGCGCACGCGTAAAACACCGCGAAGCTCGCTGGTCTTGCCCAGGCTGGCAGAGATGCGCTCCTCCGGGGGCCACATCGACATGGGAATCCCGCGCGCCGTCACGAAGCCGTCACCGTCGGCCTCTTGCTTCGGGTCGCGCTGCAGCTGCCCAAGCGCATCTTCCGCGGCAAGACTGGACTTGCAGACAAATACGCAAGTCGAGTCGTTGACCCACTCTATCCCTAACGGCCGCACGGAGTAATGCGCGGCGTAGGCGAAGAGTTTGTCGTTGTCCAAGTGAGATATGGGCGTGCCGGTGATGAGCAAGGCGTTGGGGCGGTACGTGGTGTCCTCTGAGGCGGTATAAATATATGCATGGCGTGTATTAGAGCATGTAGTCTACATACCTGCAGCCGCCTCCGCCTCCACGACCGAGTCCTCCAAGTCACCGTCGTCGTCCCCGCGTTTGCGCTAGAGGCCAGCGGACAGCCGTCAGAGGCCGCAATCTTGCCAAGGTGTCTTGCGCACCTTGCTCGACTTGGCCACGGTCGAGTCGGCTAGCAGGTATAGCTTGTTCCGGCTGATACGGTCCGCCAGCGAGGGCTCTGCGACCTGCTTCTCGTACGGCACCTTCTCGTCGTACGAGAGCGGCATCTCCGCGGGAGCCTCCACATTCTGTGCGTCGTCGAGAGAGTCCATGGTGGATGCCTTGAGTGACAAGACGTCGGTGAGGTGATGATGGGCTTTCAAGCCAAGTCGAGTAGGCGCGCGTGGCACTTGCGCCGCTCAACTCTGCTCATACCATCATCACCTGTACAGCCTCTTCTTTTCCAGACAATCGCAATGATGCCAAATTATCATAAGCAACTCGCTGTTGTGTCTCTTTATGCTCCTGGTATTAAACCGACACATCGTGCTATTCATAATATCCAAATCCCGGCGTGGCTTGCGACCTGCGAATCGTAGGACGTGCGAGATCAAGTTGTATAGTGTGCACGGCCGGCCGTACTCTACACGCGAATTAGTTCTGAATCTGCATGATCTCGCCTGTAGATCTGAGCGTCAAAAGCCCATTGTGCGCGACGAGTCGAGCAAACCATCTGGCAGGCGCATTCACGTCGCGTACGCGCCTTTGCTGAAGAAAAACGAAATGCTAGTGTACCACACTGGCGCTACATAGCACAGCTCGCGCGTACGCAAACGCCTTATAAGGCCTGTTCGAGTGGCTTCTCAAACTATCGCACATGAGGATCCTTAAGGTGCGCCTAGAATCGACCCTTCTCTCTTTGCCCACCATTGTTCTGATTCTACATGCTCTACAGGGCGGAAATAGCATGCGCGTTATTAGCAATCCTGCTCCTCAGTGTTTACCCTAGCGATGTTGAAATTGGAAGCTGTGAAATCGGCGTTTAGGACTTAGAATCTGCGCTCTATTGCTCCCGGCCTTCGATTGCGTATTGCCTTTTTGCCGTAGACCTGCCGCTTCTACGCTCTTAGACTGGGTCGTGCATGACCATTCTTGTTTCAAACTGTAACTCGCTTGACCGTGCTTGGCACACGACCTGCTTAGCACACGTCACGTCTCGATACGAGAGCACATACAATCAGGCTCATCTACGGCTCTAGGAAGATTTCTTGCCGCTTCTTGTGATCTGTCGCAAAAACCTAACCGACCGGCTCAGATGTGCCGTCGACTGCCCTAAGGCGCTCAGCGGTGCGGATAAGGTCGCCAGGTGTGGGGATCTGGTGGGCAGCTGGTTCATTTTTTGCGACATCGAACAGTCTCGTACGCTCATGTGTCTCTTCATCTCTTCTGTCTGGTTCGGCGTTTGCGCCTTCCTTCTCTCACACGGAGCATTGCGTGGATAGCCTTCTACTCTGGTGGTAATGCACGTACATGTCATAAACATCGATCGTCGGTGGTATGGCCCGTGCTGACCTTGCTGTACTGGTGTGTCGGGCCCCGCAAGCTGTTTACTATGATCGTGGGCAGCATATAAAGCACTGGCTCTTGGGCCAGTAGGATACCCCATGGCGCTCTTCGATACCCTCTCTTTTCAGCTGTGCTGCCTGCTAGCGGCGGGCGGTCTCTTCCTTTCGGCGATAACAACCTTGTATTTCTTCCGCTCCTCGCTCAAAGGCATCCGCGGGCCTGCGCGCTCTTCGTTCTGGCTTGGTCTGTCGCTGATATTTTTTGTCGTCAACCTTGATGCTCACACACTCTTAGGCAATCGAGGCGATTTCTTGTATCAGGAAGAAGCCGGCGACATTGAGTTTGCGTGGTTCAGCGAATTTGGAGGCGCATGGAAGTTACATGGCCCACTGGGTGTACGTCCTTGACTTGACGTTTGTGCTCTCTACGCACGCTGATGATGGGCATAGGAGGAAGATCTAATGCTCGCCGATCCCAAGGCCCTGCAGTATGTTTTGCAGACATCCGGATATCGCTACCCAAAGCGTGCAGACTGGCGAGCAAATCAACGCATGGTGGTTGGTGATGGGATTGTCTGGGCTCATGGTAAGCGGTCAACTCAAATCCAGTGCCAGTATAATGACACTCAACGTGTGCTCAGGTGATCAGCACCAGCGACAGCGGAAGATCATGAATCCTGCCTTTTCTGTCCCGCAACTGGTGTCCTTCTTACCACTGTTCCTCCGTTATTCCAATAAGGTCAGCACATAGTGTACCATATTCCTCAGCGCTGTAGATCCTCAATATGACTTGCCACAGCTCGTTCAAAAGTGGAGGGACGAGGAAATAACGCCGCACATGGGTGAGGAGTCCATGTTCGACATCTTCAAGTGGCTTTCGCGCACGACGCTCGATGTTATCGGTGAAGGTACGTAGCACAAGCACCGGTCCAGCAGTCTCTAACTTGTAATTGGTAGCGGGTTTTGATTTCCAATTTGGCGCTCTCGATGACGCCAAGCATGAACTCTCTCACAATTATGAGAACCTCTTGTTCGTGATCTCTCTGCTGTTCTTTAGCTCGACAGTACTCAGCGCCGAAGCAGCGTCGACTCCATGCTCTACCCACACCGTTGGGATGTGGTCTTCCGCTCCTTGTGGAGGTTCTTCCCCCCGAACCTGCTGCGGCTCCTGCGCTACCTTCCCAACCGCGAGTACCGGCGTCCCCGAAACTTTCAGGATTACATGCGCGCCTTTGGGCGCAAGTTGATCGACCAGACGCAGGCAGATACCAAAGGGACGGGAAAGGACGTCATGAGCGTGCTTTTGCGCGCGAATGGAGCGGAAGAGGCACGTCTCAAGCTGAGCGACGGCGAGGTCATTGATCAGATATCGTGAGTATTTGCCTTCGTACCTTCAGCACTCCAAACGCTGATACGGCTCGTGTACAGTACTATCTTGCTCGCAGGCCATGATACTACCTCCACAACGCTCTCCTGGTGGTTCTACGAACTCGCTCGTCACCCGGAGTGGCAGGAACGCGTGCGGGACGAAATCCGCACCGTGCGTCGCAAGCTTGTCGAGCGTGGCGATGACGAGTTCTCCCTGGGCGATCTCGAGGGCATGTCGGTCATGCACGCCACGTTGAAGGAGGCCATGAGGTTACACCCCATCGGAATGATGCTCTCTCGCGTTGCAGACCAGGACGACGTGATCCCGCTTTCGACGCCTATTACGACAGAGTCGGGACAGCAGATTTCGTCTATTCCGGTCCGGAAGGGCCAGAATGTTGATATTTCCATTGCCACGTACAACCGGTGCGCGTTCTAGTGCTATCGGTGAGAGGCGTTGTACTAATCCTTTGTCACAGTAACCCTGATGTATGGGGCGCGGACGCCCGTGAATGGAATCCGGAGCGGTTCATGCGCCTCGACAAGGCTAGGATGACATCCGTGGGTGTATACGCGAACCTTCTGAACTTCTGTGCGTCGTCTTCAAAGCCGTAAAGCCTTTGAACTAACACCTGCGCTCAGCTGCCGGACTGCGCGCTTGTATAGGTGAGTTACCATAGCACCCAGATGGTCGATGTATCTGAATTACCTGTCACAGGCTGGCGGTTCTCCGTCATCGAAATGCAAGCCATCGCCGCGACGCTCATCGAGAACTTTGAGTTCGGCCTGCCGCCACAGACGAAGGAGAACATCATTCAGGGCAAGCCGAACGTAGGGGTCATGGCACCTATGGCGGAGGGTCACCCTGGTGTGTGGATGGGTCTCAAGGTCAAGTATTGCGGATCCGCGTAGTTGCGAAGGCGGATAGTCGATCTTTGCAGTCTGTTGCACAGCCTGGTGTACTGCGTCTATGTGTATGAAAGAGACGTAACGTGTGATACGTTGCCATTCTGACACGAATATATCTTGTTCTCCTGTATCAGCAGCCCATACTGTAGAAACGGACGCGTGAAAACCGAAACACGAGGCGGATAAGTAATCTCGCCAGCGAGCTGAGATGCCGTGCGACCTCCCCAGCGTCCTGGAAGTTGTTACAAGTCGTCGTGAATTGAACATGGCTTGGAGCTCAATCGCGCGCAAAATCCTCCTTGAGTCTGCGCGGCTGTAGCCATCCAGTTCGGTCATCACCCATCCTTTCCGACTCACAACGTTCTTCTTCTTTCACACATCCCTTCTGAAACCTGGGCCTTTGCTGACAGCGAGCGAAGACGCTTCAGGCGAAGTTGTTGGGGGAAGATGATGCAAAGGTCCAAGAATCAGATCAAACGTCGGCGCGTGCGGCGTGACTTGTCTCACGCGCGCTTTACTCTTTTCTTCCATCATGTCCGACGCAGAGCAGGAGCAGACCGTCTCGAAAAACCAGCGCTTTCGCAAGGATAAGCGTGCGTTCTGCTTAAAGCTGATCATAGGCATATGACGCTGAACCAATATCATAGCTTGGGATACCGACGACATCGACCAGTGAGCAGCTTATGCACTCGTGCGTTTTTCCACGTTAGCTCACCTGCCCTTAGTGTGCGTTTTATCCGCGTATAGATTGCACGACCACCGTTTCTTATGCTCTCTGCAGTGGAAGGTCGACCCATTCAAAGCGGAAGACAACAAGGGCGGCACCTTACTCGAGGAATCCTCCTTCGCCACTCTCTTCCCCAAATACCGCGAAAAGTACCTACGAGAGGCTTGGTCTGCAATCACAAAGGCGCTTGATACCCATGTGCGTAGCGCACCGCATGCACTCGCTTCGTGCCTCTGATAGTTCACAGGGCATCGCGTGCACTCTCGACTTGGTGCACGGTTCCATGGCCGTGCGCACGACGCGCAAGACCTACGACCCATACATCGTTCTCAAGGCACGCGATATGATCAAGCTACTCGCGCGTGGCGTGTCTGCCGGTCAGGCTGCGAAGATTCTCGACGACGGCATTGCTTGCGATATCATCAAGATTGGTAGTCTCGTGCGCAACAAGGATCGGTTTGTGAAGCGCAGACAAAGAATCATTGGTCCGGACGGGAGCACATTGAAGGTGCGCCACTACACTTGAAACCCGTGCGCTAGTATCTGATGTCTGTTCAGGCTATTGAACTGCTCACGCAGTGTTATGTGCTCGTGCAGGGTAACACTGTCAGCGTCATGGGTCCGTACAAGTCGTTGAAGGAGGTTCGGCGCATCGTTCTGGACTGCATGAAGAACATCCATCCCATCTACCGCATCAAGGTCCGCTCAGACTTTGATTTTACTGTTGAGCTTTCACTCATAGTATGAACAGGAACTTATGATCAAGCGCGAGCTTGCCAAAGACCCCAAACTCGCGAACGAGTCTTGGGATCGTTTTCTCCCTCAGTTCCGCAGGCGGCATCTCACTACGTCCGAGAAGACCGCGAAGAAGAACGACAAGGTGGAGCAAAAGACGGAGGCTCGTGCGGCTGCGGGATTGGACGCGCCTGGTCCGTCGAAGGAGAAGAAGGTGTATACGCCGTTCCCGCCTGCGCAGACGCCACGCAAGGTCGACTTGCAGCTCGAGTCTGGAGAGTACTTCCTCAGCAAGCACGAGAAGAAGCGGCGGGAGGACTCGGAGAGGAGACAGAAGGCACGTCAACTTCATCTCTCTGCCTTTCTCGGTACTGACCTGCTTCGCAGCAAACGGAGACGACGGCAAAACGCCAGGCCGAGCGAGCAGAGGTGTATGTGGCGCCGGAGGAGGAGGCTGCACCGACTGTCGAGGAGAAGCGGAAACGGAAGCAGCGTGCTGTCGAAGAGACGGATGGGGATGGTGCAGAGCTTGTAGAGAAAAAGAAGAAAAAGAAGGTCCGGATGGCGGAGGACGAACAAGAGGCTGTACCTGCGAAGAAGAGGAGAAAGAGCTCAGAGGCTTAGACCCCGTACTTGCCGTCATTCTGTCATCCACAGTCTACCTGCTCTCATTGCTCTTTGTTGTTTTGGTATTTTCGTCGCACAGTCTGTACCAGTCTGTACCGCGTACGATTTGTTTTCGGCGAGAGGGAACCGTGATGGTTGATGTGTGGCACGACGCACGTGCGCCCCACGGCGACTTGAACTGTCAAAATCTTTCGCAGAGCGATCCACCATGTCTCTCGCTGCCTCTTCGTCCTTCAGCCAGAGCTCGAACCCTGAGCGGTCAGCCGAGCTTGCTGGTGGCTCTTATGTGCTTGCGATAGCTGCTCTAGAAAATGAATATGCAGTACTCTCTTCCGCTCCATCAAATAAAATCCATCTGTACGATCGCGCTTCTCTGAGGCCAGCGGCGTCTTTCGACGCACACGCCGCTGCTGGTACCTCCCTACGCTCCGTCGACAATATACATGGGACCTCACGTCGCGTACTTCTGTCATCTGGCAAGGACGCGACCGTAAAAGTCTGGGATGCGCGAACGCCCACGCCCGCCCTCACCAGTGCGTCCCTTGCGCAGCGACGAAATATGCGTGCGCTCAAGGTCGTTTGCGTATAGTGAAGCAGGCCGGCACACCCCGCGCTCTGATATGTGCCGATGTGGCACCCGACGGCATGATGATTGCCGCAGGCGCTGAACTGAAGGGCGAAGATGCCCCGATTCTGTACTGGGACCCTCGAGCACCAGCAGCCCCACTACGCGCACACGCCTCGACACATTCCGACGACGTTACCGCTCTGCACTTCTCTCGCGCCCCGGGTGCGGTGCGGCTACTGCTTTCTGCATCGTCAGATGGGCTGCTCAGTTTGAGTAGTGCAGACGAGGAGGACGAGGACGAGGCAGTCGTGCATGTTGGGAATTGGGGTTGCTCCATTGCGCAGGCGGGGTGGATGCCGGAGGGCGACGGCGCGTGGGCGAGCAGCGATATGGAGACGTTCTCGACTTGGTCGAGCGAGCTCGATTCTCGTGCAAACGTTGACATTCGCGCACCATCGCTGCATACTGCCGAGGTGGCCTGGGTCACGGACTATCTTATCGGGAGTCATGCATCAGAACGAGGCGGCTTCAGTGTGTTCGTGGGCAGCAATGAGGGCGACGTCGCGCTATTGAAAAGCTCGGATTGGGGAAACAGTACGGCGAACTGGGAGCTTGAGAGGTTGTTTGTCGGTGGGCACTCTGGCGTAGTCAGGAGTATGCTATGGGACGAGCAGGTGCGTAGATGCCAGGATGATTCTTTGCCCTTGACTGATAGATTGCAGAACAACATCCTCCTCACTGGCGGCGAGGATGCAAGACTGCATGCATGGGCTTGCCCTGCTCCAACCTCAGCTTCCGCTACAGATGCTGAGATGAGCAGTTTCTCTCCGCGGAAACGCGATCTCGATGGTGATGTGGAGATGGGCAACTCGCCCGAGTCGGTCAGTGCGCATGATCTATATACCTTCATTCTGGTTGATGATAGGCTTCGCAGGGTAAAAAGAAGGCACGCAGATGATACTGGCTCTCACCGACCACGAGTTATGCAGCCACCCGCGTTGACTACTACTGTACTTTGGTCCATTGTCGCTGTTCATCCCTAGTGTTCGACCTGTAAACCAGACATGATCGACATCTTCCCCAGTATGTCCACAGTCCTACTGCCCGTTGCATTGGACAGGCGTGTGACTCTGGCGCAACACGAACGGAGATACATGTGAGACTACAATCTATCTCAGACTCATAGTGCAGGTATATTCTATTCATTATATGGATCACTCGTCACCCCACTTCTTGTAACCGAGATAACCCTTTTCTCCCGACGTATAGAAGTAAGGGCGCTCATAATGCCTCAACGGTAGATTGAGGCGAAGGCGCTCGGGTAGATCGGGCTGAGAATTAAGTGAATTACAGCTCAAGAATGTTCGTAACTTGAAACTCACATTCGACGTGTAGTGCCTGCCAAATGCGACGAGGACGTTAGGGTGCTTTGCAGTGACCTCGAGTGCGATTTCCCTCGTGAAGCCACCGGCAGCGATGAACGGCCGCGGACTCCAAATATCCAGGAATACGTCGTTCCCTTCGCCGGGCTTGAGCTCGCGCGGCTGGTCCTTGTCCGCCCTCGGCTCGGTGAAGTGCACGTATGACAAGTTCGTGTGGTGTTGATGCGCACCGTACGCTCCTGGCGCCACAGCGGCACCTTTTCGCATCCTCTCGTATGTTCCGCATGTACTGGTTAGAGTACCCGAGTGGCCCGCGGCACCCGCAGTTCCACGACGCGGCTCATTCCGCCTGTGCCTCACGATCTCTCGGCTTCAGTTCTTCCCACCTGTACTGTGCAGCTCTCGTACTTCTCGTATACTAACGAGTCGTACTGTCACCAGCACTGCTTCGTTCTCGTACATCAGCCCGCTTTCCTGTGCTTCGATTGTACTATATAAGTATGTTCTACTTGTTACTGTACAGTCAGTCAATCGCATCCCCCTTTGATCCCCTTCGTCCGAGATTGTGTGCATCAAGCCCTTCAACTCCGCCTCGGCCTTCGGCCTCCTTATCGCATATACCTTGTCCACTCCGCTCGCAAGCTCGGTCCGACTCGACGCCCTCGCACCCGCGTCTTCGACGCATCTGCTCGGGTTAGGGTTAGGTTGATCTTTTCAGCTCGCCCTGCTCGCGCCGTCAGACGAAAGCACGCACATCAGTGTTCGACCAAGCTCTTGAGGACATAGGTATACACCGGTACGGGATCACTCTTATTCTCGTCTGTTATGTGGTAAGTTAGAACTCCGTCGGAGAAGACCTAGTAGAGACGACTACTTACTCAAATTCGTAGGCCATGGCGAGAACCTGATCCCAACGCGGTCTTCGCCGACAGCCTCGGACACCGCATCAACAAGCTCAAGCACAAAGCGCGCCATGTTCTCGACCGAGCCACCGTACGCGTCTCTCCGGTTGTTGGACGAGTCCTTGAGAAACTGCTCAATCAAGAAGCCATGCGCCCCGTGCAGCTCGACTCCGTCGAAGCCGGCGCCCTCGACAGCATTGCGCGCAGCCGTGGCAAAGTCTACAATGTACTCTTCGATCTCTTCGACGGTGAGCGCACGGGGGTGAGGCTTATCGGAGCGATCTTCCATAGGAATGTCACCGGCACCGACGTATGGGTAGTCCCCAAGGATGTCAGGGAAGGACACGCGCCCGAGCGCAACGATCTGCAGGTAGATGTAACCGCCCTGGGCGTGCACAGCATCGACGGACTGAAGAGACGCGCGTAAGTGACAGACGGTGATCACTCGTATGATTATCTCACCTTCTTCCAACCTGCGACCTGGTCCTCACGCCATATACCCGGGTTACCGAGGGGAAAGCCACCAGCACGTGCAGCCATGAAGGTCGCTTCGCCGATGAGGAACGTGCCAGGCGTGGCACGCTCAGCCATGTATTTGGCCATGAGATCGGTTGCAACGTTGTCCGAGGTTGCGCGAGCGCGAGTGCATGGTGCGTGGACGACCCTGTGCTGAAGCTGCATGCGACCGACGCGGATGGGCTGGAATAGAGCGGGGTTTTCGATGGCCATGGTTGAGAGCGATGGGTAGTGAGTGTTCCTCTGACTGAGCGTTTACCTTTTATGCAGGAACTGTCGGGATATCGGGGTATCTTCAAACGGCACGGTAAGCTACTCGCTCTTAAGTACAGTCATCGCTAGGACTTACGCATCCCGACCGATTGTCGCGCCGACCGGCGTTATGCGGAGACAGTAATGTCTATCATAAGCGCATACCAATCCTACCTGAGGTATCTTAAGAGTCCGGTAGTAATGCCTTATCCGTGGTTTGCTCAGGGGAAAGTAGATGCAGCGAATGCGCGTCTCAAAGTCCGCTGTCGCCCTTATCGCCGCGGCTGAACGGGCTCTAATGTATGGACGCCGGGTTTCTTCAGCTGTACACGTTCAAGACTTCCAAAGCTGGGATATTCGTTAGACGGTTGCCTTTCAGGGCTCAATCCGGGTGACCACCACGGCGCTAGAGTATGCACATCCCGGACTGGGTACTTCGCCCAACAGTTTACTATATGTGCAATATATATGTACCAGTCGCACATGGAATAGATGAGGCATACAAAATTCAAAGTGCCGGGTATGTAGGCAGGTTTAAGCGTAAAGTGGTTGAACGAGAACCATCCGAGAAATCAACTTCCACCACATCGCCTCCTGCTTCAGCATCTCCACGTCTGACAACCTGAGGACCTTCAATGGAACCCCAACCTTATGCCGCTCGATTAGCATACGCATTATCTGAGCCCATGGCATGTCCCTTTTCCCGAACCGCTCTTCATTATACCCAGCATCGACCAGTATAAGCTCGGCCAACTGAGGAAAGAGCGGAGCGCTACCGCGCGACGGAGGCTCAAGCGCGCTGACAACAGTGTGTGCGTGTTTCGTGCCCGCGGCGGATATGCGTTCGACCGATGTCCATGAAGCGAAGCAGCGACGCAAGACGTTGGGCGTGATGGCGCTGCCCGATAGGATACGGGCTGGAAAGCGTAAATCGCGTACGTGAGGCGCGATGGATGCTGCTGCCGTGAACACAGCGAAGCAATTTTCAGTGAATGCCTCTTCGCTGTACCCATTTCGAGACTCTGTAATCCAATGGAAACGGAGCTCATGATCGTAGTTTGTGTCCACGGAAGAAGATGTATTTTCGAACACCGACTGCATGTGGGACGTACGCAACAGCCAACGGTCATGCCAATGACGGTCATGGAGGGTAGCCATGGGTATGGGCCCCGCGCCAATGGATGCTCTGATATGGTCGAAGCTGGCCCATGCAATTTCAGTGCCGGGATCACCATTCACAATATAGTCGGCGCGGGATATCTTGGCGAATAGAGCGTCAGATCTTTGGGGGGATTCGTGCTCCACAAATCTGCCGTGTATCTTTATCCGCGCATTGGAATGGACACGTATGATGTTGAGTAGAGCAGTCATGCAACCGCGCCGCCCTTCGATGTCCAACTCTTTGCAACAATGAAGAAGTATAGGACGTTCTGACGCGAGCTCTAGAGCATTCTCGTCCGTGAGCTCCATTATGCTGGAGATTCGCAAGTATCTGAGATCCTTCAAGGAACGAATGCACGCAAACAGCGACGGGAGGACACCAGGAGGAGCACGAAGATTGTGCAGTGACAGTGTTCGGAGATTGGAATAGGCGGGTAGAGCCCAGTCGCTCAACTGTACACTGACCCTCAGATCAAGTGTCTGGAGGTGACAAGGCTTCAAAAGCGAGAGAATGTCGACACGATTCTCTTGGAAAGATGATGGAGCGCGGTTAAAGTTAGAGAATGTCGATTCGACAAGTGAGAGAATGTCGACACGATCCTCTTGGGAAAATGATGGAGTGCAGTTGTCATATGTTGTGAGACAAAGCGCTTTCAATGACGACAATGGACGCGCCGCAAATTCATGGGCGAGTCCATATACCACAGGGCGATGAACGCTCAGGCGATGTATACGGTCATGCGCGGCCACCAAAGTCTGAACAAAGGCAGGGGAGGGGGGCACAACCCTGGGTCCATTGGGACCGTGACTGCGATGCCAGGGTCTCTTGTCGGATACATCCAGCCCCTGGTTTTTGCTTCTTTCAAGAAAAGCTTGAACGCAATCAGAGGTCATCGGGTCATATATCTCCGTCCAGAAAGTGGGACATCCGACGATGATTCTTCTCCAGTGAGAGCAGACGAAGGTTAGGCTGACCCATCCCAAGCGTTCCAAGTGCGGCCGTTCATGCGCAGCCACGCACTTCGCGCACGAAGGCGTCAACTTTAAGTTGCGTTGACTCGCTGTCCCTGTTGATAAGATCGATATTTTGGCGCAGTCAGAGCAATACGGGTCTTTGGGCCACACAGAGAAGGCCCAAGTATTGGCGACGATCTTGAAGACGAGTTGCAGCAGTTCTTCTGATAGATCATTGACCTGCATCTCCGAGCCTGTGCAGTCCACCTTGAGCTCTCCGATAACGCGCGCTGCGTTTAAATGAGGGGAGCATCCGCACCTATCTCAGAGTAATTATAGCTGGGCTCGAAATTATATGGTTGAGCGGTCCTCAACAGCGCGCAGATAGCTCGGGCGCAAGGAGGTATGGTGGTGAGAGTCAAGCACACTCAGGTCGACACGGCGCGCTCTCCTGATCGCGGCCGCCGCGTGTGGGAGAACATACTCAAGTCGGCCATGCACTCAATTCGACAAATAATGCACTAAGGTACTATGCAATCTCATTGCGTATATCTATCTAGTCTAACGACATGGCATCCTAGTTTACACACGTGGTATTGGGAATACACGGAGGCATAGTGAGTCCTATCTCAGGCTCTTCAAACTACTGCCTCTCATCCCTCGGTTCCGCAGCTGAGCTGTCAGATACTATGCATGAATGATGCCGTCAGCACACAGTCTTACATGCTCATGGACTGAATGGAGACCATCCCAGATATCAGATTCCACCACATCGCCTCCTGCCTGAGCACCCCTACATCCGACAACCTAAGCACCTCCAACGCAACCCCCGCATCCCTTCTCTCCGTCAGCATACCTATGATGTGAGCCCCAAGCGCCCCCTCTTTCCCTAAACCATCTTCATCGAAGCGAGCGCCAATCAGTATAAGCTCGGTCAATCGAGGGAAGAGCGGCCTGCTGCTAAGCGGATCGGGTTGGAGAGCGCTGACGATGCAGTGTGCTGAGATAGTGCCTTCTGTGTAGATACGCTTGACGGACGTCCAGGAAGCAAAGCAGTTGCGCAGGATGGTGGGCGTGATGGGTGTGGGCTTCGTCCGCACTGGGAAGCGCAACTCGCGTACATCTAGCGCGACGGATGCAGCACTTGTGAACGCTGCAGCGCAGTCCTCGAGGAATGCTGCTTCGCTGTAGCCATTTCTAATCTCATTACTCCAGAGGATCTGCAGCTCGCGATCATGGCCCGCATATAATGGCTTCGTGTATCCGAGGGTCGACTCTTTGTGGAATAGATGTAGAGACCAGGTATCGCGAACGACGGTCGGTGTCGGTCGTATAGCGGCGTTCCCGAACGAAGAACGGGTATGATGAAAGCTGGCCCAAGCGACCTGTGGGGTCGACTCATTGTCGTCCATGATGTAGTCGCCACGGGATGTCCCATCGAAGAGATTGTTCGAAGACCTCGGAGACGACGAAGTCAAGAATCTGCCTCGGATCTTGACGAGGGCTGAGCGCTGAAGAATGAAAGCGTAGAACGTTAAGAAGAGACGTGATGAAGCCTCTGTCCCCCTCAAGTTCCATCTCTTTGCACGATCTAAGGAACACGGGACCTTCGGCCTGCAACTCCCGTTCGTTCTGACCCTCGAGTTCGGATAGGTTGGATAACCGCAGGCACTCGAGATGTTCAAGGGAGCGAAGGCATGCAAAGAGCGCTGGTAAAATGCCGGGTGGTGCGCGTATTTCGCGAAGCGATAGCGTTTTAAGGCTGTTATAAACGGGCAGAGTCCAATCGCTGAAGTGTATGCTCCGCGACATCTCGAGCTTTTGAACGCGAGGTGACCTTAAGATAGTAAGAATGTCGGCATGGTCCACCAGTTGGGCTGCTAAGAGTGAAGAAGTAGGGTGGCGTAAAATGATGCTCAAGGTCTCCAATGATGATGGCGGATACTCCATGAATTCAGGCGCAAGGCTATATATCGTAGCGCTGTCGATGCTCGATCAGATATACGGTCGTGTGCGGCCTGAAGAGCGTGAAGAAGAACAGGGGAGTGCGGGGCAGAATCCGAAGTGTCAGAGAAGCGATCGCGAAGCCAAAAGTATGTGTCCGAGACTCTCAGACCCTGGTTCTTGCTTCGTTGGAAAAACGCCTCAGCACAATCATAGGTCATCGGGTCATGAACGTCCGTCCATAGTACGGAACAATCGATAATGACATGTCTCCAGAGGGGGTACACGAAGGTAAGATGCGGTTTAGGGTAATATGGGGGTTCCATTTAATTTGTTAAGAATGAGATGGGATACGTGTTTTTTGAAAGTGTCTACGAAGCATGAAGGGGGCTTGCTCGTTTCCTTCCCAGTTACTGAACACGGGGCGGTGCTTCGGAACTCGCTGGGATGGTTGGGATATAATGATCTCGACAGCAGGGCGAATGTGGGAAGAGGTTTTAGATCTTAGAGAGCTCACGCGCAGCTTAGCTACGAGTGTCCTGCCAATGGATCACGCCCCTTGAAAGAGCGGCTGAGAGACTCAAGATTCAAGCGACCATCTGGCGACCATGGTCGTCGTGTAGGAGCGAGGTTATGTGGGAGCGTTCAAGGGATCCGCGGCATGTGCATTGTGAGAACGTAGCCTCTTGGCAGAGCCCCTAACTTTCACTCGAGCACTGATGTCTGACGGTCGAATGTCGTCGTTGGCGGCACCGCAGAGGCCGTATTTGGGGGCGGCACATTCTGCTTCATCATTAGCGACTTCGGCGGCGGGATCTACGAGCCCATGGATGCGCTTACAGGCATCCCAGTCACAGCCGCCAACGCCCTTGTTAGCCTCACCCTTCCCGCGGAGGCTGCTCATGCCCACTGTACGCTCTGCCCAGTCAATGAGCCCCTCCCGCTCGCCCAAGGTGCGACACTCTGCCAGCAAGCGCTCGTCGAGACAGGGATCGCTCGTAGACGCCGGCGAGGCAGCTGCTGCCGTGGCTGGACAGGGCACAGACATCGGACAGGCTTGGTTCGGGCGCCCTGCTCGGTTCG
This sequence comes from Peniophora sp. CONT, assembly GCA_001632445.1. Classification (NCBI taxonomy): domain Eukaryota; kingdom Fungi; phylum Basidiomycota; class Agaricomycetes; order Russulales; family Peniophoraceae; genus Peniophora; species Peniophora sp. CONT. The sequence goes on along the minus strand of KV424513.1, from coordinate 42,892 downwards.
AGATCACCAAGGACGAGCTGCAACTACAGGGATTCACCCTGCACGCAGTCGAGAAATGGATTACAGAACGCTCGCGACCGGTCGTCACCCTTGCTGTCTATACTGGCCTGCACTCGGACACCATCACCGTCACCGCGCTCGCACCATGCGCCAGCCTGCCCCCAGATCAGCAGCAAGCAGAATGGGATCAGGCTCTTCGTGCGCTCAAGAGTGCAGGTGCGCGACCTCGCGAGACGCCTCTGGGCACCGTTATGGTCACATCCCTGGCCAACTTTCGATCGGATTATACGCTCGTGCCCATCCCGTCTGGCGCCTTCCTGGAGGTTCGCGAGCGCCTATACTGTAACATCAACTTGCTACGAATGGGATGCACCGGTCGTACTGCCTTGACGCTTGAGGAGCCCAGGTGAGCTCGCCGCCTTCAGGCATCTTCATTTGTAACTCAATGCCGTAGTGACACGACAAAGGACCGATTCATAGGTGCATATCACGTCGCCGAGTCCGTCCGCTCAACCTCAGCGTTCTCCCTCACTGTTCTCACACTCGTCAAACTTCTGCAGACGGCGCTCTCGCTATTCGGCCTCTTCCCAGAGACTCTGACGCCCGATGGTCTTCTATGCGATGTTACCGCCGCAAGCCTTCAGCGCTGGGTCGTTTCTCTAGGCGAGCCTTATCTTGGCGTCGAGCCTATGGAGCGCATCGCAGATCCCTCCGCTGTCTGCGGCCTGCTATCCATGATCACTGCTACACGCGCTAAACTCTCCGCGCTGGGCTTTTCTCAAACCCTGCCCAAAGACCCATTCGAGTACCCGACCTGTTATCGCGCCGCCATCTCGGCGTTCCAGAACTCGCGCCTGTGCACGCTGCCTACGCCGACCCCTGCCCCGCTCCTCACAACCGAGACACTTGAGGCCATCGACCTTGCTTACGACCGCAGTCGACAGGGCGAACAGTTTAAGCTCCACCGTATAGCCTTGAATAAACTCGATGAATTACGAGAAGGGATGAGTGCACCATCCGCATCTACTGGCACGGCGGGCCGTGCTCCTGCGCCTGATGCGGCCACCGCAGACATTAGTGCATTCGTACGCGCAGTCGACAAGCGTGGCAAGGAGGGCATTCCAAGTATTCGATATGTGTGGTCAGGACGTGCTGGAGAGCTCGCCCAGCGAGAACGAGAACGCGAGCGGGTGGTAAGCGAAGGCGAGCGTGAAGAGGAAAGGACTCCAGCGCTCAGCATGGGCATGTCGCCCATTATCGACCGTGAGCGTGCCCGATCAGCGCCGAATCCCGACGAGCTTTCCAGTGCCAGCGAAGCCGAAGGCGCGCACAGTGTCTGGAGCTCTAAGCGCGTGCAACGCAAGATTGAGTCCTGGGCTACTCGGGCCAAACAGCGTAGCAGCGTTGACCATCAGAATCGTGGACCAGGATCAGGCGTAGGGTTGGATGAGGCATGGGAACCTACGGTCCCCGTACCTCAGGTTGTGGTGACCTCGAGCCGTGACCCGGAGGACGAGGATGTCTTAAGCAGCGGGCAAATCAGCCCTGTCTGTACGTATATCGAGCATCTCTTTGTCTGGACCCTCTGCTGACGATCTCATGGTAGCCAACAATCGTTTCTACCTTGAGCCAGCGCTCGGTGGTGGGCGAGCGACAGCGGCAACATCGCTCAGCAATCTTTCCGACTTCGACCGTCATGCACGTAGCACGCGAGGTGGGCGTCCGCCTAATCCTCGCGTGACCTCATGGGCCGACGTTCGCTCAGCGTCCGCCGCGGGAGAGAAGAAGAGGGATGAGGGAGATGATTATTATTTCCACATTCGGCCTAATCATACCCGCGAGGATACCCTACGCGCGCTACCGTCTGGCCGTGCGCGACAGCCCTCGCATGAGCCAACCCTGACCCGGCGGCGGAGCGCAAACGACGTGGGCTCCATTGAACGCGTCCTACCTATTGACCGAATGAAGATCGACGTCGACTTATCTGGACAACTGCTCGTCATGCGCCGGCGCGCAGCGCACCTCGCCGGCGTGATATCCATCCTCGGCATTCTTACCTCGCAGCTCTCCTCTACCAACGCTGTTCTGAAGGATGATCATCGCACACACGGCCCTGCCATCCAGGAGGCACATGCGCGCGCCAAGGTTGTCGCCGCGACAGAGGCGGCACGCGGGAAGGCTGGTGTCATGCTTCAAGACGCACACGCGCTCAGCTACGAAACAGCGCAGTTTGAGCCAGCGGCGCTTTGGCGCGCCGTCGCGCCACCTCGACATAAGGTGCTTGCGGCGCGACAGCGAGTCTTGGGCAGCGAGCGGCGCATTCCTGGCTCCATTGGCCGATATACGAGGACTTATACCACACTTGATGGCGTAGTGCATCATGTCGATGTACGTGGTAGGACTGAGGACGAGGCGGAGGAGGAGCGCGGACTTCCAGACGCCGATGTAGGGCCAGATGTAGACGAACAGGACGAACGCGAGCACATGGAAGCAGAGGAGTACAAGGCTCATAGACCCGGTGTCATTCAACCTGCGCCGACATGGTTGCTTCGGTTGTTTGAAAGCTGGACGCAGCGCTGGCGCAAACGACCCACGGAGAAGGACGCGAAGCCCAAGCCACTTATTACGCGAGACGAAACGGACGTAGAAGGCGAAGACGAAGGCGGGCCTGTGGCCCCCAGAAAGAAAACGAGGAGCAATTCGCTAGAGACGGTTGGTGAGGACGACGAGGGTGATACGGCAGTGGATGCCGAAGGAAAGGCGACTCAATTCGTCGGACCTGCTGTACCCAGTTCATTCTGGGCGGCAAGCAGCGAGCGCGAGGGCGCACCGACGCCTCCTGCCCGCTGCTACTCGCCCGATAGCATTGTTGGTTACCAGTCTGACTAAACATCGTATCGCCAGTATCGCCACATAAGCTACAAGCTGATGTAAATGCGAACTTTTGGACATACCCGTGAATATACTCATGTCGTCACGGCAGAGGCTCGCGATACAGCATTTCGCGACCAGAGGTATAAAGACAAAAGATCGTTTGAGTAAGTGCTTTATAATTACGTGTACGCCTTGTCATGATGAGACGCTCAGGTAGGCATAGGCTCATGCTAGCAGGATGCGGCGGCTATGTGTGTGTCATTGATGCATCCCATTCGATGAGCGCATTGAGCGCTGCACCGTCATCATGTCACGGTCTTTCCGTGAGATCTTCCCTGGAGGTACGGTAACGCGGCGGAGCTGCGGCAATCGTACGTCCAACATCGGTGTCGCGCCATGCCAACCGACGCTCCAAACACCCTCCACGACTGCGACTGGTCGTCGGTGATTTAAATACATGGTACAAACCAATTGCCGATCTAATCCTCCCTTAAGCCCGGTAACTCTGGCCTACTCGATGACTCTGACATCGCCCCATTGTCGGAGTCTTTCGGCTTCGAAGACTTGGATCTCTCTCAGTTAAGCCAGACGCCCGCCCTTCCGTTGGTCAAGCTCTCTACGACTTTCAATCATGAGCTCACCGATGAGAACGGTGGCACGCCGGATGTCCAACTTATATCTTACGATGCTGTGCACTTCGCTGTGCACGCCGCGAAGTTGCGCGCGGTCTCGAGCAATAATTTCAGTGGCCTGATATCGCCCCTCGATATCATCGCGTTCGCACCTCTGACGTCCGCCGTCCTTAACCTACTATTGCATGCTGTCTACGAGCTAGATCCTGCGAAGTATGCGCCTTCTATTGGAGATCTCGGTGCGTAACCACGACGTGCTCCGCTTATGTCCGCAACTGACTCTTTTCACGTTCAGCCACAGCTGTGGAAGCGCTGGAACATTATGGACTCTCGAAGGAGATGCACATGAGGTCTACATCCCCACTCTTCCAGGCGATTATGTCCCACGCTCCGTCACTCCCGCTAGAATGCTACAAGCTTGCCGCGCACGCAAACATCGAAGAACTCGCCGTCCTCGTCTCACCATACACTCTCCGCCTCTCCCTATCCGAAATTACCGAGGAGGACGGCGTATGCATGGGCGCGCTTTATATGAAGCGTCTGTTCTTCCTTCACATGGGTCGCGTCGAGGCCCTCAAGCGCATTCTTCTCCCGCCTCCCGCCTTGCATCTGTTCACAAACGAATGCGACGCGGTCTCGCAGCGTCGGCCGAGCCGCGCATGGACGATGACGGTTGCTGAGATGACGTGGAACCTTGGCCCGAGTGAGTGCAGTTATGAAGCTTTCTCCTTGCAGATGACTCATCTACCTGCTTTCAGACCTTTCAGCGATCTCTCTGGAAACACGGATGGGCGCTATTGCTAAGGAGCTTGATTGTCCGGAATGTGTGATCCAGCTAGAACATCGCGTCGAGCAGCTTCTCCTTGAGTACTCCCTCATCAAGGTACACTTTTCCCATACACTTGCTTCAAACTCTTCTCATATCCTGCTGCAGCGGACCATATAATAGTCAAGAAAGAACCCTCGCCAACGGATTATTATCGGGGTACTCCTGAGGAGATAGAGAGGTACCACCTGGGGAATATGTGCAGTTGCCTATTCATCCTGGTAAGGCGGGTCATATGATCAAGCAATCGAAGTGAGTAAACGATTGTTGACTGCTGTCAAATAAAACCTATAGAATGAGACTACGTTTGCTTTCTCAGGAACGGCGTTATGTTATCAACCGTGCCGGATCGCAATGCTCCAGCGGTGAGCTTCAACGACACTCAGAGTGCAGAGCTCGTGTTGGAGGTCACTGGCGAGTGGCTGGGCTTAGTGGGGAAGGGTCCGAAGGGAGACTAACAGAGTGGACTCGAAGGATGGATACCATGACTTTTGTCATCACCGGTCACCTCGAAGCTTGGCACCCTTCTTACTCATCACTTGATGAGATCTTATCGACACTGGAGGATGTACGGGCTGAGTATTGCGTACTACTTATGGACGTTTACTGTCATGTAATGTATGGAGTGACATAGAAAGCATTGGAATGCACAATCTTGCGAGTACGATTACTGCACGCACTGCACCATTGGTATTGATCCGCGCGTAATAAAGTCGGTCTCGAGCTCAGTCTCGACCGAACCTCAAGATGCCGCATGTGCTACTACTTATCTTATCTCCAGACCACGACCTCGCGCGCACGATGCACCGAATATCAGCTTCCGCCTGTCAAAGTGCGACTCTTCCTCGTCCACGATGGTGATGGTTCTGTCCAGCTCTCTGTCCGCCGCACGGCGCGCCTCTGCCCACGTCTTGCGTTCCCGCGCCGGACTTGCGACCGTCGCGGTACGCATGCACAGTGCTTACATCATGCATCCATGAACCTTACACAGAGCTTCATGCGCGTAGCCGGTATTGACCATCCCGGTCATCGACTTTAACACCTACCGCACTGCAGGCTCCGTCTCCGAGCGACGGAAGACTGCCGACGCCATTGTCAACGCGTTTAAGGATAGCGGATTCGTGTATCTGAAGGGACACGGCATTCCCGATGCCACTGTGAAAAATGTGTTCGAGAGGGTACGCCTCGGGCTTGATGCGAGCACGTACTTGCAGGAGTTGATCAACGTTCGCAGAGCGCCCAGTTCTTCGACCTTCCGCACTCAACCAAAGTACGCAACATACACCTCATGTATCCCCCTTTACCTGTGCTAACGATACACAGGCCAAACTGGCATGGGAGGACCCGCGCTCGAACCGCGGCTACGTGCAAATTGGACGTGAACGCGTTACACAGAGCGCGGACGCAGCCGAGATCGCCGCGATGCGTGCAGCGGCGCCGGACTTCAAGGAGACGATGGAGATCGGGCGCGACTGGGATAAGAAGTGGCAGAATATGTGGCCCAAGGAGGCAGAGGCGCCGCACTTCCGCGAGACGATGCTCGCGTTCTACCAGACGTGCCACGAGCTGCATGTCTCCGTGATGCGCGCCATCGCGCTTGGGCTTGACTTGGAGGAGGGATTTTTTGAGAAGCATATCGACGAGCAGTATCATAACTTGCGTTTGCTCAACTACCCACCGATCAAGACGCGTCTGCTGCGTGGTGCCGGACAGGCGCGTGCTGGCGCGCACTCGGGTATGTTTGCAACTGGATTGCTTTCGACGGCTGCTGAACCAGGGTTTTAGACTATGGCACCTTGACTCTGCTGTTCCAGGACAACGTGGGCGGGCTCGAGGTGCGGAACCCGCACACGCACGAGTACCAGCCTGCTAAGCCTATCGTGCGTATCATCTTTTGTTTGACTATTACGTGACGTACTGACACTGTCTTCCACGTACAGCCTGGCACCATTGTCATCAATTGCGGCGACCTTCTCGCACGGTGGTCGAACGACCTGCTCAAGTCGACGTTGCACCGCGTCGTTGCCCCGCCTGCCCTGCCTATCTCTGATACGGAGGGTATGACGCCTCGTCGGCAAAGTGTAGCCTTCTTTTGCAATCCCAATTCTGGTGCCGAGATTGCATGTCTGCCGAATTGCGGGAAGGAGGCCAAGTACCCCCCGGTGACTACCGAAGAATATATTGTGGGCAGGCTATCTGCAACGTACACTTGAACGAAATGTCTCTGTTGTTTTATGTTGTTTTACAGGATTTAGGATGTACTTCTGTTTCTTCACACCATCTCTGTCTACTGAGCGTACCATTAAGGGCTCTCATGAGGTCGCTCTCAGAATAGGCACAATACAGTAGTATTCCTCGCGGCTCGAGTTGGTGGCACACGCCGCTAGATGGATCACGAAAGCAGGCTTTTCATGAAGTGGACATTCCCGCAATATTACCCCTGAGATCAAAGTTGGCATCGAGGTCAGCGTCCGCTGGCTCTCTTCAGCAACGACGATGGCCAGTCTGCTGCTCGGACCCCTTGGTCAGTTCGGCAAGGCGTTTACGCCTCCCCAGTTTAACGCGACGGCATACGATGGCCCGGAATATGTCGTCTGGAAATGGATCGTCTTCCGCCCCGGACGTGAGCGCGATTGAGCTTCCATTTCTGCGTGTCCTCTCTGACGGACGTCCCCTTACCAATACAGTGTTCCATATCGAGATTTACTTGCTGGCCGCGGTCATAACTTACCTCGCCTTCTTTTGGTTCGGCTCCGGCGCAAACTCGAAAAAGGCTAGTGCATGGTGCGTCGTATATCATATTTTGTCGACGTGGCCCTGACGCGTCCAAAGGCTGAATGCACACAAGGCGCTATACGACTCGCAGTTCTCCCGTCCGCTTGACGGGGGGCTCACAAAAGATGGTTACTCGGATATGTTTGCCTTCAGCACGGGCCGTCGTGCGCTGCGCAGCCTGCACACCGTCTTCACGCTCCGCCCGAGGCATGACTTGCTTCAGCTCTTATTCCAGTTCGGATGGGCCAACGTGTACGACCTCAGCTACGAGCCTCGCGATACCCTCACGCTCGAATTCGCGCTTGCTGAAGACTATGCTGCGCCGGACGCGGTATTCGCGATCGTCGCAAAGGACGAGATGGGCACTATCCGCAAGGAGCGTTGGGATCTTGTATGTCTTTACCTTCTGTTCAATCCGACAGAATCAGCATTCTCATGCTCGTTTCTTTCTAGTCGTTCACTAAGACGTCCGAGAACCCCGCTTTGCCTGCTCACTTGACCGTCATGTCAGAATTCGCGGATGTAACCGACAGCCTGTTCAAGGCAGGGGTGCCGCTCCTCGCTGCGCTCAAGGATCCTCAGGCGAAGCGCTACTTCCGCTCTCTCATCATTTCGGACCAGCCGCTCGTGCAGCCCGACGAGGCGCCTGTCACACGTTCGCGCAGCCTCGTCCTGACACTGACGCCGCCACCCCCGTCCGAAGCTGACGCGACGGTGTCGCTCGTCACAGCGGTGTTCGCGCTTATCGATACTCTGGACAAGCTCGGCCTGCGCCCAGAGACCAAGATCAAGTTGCGCAAGGCTCGCGAGGATTTCACTGCGAAGTTGAGGGAGGCGCGTGACCGCGAAGCTAAGGAGGAGGCGGCGGACGCGCGTGCCGCAGCGAAGAAGAAGGCTGAGGATGAGAGGATTGCCGGGCTCAGCGCAACGGAGCAGGCGAAGGTGTGTTCTCTGTCTGTTTTCGTGCTCAAAGAACCCGCGCTCAATGCAAACGCAGATACTCGAACGTGAGCGCAAACGGAATCTCCGAAAGGGTCAGGGTAAGATGGTTCGCAAGTGATTGGGCGTTGAACCTGTACCTGTACCTGTACTGCTACTGCTTGGGTAATGTATCACCGGTCACCTTATATTGAGATTAATACTGTGTTCGCTTGTAAAGCGACGAATCTGCTGTGCGACTAAGCACTGCATCGCAAGGAGATTACTGTCTAGTCACCGGTCATGCGCACGCTCGATAGGCCATTGCAGCAAGTTGAACCCGAAGAATAGGCGACTGCTTATTCAATCCGCAAGGAGACGTACGTCGGCTGCTTAATAACCTCGGATGCTTATATTCATTGGCTGCGATCCAGGCTTGTTAACGACGGCATCCATCTATCCTACCACGTACATAAGCTTTATCAAGTAAGTAGTCGTCACCATCAATCGAAGGTAGCCGACGCGGCCGCACCTCAGCATAGCTTACCTCCATCTAACAGATGCCCATAAAGCTGTATTTACCTTGCGTCGCCGATCCTACCGGCCCAGTACAATGGTTGAACCTGTCTGATGTTGGCTGCCCAGTAGACCTCATTGAGGCAGTGGGCGCGCTGGACTCACATTTGCGCACATCATGTAACTTTACGTCGGGAGATCCGAGCTGCGTGCGCATACACGCATTGGCCACTACCATCACCCTCACTTCTTGTCGTGTATATACCGGTGTTACACGGTACTTTGTCCCGTGCCCCCTGTATCCGCGCTCTCACAGATCGCGGGTCACCCATATGATGCGAATCTTCTGCTAAACGACACCAACTCACAGCCGTACGAGTCGCCTCATCCAACGAAGTCTGGAGTATGATACTATTCATAGGTGATGACTAAATTATAGACACCGTCGCAAGCGTCCCTACACTGTTAGAGCTCGGTGCGTATATAAGTATACTAGAGCGGATCAAGACGATTTTCAGCAGTGCAGTGTTCATATTTCACGCGGAGAACACTTCATAGAGTCGTCAGCTAGACTGCGGTGATCTGTTATTGGAGGCAAGCCATACCGAAGTTCTCTCGTACTTGCAGGATAGGCATCGCCGCGCCGTCCGAGACGAGAACTATGCCGAGTAGAAGAACGTCCCGAGCAGATATTTGACCAGGCCGATTTCCGATGCTCCATCGCGGATGTGTTGCAGCAGAGTGACCTGTGTTGTAGACATGCTCCTGAGCGTGACGGTCGATGTGAGTTGATGAAACTCGACGAGCTTGCAGGTCCACGCACATTTATGAAGTCGCGAACTTTGTTCGCCACAAGGCCTGCCAGGCGGCAGATCGAGCGGTCGCCTGCATCGCTCGCCAAACGGATCTGTTTCTCCCACTCGTCGTCATATCCAGGCCACTGATGCTAGGAAGTCAGCCAGAGCGCCCAACGAAACAGAAGACATCACACACGCTGCACTTTATCTTCATCGTCTTCCTTTCCGTCCCATCAGAGCGTCGAAACTCTTTCTCTCCGTGCCACAACGATGGACGACCGCCCTCCACGGAAACGCCCAAGCCGCCATCGCTGCGGACAAACCAGATAGGCGTGCGCTTGAAGCTCTTAACGACATTCTCGCTGCGGACAGCGGAGGTCTTGACGTATGGGATGAAAAGAGTCGACGGAATGATGAGCGACGGGTTGGGCGCGACCATGTCGAGCATGTACCACCAGCTGGCGCTGCGCGCTTGGTAAGTGTATCCATCGCGGATAAACGTTCCCCAGGCAAAGAAGGGAATTGAGTTTGGTGGAAGACCATGGGGCGCGTGGTCCTGTTCATTGAGATCGTGGTAAGACGCACGAACGAAGTCTTCGAGATTCACCCAGCTATCAGAAGATGCGGCGTTTTCGGCGGTCCACAGAGAGAAGGCGTGGTCGAAGGCGTGTTTGACGGCGAAGTCGAGACCAAAGGCTGCACTGAGTACTGAGGTGCGATGTTTGGCCTCGATAAATCGCTGAGCAGAGACCTGGCTCTGAGAATTGTCCATGCCAAGCGACAGGCTTGTATGCACGATGAGGAAGGGTGTTATTGATTGTCGTGAAATTCAAGAACGTCGCAGTGATATATGCAAGGACAGGATGCCGCCTTCATGCCGTCGGAGAGCTAAGCAGGATGGTCGTTGGCTTGGAGATGCGCGTTCCTCGATAGGCACTGGTCTCGTCTTACCCCAATTGGGGCGACACTGAGTTTAGCGTAAGTAAAGAGATATTCACCATGAGGACGACCTCACCTCGAGGCGAGCCGTAGGTGTGTCTATTCACCGGAGACATGTCCATCGCTTTCGTGGTATAAGACGCATTTTAGACCTTCCCTCTGCTCGGATAATAGTGTCCCGATCGAGTCTGTTGTCAGGCTGTTTGTATCGGCAGATAGAAACGAGTGGTTTCAAGCACAAACCCGGAGTGCGCGGGAGAAGACTCCTCTGTTGTCGTTGACGCTCAAGCAGACGTGCACTCACCCAAAGTTGGTGTTTCGCATGGACACCCCAACATGATGCCCGCCTCCAGGCAGATGCGACGTAAAAGTACATATGAGAGATGTACTGCCCAGGCGGAGACATAGGTTGAGCCGGAGGTTGACGGGATTGGAACTCCCCGTGCGCGCACAATGGCGTGCCTAGTCTGTATATGAGATAAGCGCACTGAGTTTATAAGACCATCCTTTAGGCAGAAATGGTAAGCTCGTCCGAACTGGCGCATTACGACACCTTGTAAGAGCGTTGTCCCGGAGACATGGAGAGCCCAGAGGTAGCAGACTCGTCAACAGAAATATGGGGCTCGCAACGGATCCAATCATTGGCAAACCCAGCCGTGCTTCCCCTCCGACGATCTCAAGGATGCAGTGAGCATCGGTACAACATAGTTCGCGTCAATCATGTCGACCTTGATCGAGCGGCATCGGCGACGGAAGGCGGGGAGAAAGTGGTACGAGTTCATCAACCTTCCTTGCACGCATAGTTGTCCTGGTGATGTTAGACGCATCACTGGTCGGCAGTTCGGACAGGTCCTTTCACCACTCAGGGGTATGAAATTTGTAGAGCACACACATTTGTATGCAGCCGCAGCCATCCAACTCAGCAACATTCTCACCGAGGACACCTCGTTACTTTCATTATCACACACTAGCGCCCACGATGTATCGTCCACATGCTTCAAGCTCATCCCGAGCTGAACGTACAATGCGCGCGAAGCCGCCCAGATAAACGAACTGTGTTCGATGGCAGCCTTGTGTTCGCCATCCGCGTGGAGATATCAGAGCCCGAAACAGCCTCGAGGCTTGGTGGCGCCGCGCGTTATTGAGATAGAGATGGTGATACAGTCACTAGGTACTGGAGTGCTGTCGCAGTGCTCGGGTCTTCAGAGCTTCGGAAGTAACAGAGATCATGCGAAGAAGCGTTACGTTGAACGTTGAACCAATACCATGGCGAGAGGAAACATGATCAACATTCACGCCCTAATCACCGCGCGGGGCGCCCACGTACCCAAACAAGGCGAAGCCCGACCTGCTTAGTTGCCGGCGTACAGACTCTTACTCAGAAGTACGATGCACGTGCCCATGGGTGGCAGCAAGTAACTTGTGGTAGGCGGCCGAACTATGTTGGGACGAATGCAGACGAGGACGTGCCCTCGAGACAATCATGGTATCCTTGGGCGACTGTATGACAATGAGAAAAGTGATTCGAACGAATAGAGCGGGCTTGCACCTGTGTGGAAAGGACACGTGCTCTCGGGATCGTCGGAGGTTAGAGCGAGGAGATAGATGATACATGCGAGGTGATCGACACGTCCAGCAGCGATGCAGTTGGTTCGGCGCCATTCGGACTGTAGAGTACTCCGAAGACCTTAGCGAGGATGGTGAATAACCGCAAAGTGCGCCAAGAGCGCAACAACTCGGATTCGCAGCACTTCCTCGCCGCCCTTGCAAACACCACAGCAAGCTCGGCATGGTGATCATGCTGACAGTGGGCTACAACGGCCCTTTGACGAGTACAGTGTATTATCAGGCATAACAGAAAGGAGCCGAGATCATCTTCGTCAGACAGCTACTCTTTTAAGTTGATTTGAAGACACTCTTCTGGCAGCGCAGATAGGGTGTCGGTGGGCTGCGATGCACCCAGGAAGATAGATGAGCTCCGTTGGCCATCCAAGTCGAGTATGAGTTTTGTTGTGGAGGGTTTTCATGGGTAGCTTGAAGAGAGCAGTGGAAATCAGAATCTCCCGGAGTTCTGACTGACAAAGGAGTGCGCTAGCCTGCGCGAGAAGAGACATGTACTCGCATATCGAGGTAACGTAAACGCAATGGTATTAGGGACTTTTGGTTGACGCTGAGCAACACCGTTGGCCAGCCAATGATGGTGGATGGCGGTCAAGAGCAAGCTTGGAGCAGATAGCCTGAGAAAACCGTGAGACCCGAATGTCGCGCCTCAACTCGCCGCGCCTGCCAGTGGGCGTCCTCTCCGACAACGACGACCACATCCCGCCCGTCATGTTCCGTACTTTGCTCGTCGCTGCGCCACTCATTGCCGCGGCGTCGGCTTTCTCTGACACTCATCCTATCCTCGCATGGTCTTCGCACGAGTGCGCATCCTTGGCTTCCACATAGGCTTTACTGATCATATCACGCCTACAGGACGAGTGTGATGGACGGTGCACCCCGAACAGGCGACATTTTGGACCATCTTTTGGCGTCGGACGAGATATGCTCATTTGACGCCGTTGTGCTTGCCGAGCAACCTGGTGTACGCCCTACTTTTGTTATAATACCCATGAAATCATGTTAACGACGACGTAGTTGCACGCATCTGACCTGCGCAAGCTTGCACCGGCGTCACCGTTTGCTAGCCTTCTGAGCCAGGCGTCTGCTTCGGTTCAAGTCCCGTACACGCGCCGTTCCGTGCACGCGCTTGCCGATACGCTCGCTAGCCGGTGCGGTGCGCGCACTATTGGCGTCGTCCCGGGCGCGAGTGACATGCTCTTCGAGCCCTCCAGCAAGCATGTCATCTCATTATATCTGCCCGAGATTGATGGAGATGCGGCAACTCGCAAGGCTGCTGTTGACACGCACTGTGTGTAGTCCTTTTGCCTGTCATATTCGAGAGGATGCTGAATCTCGCCTTGAATTAGGTGAAACGCTCTCTGCTGAGCTCGCGACGGTAGCAGCTGCTGCGCCGCGTCACCTCGTCATCTACGGCGGTTCTCCCTCAACCGAGTCCAATCTCGCTCGCCGCCAACTATCTGTATCATCCATTGGAGAGGATGTCATTCAGTCGCCGACCGTGCCCGCGCCGGTGCTGCAGCAGGCACCAACAGCGGCCTTCGCGAGTCCGACTGGTGGTATCCTCGCACGCTACCAACTGCTCACGCCGGGTCTGATTACCGCCCTTCTGATCGCGTTCCTTGTGCTCTTGCCCGCACTCATGTTCTCGATCAGCGCATTGAGCGCAATTCAGAGCCCTCTGCGTGTTGAGGCGCCCAAGGGCTACAGCGCAGAGGGGAAGAAGAATCAGTGAAGGGCGGCTGGATTGTATGAGCGGGCTCTTGGTGGACACTCATATGTGGTATATATATTGTTCACTAATGCATACTGGACTTGTCTACGCAGAATTTGGCGAGACAACACCTTCGCACAAGTCGCTGCATTCCCGTTAGCCTGCAAGCGTGGCTGAGGACTATCGTCATGAGGTTTGAGCAAGACAGCATTCGCCACAGACCCGCAGGGGAACATGAAGAACCAATGACCCGTAATACGTCTCATGCACGCACGACGTAGCTCGGTCAGGAAGCAGAGGATGATGCGTTAAGCTCAAAGAGTATGTGGTGCTTGTGTCCACATTCGCCATCCCGAGTGCCCCTCGTTATACAGATTTTACCCTGTGCTCTATAGACAGAGGAGACTCGATGTGTGTTCCCACGTAGAACAACTGGACAGCAGACTCGTCGAGTACGCCAATCGCTCGTGAAGCGAACTGCTTTGATTGACTTGATATATATATCGATCACACTAATATTGGACATTGAAGCAAGATGCGAGGCTCGTACAAGCGAAGGCGATATATTACAAGCACTTCGTGAAACTATCGTACAAGACATACTAACACAGTCCAGATCAAGCAAAGGCGGCAGAATATTCAAGGCGGGTCAGTTAGAGCGCGTCGTTCTCGGCGAGAACATCGCGCGCGTGCTCCTTGGCCCCCTCGCTGACGTTGGGGTCTGACTCGAAGTATCAGTAAGAGGATCATTTGGACAATTGAACATACACACTCTTGAGCGTAGCTTTGTACCCTGCGTTTACCCGCGTCTGGTGCAGGTCATCAGACCCGCTTGAGGCACTTCCGGTCGTCACGCCAGCGCCAGTGGCATCGGACCCGCCGCCGAGAACCTCCTCGGCGTGCCGCTTGGCCTCCGAGCTCGTGTTGGGGTCTGCGTGAGTAGGAGCAGTTAGCATGGCCCAGTGCGTATATCAAGAGCCTCGACTCACTAGAGAGTGTTGCCTTATACCCGGCAGCTTGGCGAGTAGAGAGATCGGACTCGTCGTAATCGTTCGTCTGGCCACCACCGCCGGTCTGGCCGTTGATCTCCTCGAGGCGCTGAGCCGCGTTGTCCTTGGCCTCGGACGAGGTGTTGGGGTTGTTGATGGTGCTCTTGAGACCAGCAGCAACGCGGACGGGGTCCTTGCCATCGATGGAAGACATAACGATGATGATGTGCGTGAAAAAGTGAGGGGTGAAGGGTGCGAATAAAGGTGAGACTCCGGTTGGTGAGGAGAGAGACAACCGCGCAGTGTCGTTTATATGGTTCATCTGCAAAGGCTAGAAGGGCCGCTGTGGCGTACGACGTCACTGTCTTCTGTGGCTTTAGCGAGGATCCGCAGAAATTGGAGACCACGATGTTCGGGCGCTAAGTCATGTGGGCGCGTCCTTGCTTTCAAGTTCGCGCGAGTCATACCCTTGGCCTATCCTCTCTTTGTAGTGGACCTCATGGTCTGTCATAAGCATGGGACTATTATATGGCGTATGTAGCGAGAAGCAGGTCAATAGTGCAACGAGGCAGCTTCAGGCCTTGTACTCTCCACCTTGCGCGCTTCATGTCCTGCGCCCAATATCGAACACGAGCATCACCGTCATCGAGCAGCTCACAAAATACGTCAGAGACTGAAATCACAACATCAGGTGTAAAGTTAAGGTAAGGAGCGCACCACCAGGACAACATGGACGTCGGTAACTGTGACGACGAGGCGGCGGAGAGCGGCCTCGAATCGACGAGCGGCCATGGCTCGAAATCAATCGACAGTGATATGTCGACATATATTTAAACGTTTCATACCGCCAGGAGGCCACACGGCCACATGCGTTATAGCATACGAGAGAATAAGTCTGGGAGATTGGGTAGAAACCGTTTCTAAATGACGTCTAGACACAGTCACAGCCCAGACGTAAGGGGTCCAACGAATTATAACAAGTGTGAGGGCATGGGTTCGCTGTAACGTCGCCAAATCATATTACATGGGTATCATCATAACGCCTTTGAGTATGGAGCGCGGGTTGTAGAAAGGTCAACACAATCACGAGAAAGGGTATGGCTCTGGTACGGTCCAGTCAAACGCACGTTCAGATACAGCAGATGTAGTAGGCGGACTCTGATGAACTGTCATCTCAGAGACAGGTAGCACCGGAGGAGGTAGCTCCAGCGGCGTCATAGGCCGCTCAGTGGCTCGAAGATGCTTGACCTCCGAGGCGCGATCCGAGGGCCTCTTAGCCGTCGCGCCGACTTGTTCGCCTATGGTAAAGCATAAGAGGAGCAAAAGATCACAAGACGAGATCACGGACCAGATTGCGTAGCCTTGTAATCGATCTTGATGGGTATTCGACGCTCACCCGAAGCAGAGTCCCCTACCGCTTTCCTGGTTCCTTCTGCGTACCACGGCTGCTTCACGTCCGAACTTGTTGTACAGGGCTTATTGTTCAGCCTCAAGGAAGCATGGCCAACCATCCAAGGAGACCGACCAGACTGCCTTGCCAGGGAGATGCCGGTATGCGCGGACGCGTCCATCTCGGTGGCACCCCGTCCGGACTTTAACTCAGAGGCGAGACCCTGGGATCCGACGGTCGCATTCGGCTTGTGTACTTCCAGCGACGTGCGGGGAGTCTCTTGACTATCGACGACTGCCATGATAATGGTGGATGTGTAGAGATTTATGGTGGATCGACGATGTACAGTGTTGGTGATAGGATCTTCGACTTCCATACCTGCATGTACATTATAAGTCCGGAGAGACGTTGAAGATAAGAACGGGCTGATTTTACCCCGCAGTGGCGCACTGAGGCACTCTGTAGTTCTCGACGTCATCTCTGAGTTAACGCTGTGGGTCATGCGCATGACACAGTAAATCGCCTGAGTCCCTTCACATCGCTATTATCTGGTCGAGTCTTCGTATGAAGGCGCGTCATCGATGTATACTTTGATGAAGTTAGCCGGAAACGCGAGGCGTGCTTCTATCTAGCGGCAACTTGCAGGTCTACACGCGCGTAGAACCGTGGGGCCGGATGAGTAATCGCGACGAGGTTGACATCGTAGCAGATGGTGGAGCAGGAAGAAAGCACGCGTCTGGGCCCCTGGGGCAACGCGCCCTCGTGACCGCGCGACGGCGACGCGCTTCCCTGCCTGCAGGCTGACGCGCCGAATTCGGACGCGCCTCCTCGCTTCGCTCTCGCCCATCATCTCTCGCCTACATGGATACGGACGTCATCAAATGCAACCACTTGCCATGTCGCGCCAGTCTTACGGAAAAGGCCGTAGTGGTGCGTCGCTATCATAACTCGTGCGGACGCAGTAAATAATTTAAGAACCAGACGACCTGTGAGCCATATCGTGTATACATCTTCAGGCAGTCTTTTTAACGTCCCAGAAGGTTCCCACATATTCTGTGGTAGGTTCCATCCGTGTATTAAGCCTTTTCTATGGCTCACGCGTCGTGCAGTTGACTGCGCCAACGAGCTCTTCAACGCTGTACAACTCTGCCCTGGTGCGTAAGCCCATCGTTCCCCACATAGGCAGCCTACAAAAATACACAGCATGTGATACCGCACTGACTGAGCCCGACGACGTGGTCGTTTGCTCCCTTCAGCCTTCGAATGATTACAAGACGGTACGCATATAGACAGCATCCTGGCGCGCTTACGCTCATGCATGCGTGTGTAGTCCGTTCTCTCCGGACTTACTCCATCAATTATCCTTGAGATATGCAGTCGGTACGTCTCTCCACCGTAGTACACCAATGTCAAACAGAACGCCCTTGAACGGATTTCACAGCGCGATCTCCTTCTGGCAATACCAAATGCACCAGGAAAAGTCCGTCCCCTCCTCTCTTCCACTTCTTGCCATACTCATCATCTCCTCTCGCACTTAGCACCTTTCAGCATGCGGTTGTGCGCAACGTAAACGACAAGAACACGCAACTCCAGCGCGAGCTCTCAACCGTCACGCGCGAAGCCGACAGCGAGCTCGCGGCGTTGCGTAACAAGCTCCATGAGCTTGAGCGCGATCTTGAGCTCGAGCGGCGCAAGACCCGCGAGCTCGCCGAGACTGGCAAGACCAAAGATAAGGAATATCAGAAGCTCAAGGTAATGTGTACCCCTTGCGCTACTCGCACACTCGCCCACTTATGTTCTCCCGACAGGCTCAGCACGAACGTCTGAAGCACAGGACACTTCTCAGTGGCTCTGGTCCGCTGAACGCCAACGCCAGTTCGCTGAACGCCGGCGCCGGAATAGACGGCCGTCGCACGCCTAAAGCCCGTCATGCCTCACAGCCGCGCGCCGACACGCCGGGCCCGATGCGCCAGCAGTTCGCAGTCGCGCCCGAGCTCTCCAATGCTCCCGCTCCAGCGCGCGAGTGGCAGGGTACCGGCCATGCACCTGCATACGTCCCACGCGCCAGCGCGCAACGCGGTAAGCGTCACTTTCCTTCCCCACCTCCATCCCAAGGCGCTGACGGTGTTGGATCCTGGACATGTAGCCCCACCCAAGCGCGGCTTCCGACCGGCGTACGTCCCGGTTCCCGGTGTAGTGTAGACTGTGTACCCCGGACCTTGATTGACAGCGGCGTATTGTACGGACGCTTTGACGAGTATGGGGGTCTTGAAGAGTACCAGGTTCTCGAAGGTAGCTGCATAACATTACCGCTTGTTACTCCCTTGCGGTCCATTACGTGGGTCTACAGTGTGCTATTGGAGCACGAGTGTGCGAGGCCCGAAGGATAGGACAATAGAGGCAGATGCCGGATGCGTAGCTTGTGTACACAATAGCATTTGATGTACAATATATTTGTGGATTGCACAGAGCAGCCGGGTGATGGTTGGCAGAGGGCGAAACGAAGCGGCGTGGTGGTGGTTATCTCGCAACCGACGCGTCGAACGGCGCCGTCTTCGAATGTTCCCTTGACTCTCACCTTCATCTTCACGATAGCTTGTCAACCGACGTCGCCTTGGCCACACCCTAACAGACATTTTACTCACTTGACTTCTCAGCCTGATACTTTCTTGCGTACTTTATGGCTGGTACAACCGTGCTCGATCTCAACGATGATGTTCTCTGTCTTATATTCGATCTCATTGCGGCTAACGATCCTCCTACAATCGCCTACTCGTCATCAGGAAACAATAATCAGAGACTCGCGACCCATTTAGGCTGGACATACCTCACTCATGTTTGCCGTTACTGGCGAAATCTGCTTACGACCGGCATGCCGCATTTGTGGGCACGGACCCTGCTATCCTTCCCTCCACGCGCTTTCAATGATATCCTCGACCGCGCGCGCGATGTTCCTCTCGTCCTTAGTACCGCTTCGTCCTACGACCGGTACGATATGGACTTGCGAGACCACAATCGCAGGCACATTGTCGCCCATCTTGGACGTGCGTGCAGCCTCGAATATGATGGTTACGACTACGGCCACAACTTTTCCTGGCTACGTACGGCCCTCAACGACGTCAAGCTGCCGATTCTGCAGGATCTGAAGCTGCACGCATCACACTTGAATCCTCCTCGAACCTTCGGCCCCGTTAGCAGGCATACATGGCACATCGACGCACCCAACCTTCGCAGCGCCGCTCTCCGATTTTCCGGCACCGTTGTATTCAGACATGCAAGCCTGCGAACGCTTGTTATCCATGGGCTCGGACGCGAGCCACTTGACGATCCTCTACGATACATCTTCGAAGTCGTTGCAACGCAACCACTACTCGAAACTCTCGATACGTCTTTTCCGCATCCGGATGGCGTCGAGGAACTCAGCGTGAAGACCGAAGTGCCCGATTTTCCAACGGAAATGACCTGTCTACGGTCTGTATGCATTGGCACGAAAATGGTCGAACATGTAACGCGATTCTTCGCCTGCTTCACATGTCCGTCTCTGCAACATCTACACTTGGACGTTCGCGCTCCCGGCGAGAGTTCATGGCACTGGCCACCCGATCAGATAGCACCATGTGCTCATAAAGGAGACAATGGCACGCTCTCGTTGTCATTGAACACGTTCCAAATGTCGGGACGGATTCAGTACCACCCACGACGGGTGATGCTTTGCGCTCGTGCTGAACCTGGGCATCTGATCAACTCGGAAAACGCCCGTACGATGTCGGCCGGCCAGTACCCTGCTCAGTATCGGTCGGTCACAACTACGAACTACGCGAACACGATCATGCAGCTTTTGGCTCTGCTTGAGGCAAATTCCCTCCAGCAAGTCGTCCTCCACAATCTAGACTTCCTGCAGACCGATCCCCAGCGAGCCCACAATCTGGTGAACGCCTTATCGATGGGATTCTCTGGGATGCTTGGATCAGCCTCCACCAAATCCTACGAGCTTGTCAATTGCGATGTTGAGGCGCTTGACGTGTTGCTCGCCGGGGAATCGCGCCCCGTAGTGTTTCCCTATCTCTCCGAGATTACGCTCTCCCTCACTGCAGTCGGCGTACTTGGCAGTGTAGGCCACTTTTCACGCGAGTGGGAAAAGGCCCTCAGCGTGCTTGCAAGCCGGCGGGCTGCAGGTTGTCCAGTGAAACGGCTTATGGTCGGCGGTTCGTGGCCTCCCGGGGAGCTTTCGATAAGCTCGTGGCTCGAGGTAGATAAGGCCGCCTTGCTCAAGGCAGCGGAGCTTGTTGAGGAGGTTGTGGATTTGCGGATTTTTCGAGATGAGTGAAGAGATGGTATGCATCCAACGGCCGGACGACCGTGGGACTGTAGTACTAGTAGAGGACACCTAAGTGAAGATACTAAGTTAGATATCCCAGCGGCGCGCGCGCCCGGTCCCTGACGTAGGTCTGCCCTGCTGAACAGCGAGCAACGGTCTGTGTATAATGTTCCCCGCATTGAATACAACATACGGAAACACCACAGAGTACTCCAATTGAGAGACAGTCATTCTTAGAATACATTGTACTGCTTCAGAGCTGCTGCACATACTCCGAGATGCGCCCCGAGTGATACTCTTCATCCTGCCACTGCCGGTAGCCTCGCTTGTCAAAGATCTCATCAACAAGACCTTCAGCGCGATGCATAAACTCTGCGTCTCGCTCCTGAATCGCCTCCAAGGCATCGCCCGTGATGCCCGAGAATTTATCGCTCTCAGAGAGCGTAAGGTAGCGGATAGCGCGTCCGGCACGTTTACGCTCCTTCAAGATTGCGAGGAGCACTGACCATCCCTCCTCCAGCGCTTCTACGGACATACTGTGCCTGTGAGGGCTCGACAGGTCTTGTACGATGAGATGCTGCAGTGCTGGCAGCGGGAGATTGGTCTCGCTCACGCCATCTTCGCCTTTGTCTTCACCACCATCTTCGTCTCCTTCGTCTCCTTCGTCCCCGCCCTCCTCCCCGATCTCGCCAGCATCTTCCCCACGGATAGCAATAATGTGACGGCTCGAGACATCAATATTGAGCATCACGGTGGAGACGCTGGTGAAGAACGCGAGCGTCTCGCGCACTTCGTTCGCTTCGACTTCCACAAACTCGTGTGTACCCACTTGGCCCATGTCCAGGAAGCAGATAGCGTCAACGTTGATGTGCGGGGTGAGGGAGCCGATAATATCGAGAGAACTGGCCGATCCGCCCATGTAGTCCATGTCCCCGTCAAACCTGAACTCCGGCTCGCCGTCATCATCGTAGTGAGCTCGCGTGGATGTGGACGAGCGGAGACGGACGTTGACATGCGTGCCGCCGTCGTCTTGCTCCTCATAGATGAGCAACGTATCGTACGCGGGCGCACGCAGGTGGCCCTCGAAGGCCGCGAACGTGATGGCAGGGTCTACGGCCGCGTTGCATTCCGCGTTGATGATGCTAACGTCCGTAGTAGGTGCAGCATTAACAAAGCAATACAAGCCATAGTTAGAGCCTTGGTCTTCTAAACGCAAGGAACGCAGTTCCGGCAGCTCGACGCGTGTAGCGGTGCCCGACTCTTTGTCTTCCTCCATAGCAAAAGCATACATGCCTTCGAGCTTCAGGTTTTCAAGCAAGGGCGTCCCCTTCAAGACATTAAGAATCTCCGAGGTCGGAACAGCCTCTAGACTGCCTTGATATGGCTGACGGTCGTTTGTTACGGCCAGGACGCGAAGGAGAGGTGCGTTTACTGGAAAGAAAACGCTGTCCAGGTGCAGCTCGCGAAGAACCGGTGCATTCAAAGTGAATTCGACCAGAAATGAGCCGGCCTTGGCGTTATCCCAGCGATGCAAGTGCAGAACGCTCAAGTGCGATAACGTTGTCGCTTGGACAGCTTTGACCAAGGAGGAAGGGATGGGGCCAGGCTGCTCGAAGATCCGCGCGCGATCCAAGTGTATCTCCGCGAGCGCGAGTTGATGTTTGGTCAGCGGCACTACTGTCTCGAAGTACTTTTTGCTGAAGACGAGGGGCGCAGACTGGGCGCGCTCGAGAAAGGTATCTGTGGCTGTTGTGGAAGCAAGAGCGCACAGGTTCTCTGCCCAGAGCTCACTGAGTCCAGTAGCCGCCTTCCTCCACTTCCGACAGACATGAGTGGTGGAAGGTAGCCAGCCAAGAGGTCGGTAACGAGTAAAGTCCTCTAAACTGACATAGCGGAAGATTGAGCATAACACCTCGACAGGTAGATCTGGACCAGGGGACATACTGTCGTGAATGTTAGATACAAAACAATATTCGTCATAGAGCACATACATGTTCGGGCTCAGCGCGGGGACCAAGACACTTATGCCGGCCTGAGTCGTCGCCGTTTAGGTTATATAGTCGTGGGTCGTTGAGACAGAGCGTCGAATAGCGGCAACGTCTCGCCGTCGAGCGCATGCACAGGGCACGCGCACGAAGCCCGGCTGAATGCGGTAAAGCATCGAACAGGACACACAAGAGTCAGCACCAAGCAACTGGATCGTCTCCCAGGATGTGATACATACCCAGGATGAAACCTCGTGGCTTGCACGTGGCGGCCTACGAGTGCA
Organism: Peniophora sp. CONT; assembly: GCA_001632445.1. NCBI lineage: Eukaryota > Fungi > Basidiomycota > Agaricomycetes > Russulales > Peniophoraceae > Peniophora > Peniophora sp. CONT. Next base: position 20,315 of record KV424513.1, on the reverse strand, counting down.
TTTTCCTCTTGCGTTCCCTCCCTTGTTCTTCGTATGTCATCATGTATATATGGCTATCATACTGCTTTGCACTGAACGAACGACGAGACCTTATTTAACAGAGGATATGCGCGTTAATAACGCCGACGAACAGTCACATTTAGTTCCTGGGTCATGTCCTACTCTTTTGAATGAACATGTGATACATTGCTGTGGTTGGTCCTTTATCGTGCAGATCCGTAATGTAAGAAGTAGAATACGAGCGTCGAACGTAGTGAGTCCGAGTGAAAGAGCAGAGTACCGAAAACGTGGTGTAGCGATCGTACATGTCAGCAGAAAAAGTCGTGGACGTAGGGGGGGTCGTATAGAGAAGTTCGGGGCGTTAAACAGACGATGCAGCAAGGGCAAAACAAACAGAGACGGCAACAGAAGCAGAAGCAGTGTGAGGGAAGAGACAATAATCACGACCGACGAACAGTCCCGTTCTTCTCGTCCTCAAGGTACTGCCCAATCGCCAAGATATCTTGTCCCGCCCGCCTCAAATATCCCGCCAACACCTCCCGATCCGCATGCGGTATAATATCTGCAAGCTTATCTACCTGCGCCTGGAAATCCGCCGCGAGCACCGGATCCCGCTCCGGTGAAGGCGAGGGATTAGCATGGCTCTGCGAGCGCACCGAAGCAGGAGACTGCCCTCCCGATCCCGACGCCCGGTCGCGATCGCGATCGCGCGTCCCGCCGAATAACGACGGCCGCTTGAGCGTATTACTCCGTCTCCTCATTTGCGGCTGATGAGTCGTCTTGTTCGCCGGTGCACTTTCCGGCGCCGACATGTTTCCGCTGGATACGGGCGCAGGGAGCATGAGCGTCTGAGAGCGCGACATGCGGTGCGGTGCTGCACGCGGGCCGCCGGGCACTGTTGGTGCACTCTGTACTTGTACAGGGCGTGGTGGGGCTTTGATCAAACGCGTAGGCTCCCGTGGTTGCTGAGGCGGCGGTAACAGCGTCCGCTCATCCTTCTTCAGACTGTGGTTTCGTCCAAGCGAAGCGAAGAATCCCCCACCATGGCCATGATTAGATGCGGGTCCCGTACGGCCTACGTGTGCGGGAAGAGTTCGAGCGGCTGATCCGCCTGGGAGCGGCGCAAAGGAGAGACGGTTATTGCTGGCTGGTGGAGTGCTTGCAGTTGCGGCTGCGAGCGCAGGGTAAGGAAGAGGTGGCGGGGCAGCGGAGACAGTGTCTGAAGGTCGGGTCATGAGGTCATGGGCTGTCCATGCATCCGGCCGCATCGGGAACGTTGCTTCTGAGGAGATAGACGCTCGCGAGACTTGCCGCGGTTGATTGACTTGCATCGCGGTGTACGCTGGCTTGCTGGAAGACGTCGAAAGCCCGCGGTCGCTCTTCGTTCTACGTGCTGTGGATGGAGAGCGTTAATAAAGTAGTACATTCCGGGACTTTGCGAAGCATATCTTACCGTGCACAGACGTTATCCAGTCGCTGAGCCCACAATCATACTCCGCAAGCTCGTTGATCTTGGCCGCGTAACCTATCGCGCGTTCAAGACATGTCCGCTGGCTCATCACGTCGCGACACCACATCGCGTCCGGCCAAGCGGATATCTTCTTCCGTCGTACTGGCGGTGTCCGCGGCGTGAGCGGGGGAGAAGGCGTGCGCGCGGTGCTCACGCTTGGTGGGCGCGGCAGAGTTGAGTTGCGCTTGTCTGCTGATGAGAGGCCTGAAGGCCGGCTCGGTTCTGCGCCCTCCTTTCTACTGCGGAGACCAGGCGCAGCCCCGTTTGCAAGCGGACCGGTAGGCTCGGGCTCGTATTCGACATCGGGCGTGTAGGGCGCGGGCGGCTCAAAGTTCATCGACAACTCTGATGAATATTCGCTAGGCGGGTCGCTTGGGATCTGAACGGAGACCCAGCTATTATCTCGGTTCAGCTCCGGGCGCGGCAGATGCAATGATAGAGGCGGGAGTCCTGATGCGTCGAGTGTTGTGGGCAGGCCGTCGATCGCGGCTGTGGTGGATGTAGTGCGTTCAGGTGCAGCGAGCGGGAGATAGTCCGAGGGCGAGTGCACGAGACGGACAGTCTCTTGAGAGGGAAACTCGCGATGTTCTGGTGGTGTTACCATGATGCGTGAGGGCATGAATGCGCCCTCGCGAACATGGTGGGAAGAACGCTCGTGTTCTGCATGGGATACGGGTGTGAAGTTGGCGGAGCTGAGCATTGAATGGTGAGATCAGAGATGTGGTGAGAGTATAGTTATACGTACGGCTCTTTCTCGTCCACGGGAGATAAATGCGGGTCCGAGTGGGGTGCGCCGTCCGAGGGGTGTGGCCGAAGGGACGAGGCAGAGGTTCTGGTGGAGAGGGCCTGAGCGATGGACGTGGGAGTTCCTTCTGTCGATCCGGGCCTTGGCACCATCGGCGACGGCGAGCGCAGCCGGGGAGGCCGCGGCGGAGGCGGCGATGCGGCGTCAATCGAGTTTAGACGCGGAGGGGGCGGTGGAGGGCCTGCGGTGGATAGTAGCAGATGGTGCTGCGCCGCCATCCTGGGCGTCTCTTCGCCCGGCTCCTCCCTGGCGCGCGCCTTGGTCGCCAACGCTGCGAGCTGGTCGCGGGACGGGCGAGCGGATATTGTGGGCGCATTTGGGAAAGCGTCTGGGTCGGACATGGATCGCTGGTGAGGCGCAGAAGACGCCAGACTCGGTGCATTCGATATCGTGGCACCGCGCACATGGCCAGACTTCTTTTTCAGCTTGTTCGAAGAAGACGCTCCGCCCGGACCGCCAGAACGGGAGCGGCCGTCGAGGGCGAGGAACCGGTCTGTATTGTTCTGTACTATCGCCATCCTGCGGTTATCCTCGTGCGAATGCGCAGACAGGTTGCTCGGTCGTCGTCTGTGGCTGCCCGAAAATGAGATACTGTCCTGGTGGTGCGGAAGCGGGGCGTCTGGCACGGGAGGAGGTGTGGCCGGAGTGCTGTAGAGCGAACTGGAAGAGGAAGTGCTGGTCGTGCGCCGGTGGCCTGTGGCACTCAGTACTGGCGTGTCGGCGTCCCAGTAATCGGTCGAGTAGTCCTTGCCGCTATCGGCAAACTCGGACTGGTAGTAGGACAGGATGGCCTCGGTATCCCTCCTCACGACAGTCGGGCGCAAGCCGACCCCGAGCGCTGTTGGATCATGAGCACAAGCACGCGGTCACTTTGATGATGCGCTCGGCTTACCGGCTGTGCCATTCATCGCTGTTCACGGGCGGGTGGTACTTTGTATACAAGAGTTACTTAGGGCATAAGTCAGCAGGAGAACGGGCGCGGATGGTGGCGAGGAAGTAAAGAGTGCACAGCCAGGGGCGGCGTAAATCCATTGAGACAAACAAGCTCAAGCTCATCCCGCTTCAGTCATTTTGTTGATCGCGTCGCGCCCGCGGCTATTTCGGTAAATGTACGGTGGCGCGCGCGTCGCCATGGACCCCCTCTGATCAACTGACAGGCTCATCACAACCGTGCATACAAGCAACAAGTATATACATCAAGCTTCTGATCCAGTAGCGCAATGCGCGTACTGTCTATATGGAGGCAGTTCCTGCGCGACACCTCGCATCCGTAAACGCGTCGGTGACGGTAGCAATGAGCGCACTACACAGCTAAAATGACAATCGCAAAGTCGAACACCTCCTCCGCCTCTCCAGCCGCGACGAACCGACAAGGAATCGACGTCACAGCTGGCATCTCCCCGCCAAAAATGGACTCAATGTTGAACGCGGAAGCTGACGAAAGAATCTCCTTCGTCAGAGCTCGGCTGAAGAACGCAAGAGGGCAAGAAGACATACCGTTACAGCTTGCGGTGTAGAACAGCCGAACGGACAGAGCGCGCTCCTTTACACGATCCAGTTCACGGATCCTCGACCACAAGCGCGCAAAGCCCACTGGCTCTTGGCCCGCTTTGCCACAGACGACAGCACATGTCCAGCTTGTGGAACCCAGGCTCGATACTTGCCAGTGCAGCTCTGCAGCATCATCCGCCTGCGACCCTGCGAGTTTGTATCCGTCAGCTTCATTCGTACGACTTATAAGGGTAGATATACCTGAGCTGTAGGAGGACGTCAGGATCACCTCGTCTTCATCGTCGACGGGCCGAGTGGGTCTATTCGCGTGATAGAAGACCTGCTTCTCTACCAGCGCATTTTTCGGGAGCTGCTTCACAACGACATGCAATGTTGGCACCTTGGATCTCTGCAAATCATGTTAGCAAACAATGCAGCTACGGAATCTCCGCGCGCACCATGCAATGCCGCACCGCGAGCGCGTCCGCTGCGTCCGCATACCAGAAGACGTTCAACAGCGGGATCCCCTCCCATCCGCCGCCGGTACCGGTCTCCAAGGCCTTGATGATGCGCCCCGCATGCTGAGATGCCAGCGCTAGCTCCTGCGAAAGCGATGACGAAGACGGGAGTGCGAGACTAGGTGGTATCATGCCTATCTGGCCCGAGACAAATATTGCGCCATCAACCTGGATAGAGCTTAGCCGGATAAAGACCCAGAGACAGAGAGATAACGGACCACGATGGCCTGAGAGTACGGCCCAATGTTCGCGGGCGCCCAGTAGCTGAGTCCCTGGACATGCAACGCCTGCCTATCTGACGAAGACGACTCTGCGAACGCGATGCAATCCAGCTTGACTCTGTACGGAGAGGGGAGGTCGACGGCGACACAAGCGCGTGCTGGCGGACTTGAGCCGAAAAACGTCGTGTACACTGCGTTGATGCGGCCGAAGTCGGCCATGTTCGCGATGAATATGTTGACATTTGAGAGGTGCGAGAGTCGAAGGCCGTGCTGTTCGAGAAGTTCTGAAAGTGGGGTTCGTAAGAGTGATGTATGCAAAACGCAACGAGGGTAGTACCTCGGAGCCGATGAAAGCAGGTTGCAACTTCCTCCTCGAGCGAAGCGTCAAGAGGTAGATCCTTGGCTACGACGTTTGAGAGAGCCACCCAGGGTCCTATTTGTTTTGTGCGTATCTCATCGAGCAGAGATATCGAAGGTTGAGGCTGAGAGGGTCTTGTAAGCTTGAGCGTCAAAGCTTCCTCGACCATAGCACGAAGGTCTGAGTACTCGGGCTCAAACAATGCAGGTATCGTGACCTCGAAGTTGTCGCCGTGCTCCTTGTCTTCCAATCGCGCGCCCTTGATTCGCAAGTATGCAACTGGTGCATACTTGTCCTCAGACAGAGAAACGATCTCGGTTTCTTGCCTGTCAATTGAACGTGAATTTGCGGCAGATAGTGATAGGCAATTCCGTACAATACAATGCGGCGCTTGAACATTGGGCTGTCTAGCGTAAGAGTCTCATACTCTCCGCCTTCGCCACACACATGTAACCCATACATGGTGTTCTATCGCGTTCATTAGATGGTCTGCCGAGTCTCGGGGTACGTGATGTACATACGAGCTTCGTGAGCGTTGTATGCATCTCGCCTAGCGTCTTCCCAAGATGTGCCTCTTTCAGCCCGATGCCGGCGACTTTGATGAGGATAGCTTCCAGTCCGGCGTCAATCATCTCGGAGAGCAGCTCTGCCTGGTCGCGTTGCCAGAGATAGGTGAGAGGGGTCAGGGACAAGCGCCGACAGCTACAGTGCACGTAGTATCAGTATGTATCCTCCTCATGATCGGATCTCATTCCACGCACACATGCTCGACGCGAACGCGCTGATAGCTTGACAGGATCGCGCCCACTGAGACGCCTTCAACCTCAGGAAACCGCTCCTATAACACATATACAGAGTGGAACCACAGTGCATATTGAACGTTCATACCTTTACATCAGCCAGTAATGCATACATATCTTCCGTCTCATCGCCAGATACAGTGTTGTTCACCATAGCCCTAGCCTCGCGCGTGCCATACTCCGATCCTTGCTCGACAGCTGTCCCAATGATCACCCTTCTGACAAGAGGCACATCCAAAGCCTGCGCAACGAGCTCAATAGCATCCTGGCCTACGGTTTGGTACATGTACGAGTCTATCTCCTCTGCCCTGGCAGCGCTTCAGATGCGCCTGGCGCCACAGGCAGAAAAACTTGGATGGCCGGACCTTTGCCTGGGCCCGGGCCGAGCGATGCGGCTGCGACGAGTTCGTGTCCATTTTTGTGGCAGTGTACAAGGTTGTAGCAGCTGTCTTTGCCGCCGCTGAGCAGGGCGACGTATTTCATGGTGGGTACAGGTTGGGTACAGGATCAAGATGAGCGCAAGAGACGAGATCGCGCGGTGACGGCGGACACGGGCCGTTAGACCGTACCGAGGTTAAAGTTTGATCTCAAGAACCTGAGTGTTTCTTGACTTGAACTCCCATTGCCTTGACGCTTACCATACTCTGCGCCATACCCGATAGTAAAACGAAGTCCCCTTATATTTTAGTATCGAGCTCGGTGAGAACGTGAGCTGGCTAAGAATGCTCTACAGTAGTTTCGACTACGGCTCTATTTCTGCTTGGTACCTCCTCATGATCCCGCGACCCGTCAATAATAATGACTTCTCCTTCGCCGCGTGCACACCCGCCCTCAATATCAAGCCCTTCCTTATGACGCGATTTCCCTCTCACGCAGGCACACATATCCTTGCCTGCTGGTTTTGCACGACGTCAGCACTTACGCTCATGCACTAGGGGCGCTTCAGCCAATCAGCCGCAGGATCAGCGCGCGCTCGACCAACGCTCGGCATAGGTCCGCGACTTCGACTTTGGTATCCACTAGCTACACCTCGAGTCGAGGTCACTTTTGCATTGGATGCTTTCAGCGTCAGATCTGTCGCTTCCCTTGCTCTGTCATGATAACCCGTTGCTCAGCTTCTACTTGCAGCTCCAACCTGTGTTCTTTACGTCCCGGCGGCTGTGAAGATGGCGCGTGCTTAAGAGACTGTAAGAGACCGGTGCTCCCCCTCGGGCCTCCTTTTACTGACTCGTATCTGTGTATGATTCAGCTCATGGACCTGCTTCTCATTGCGATGCATGGGATCACTCCAATGTATGTACCCTGGTTCGAAGGACAGAATGCGAGCCAGCACCACTTTCCCCAATGCAAAGAAGCGGGCAAGTATCCATCGGTTGAAATATCTCTCATTCCAAAGCAAAAGGAAGCAACTACTGTGTTCAAACGCCAACGCGTGCACAAGGGCCCCGAGCTCTAAAAGTCGACTTTGAGGTGTGTCAATGATGAGCAGTAAATACCGTCATCATGACGGGGATGGGACGAAGACTTGATCGCAAGACTGGCTTTAAAGGCAGGTCGGGGCCTACGGCGATACGCAAGCTCATACGTCCAGTATCGAACCATGCAGACCGACGCCTTATACGCCCCCGACAACCACAACTTCCCGTTGGTGATTAGAATCCACAATGAGCTGGTTGTCGAACTAATCCTTCGTCAAGTTCCACGATGTCGGCCTACTTGATGATCCCGACATCGCCCCCTTGCCCGGTTCTTTCAGCCTCGTGAGCGAAGATTCGGGTCTCTATGACTTTGGCCATGGAGACGCACTTATCTCCCAATACGGATTCATGGAGCCGTCATCGGTCAAGCTATCTACGACTTTCAATTACGAGCTCACCGATGACAACGGTGGCACGCCGGATGTCCAACTCATCTCTGACGATGCCGTGCACTTCGCCATCCACTCGCCCAAGTTGCGCGCGGTCTCTTGCAATGGTTTCAATGGCCTGCTATCGCCCCTTGATTCCATAGCGTCTGTACCTCTAACGTCTGCCGTCTTGAACCTACTTCTGCATGCTCTCTACGAGCTATCTGCCGCGAGATATATGCCATCTATCGAAGATCTCGGTGCGTGATCATGACGTGCTCCATTGATGCTTCGGAACTGACTTTTTCACGCTTAGCAACTGCTGTGGATGTACTTGAGCTGTATGGACTGTCGAAGAAGGCGTATGTATGCCACACATCGTCGCTCTTCCAGGCGATTTTGTCCCACGCTCCTTCACTACCACTGGAATGCTACAAGCTCGCCGCGCATGCAGACATCGAAGACCTCGCCGTTCTCGTCTCCCCGTATACTCTCCGCCTCTCCATATCCAAAATTACCGAGGAGGATGTCGTACGCATGGGCCCGATTTACATGAAGCGTCTGTTCTGTCTTCACCTCGGTCGCGTAGATGCCGTCAAGCGCATTCTTCTCCCTCCTCCCGCTCAGCATTTGTCTACAAACATCTGCGACGGCACATCGCAACGCAGGCTAAGCCGCGCATGGATAATGACGGTTGCGAATATGATTTGGAATCTCAGCCCGAGTGAGTGTCGAAATTCTCATCTGCTTCAAGTTTGTGTTCATCCTTTTGGACGCAGACATCTCCGCTATCTCACTCGAAACGCGAATGGGCGCTATCGCGAACGAGATCGAGTGCCCCGAGTGTGTAGAGGAACTGAGTCATCGCATCAAGCAGCTTCTCATTGACTTGTCCCTCATCGAAGTACGCTGTTCGCAAAAGTCAGACTGTATAATTCTCACCTCTCGACAGCGGACAATATAATGTGGACGGCTTGGCCAACAACGATTTCAGTTAGAAACTGAATAATATTTTTGTTGGGTACCCCAAGCAGTGGCTCGCGCAGCACGGTAGGGTAGCAGTGCAAGGTCACGGCGAAAGGCAATGCTGCTTCTGAGGGTTGGTGCCATGGTCAGTGGTTCGGCCTGTGTAGCGAGGTGTGGTGGAACATCATCGTATTCGGTAACTACAGTACAAGGCTTCGGAGCAGTTGTATACATGGAATCTCTGTAATGTACTCTGTATATGAAACAACCAAATGCATACCCATGTTCAGGCAAAGTCAAAGCTTGCTGATAGTACGGTGGCGCAAATCAACTTGTCTGACCGCCTACCACTCAATTTGGTGGGATATCTTACACGACCGTGCACTCATGTACAGCCGAGGAACTCACAGCTGCTTCTATAGCTGAGATGTCTACTTCACAACGAGTTGTACTGGGTAGATGGATTATTCTCCGTCTTTTCGTATGGCCGCGCCGCGTAGGGGAAAACACGGCAGTTCGGTCCGAGCCCCGAAGTGCCCGGTTTCGCTCCTTAGGCCATGATTGCTCGCTGCGCTCGCAATTAAACTGGGGCTCAGCGGGAAAGTCAGGATACGGATACGCAAGGAGATTGTATACGTACAGTCAGGACTGGGGTTGGCTCGTAGAGGCGCGCCACATGTCGGCGCGTCACGGTTCAGTCCATCAACACGCCGTTTTGCGGCTTCCTCGTCTACTCGCAGACTCGGACGACGTAGAATCACCTGGGACGTGTTCAACGTTTGGGATATGGTGATCGAACTGGCCTCGATGTACCCCTTACTTTGAGTACGACTCAGAATCCTAGCTCCGGCTCCGTGACTTTCGCGCTATGATTCTGATTCTGCTCGGTACATACACAAGGCGTTTCTCTGACACTATTGATAACTGTGCCTCCGGCTCGTGCTAGTATCAAAGGGTGTCTGTAGCGCAAGGGGTCTCTGGCGACTGAGAGATGTCGCGCGGTCATTATGATCTGAGTAGGCCCAGCACTGCACCTCATGTAATCTCATGCACGCCAAATACGACACCCAGTGGGGGCCTCTTATTCGGCGGACGACCACTCAATGAGTGGCACGATTGTTGCGCATTCATTCGAGAACAATCATCGGGAATAGTCGTATCAAGCTCAACCGTACGCAGTGCAACTCACGCGCCACAGTGCCAGGCTGCGGAAGCCACGATAACCAGCAGAAAATGTTTTAAACGATGTAGGTACCGGATGTCTACGTTTCGTGAACCTCAGTAGCGGGATGTTCCTCTTGGCCGACTATCACACCGTCCCAGTAAACCCGCTCTTCCCCGATGACAGCTTTAAAGGAGGCGATCTGAGCGATGTGCCTTATACGACAATCCAAGAGGCAGAGCAGGCGAAACGTTTCTTTAGACACTAAAGAGGACAACCACGGGAGTAGGAGACACATGTTGATGGGGTCCGGGTCATTCTCGGTCTCGGGAGTGTCATGGTCGATAGCGAACACAGCGCCTTCGAACTGCAAGACGGCCAACGACGATGTCAGGCTACCACCTAGGCGTCCTTCCGCGGCGTCCGCAACGAAGCTCGCGGCGTAAAACGGGTCTAACCCGAGCCATCTGACGTTGTACATGTGCGATATAACCTTGTGGGTCACGCCCTCGAGGCAGACAACGGGCGTGCCAGACAAGATATCCATCGCAGCAATGAACTCGTGGGCATGATCGTAGCTTCTCAGCGTGAGCTGTGCTTGCTTGCTCAGAATATCGCCGCGACGAGCAACATCGGGCAGGGCGAGGTGGCCTGGACCTGCATGCAGGAGGTATGCTCGGACAAGCGTCCTCTGCGGCTCTCCCTCCACCCCGATATAGACGTGTTCGAAACCTGCGAATCCGCCTTGCTGTCCGCCCCTTCGGATATTCGCGTCCAAAGCTCGAGAAAAGGAAGCGACGGACTCGGTTTCATGCATCTTGACCGTCACGTCCCGAAAGGCGGGCTGAGGAACAGCAAGGGTATACAGAATCGCTGTCAGACTCCGCAACTTGTCCTCGAGAGTTAAGATCTGAAGTCTCGGGAGGGAAAGGCGCCGCTCGCTCGCTAACGTCAAGGAGTTGGTGGGCTCGGTCTCGAATATAGATCTGCGCGCGGTCGAGCGTAAAGTGAGCTTCTCAAGACCAGGAAACCCTGCGAGGGTGTCCAACATCTCGTCGACATGGCGCCACACCGATGTAACGGCGGTCAGAGTCAACTGCTGCAGGTTGGCGGTGAGGAGAGGGTGGTCCGCTCGTATACGTCTTCCGCGGATGTACAATGTATGCAAACGCGGAGGGACTGGCCCTGAGAGCTGCACTGGCAGTTGGTCGGAGAGCTGACTTGTGCCACGATTGACAACGTACAGTGCCTGTAACACGTCCTCGCGGAGACTGAGCGCCCGTTCCACCTCGACTAGAGACAGTGGGTGGCCAGGAGTCCCAATCTCATCGCGGGTTTCTTGTATATCGATGTTATGCAGCCAAAGCAGCCCACGCGTTTTGGGAATGAGCACAGGCAGCAATGCGCGCTGCCTGTCGGGGTCGGCCAACGTGGACACCCGCAGTTGAGAAGCCACGAGTGGCCACTCGATAGAAGAGCCATCTGAGCGTGCGATGAAAGTAGCTGTGGCTTCATCGTGGAAGATGGGAGGGCACGTCCAGAGCTCCGGAGTTGAGACCGCAACATCATACCAACGTCTACAGACGCGAGTCACGTACAAACATGGCGACTTGCGACGCATGATCTCGCGTAGTTTCGCTGCGTACTCATCGTCCAGATCTGGGGTCCGGACGTACCGGTATTCGGCAACACCCGGGAGTTCCAGGATAAGCTCCAGGTAGCGCGACGCGAAGTCGTTTCCCAGGTGTGCAAATGCCTTCGACAGGACTTCTACTGGCATCAAATTAATAGACGTCCTCGTTGTTCCTGACAATGCAATATTTCAGGCTATCAGCACTCTTGCTAGATGTGGTGATGCCGACGTACCGGCCGCGCCATATAAAACAGCCTCATGGGCCTCCGAACCAGAAGGGGTGCTCATCGGGAGCGACCAGATAGTCGTTTCGTGGGGCTACTGAAGTCTCTAGGGCAGAGTGAAGGCGAAGGGTACGGGCTGACTTGAGCTCGCGTCTTGATGACGGGTGAGTCGTTGCCTTGTTAGTGCTGCATGAATTCGACCCTCGCACGCGCACGAGTAAGGTCACTGATGACATAGTGGGAGCTGTATGTGGGGCGCTGACGGTCATAGACCAAGCTTCCTGGACCGAAGCTTACAGTCGTTTTCAATGAAGTGCGGAAACGCAACTCGCGTCGAGACCTTCGGAAGCGCGGCCCAGCGTCCGATGCGTCATCATGAGGTTGCAGCAAGGTTGCAGGTTCGATCCCGACACCCGACTGACATTTATACCGCATCGTACCTCGAGTCCAAGCAACCTGTACTCTTTGTCATAAAAGTGTTTGCTCTCTAAGAGCAGTACCAGTATTTATGCGACCGGCAAAAACGACTGGGACTGGAAGAAATTATTATGAAGTGTGCGGGTGGTCTCGGGGGATCGAACCTATGTACTTCCTCATGGTGACGCGATAACCGCTGACCCACGCTTTGCGGGGGCTCGCGACGTGAATCGTGTTTCCGCACTTCATTGAAAATGACTGTAAGGTCAGGCTGCTCAGTCGACGGGGTTTGGAGTTTGATTCGATATTTGAAAGCTTCTATGACCGTCTGATGCGTCTAAACGAAATTCACACCATGATCCTGCTGAACCAGTCAACAGTAAATTAACAACTCGACAGAGCTCTCGCGCAGCGTACTAGCCCTTACCAACAATTACAAAGGCAGCGTGTGCTTGGATAAATGACTCTCAGAGCGTACTTGCCTCATCATATTCTTCTCCGTCTTCCTGCTGCAGATCACGTTGAGTATCTAGGCATATGGCCGAAGTAAAGAGACTTACTGATGTGATGATGATGCCGTCTTCATTGATAGAGATATCTACATCATCGAGCTGCTTACTTTGCCACTTCTCCGGTATTACCACGTCTATCTGCACGAAGGCTAGCTCAGTCTGAAGCTCGGCTCCGCCCAACCACCCGCCCACCGCCAAAACACCGTGGTGTACCATATGGGCATTGCTCTCGTGCGCCTCGGCTCTCCGCACACGACGGGGATGATAATCTTCGACACGCGCCGCCATCTGGCCAGCTGGGGTATGGACAGGATGTCGCCATACACGTCGCATGCCGAAGAGGGTCGCCTGAAGTTTGTCTCTATCCTGGCCGTCCTGGCGTGCAGGTATGCGTCTGACACGCGTATTTTGAGGTCCCCATTCGGGCCACGGCACTTCGCGTAGTGCTAGCATGTTCGCACTCATGGACACTTCGCCCGGGTGTGGCAGGAAATGAAGCAGACGCTGCGTTGAGACCCCGAGCTCGAACCACTGGTGAGGCTCAATTCGGAATAAGATCATCAGCAGTGTATCGTCACGATCCGTCGTAAAATCGCCGCCGCTAGCAAGGTCGCTATCGACAGATGAATGTGCTGAGCCGCCCACAAGCTCCCAGTGAGTTTGGTTTTCTTGATTATCCTCGATCTCTGGTAACAAGAAGGCGAGCGCAGGGGTATTCTCGGGGTAGACGAGTGGCACTGCCGGGTCCAACTGGGGCAACTCAAACACGAGGAGGCCAGCGTGCGAAGGACCAACACCGACGCAGAGGGTTGCAAGGTGCCTATCGCCGCCGACGAATGCACATTCGTCCAGCATAGAGAACCTCGACTAGGGCCGGAGTTTGCGCGTTGCATGATACTATCGACGAGTGCGACGTACCAGCTGCATTGCCCGTTGCCCCGTCTTCCAATTGTAGATCTCAAATTTCTGGTCGAAAAGGTAGACCCAGTTGCGGCGGACGAAGGCGCCGGTAAAGGAGCCTCTGTAGTTACCGCCAACACCGGAGTCGGAGATGCGAAACTTCCGCAGCGCCGCCTGCGGATGGGGCAGGCCATCGGACAGCGTGTATATGTTGAAAGATGTGTAGCTACATGACAACGGTCAGACAGAGACAAACATGCAACGTGATTCCGATAGTTGCGTACAGTGTGGTCCTCTGCCTGATGATGAGAAGATTTTGGGATGCATCTATCTGAGATGCTCGGTAGTTAACGACCCGCATCCTTTCTTTGAGAGAGTGCTCGAGCGACATACCTCGTATATTTCTCCTTGACCATGAAGATCCTCGTCGTGGCCAGGTGCAATTTTCCAGACCCGATGTGGGATGTTGCGTGTCCTTGCAGGAAGTTGATGCACGTCTACTCCTGACTCAGGGTACCGGTCCTTTGCAACTAGCATCAAGCCCTGCCTGCTACGAACACCACCCATAAGCGGAACTGTCAAGCCAACATAGTTCGCCCAGCTCAGTGTCTGCCAAGCTTGATCATGTTGACGAAGGCGATCCAACCGCTCTGTGAGTGCGGTCGTACTACGTGGATTGTCACACATGCCATAGGCAACGAGTTCAATAGGATACTGTAGAGTGGGAGTGTTGCGGACAAGCTGATGAAGTAAGCGGGAGACCTGCAAGGGATATTAAGTCAGGGTACTACAGAGGGTTCGACTCGAGCACACCTTTGTGGCAGCGGATATGTCATGCAGAGCGAGTTTGCTCAGGATCGATATTTGAATCTCTTGCGGAAGCGTTAGGAAGTTGCAGAGGGTTTCGTCGCCGGGCATGATGGTGGAATATGAGGCAGGAGGTAGTATGGTGCCAGAAAACCTTAAGGTCCTGTCACAGATATCATCGCTGTTCTTTAGGATCTCCGTCATTCATGAATCATGAGATGGGCGGATTCGAGCAACCGGCCGATAGGCGGCCGAGGCTTCGATTATAGGTCTGGTGCACCGTTCGGCCAGTCGGCATTGACAATCATGACGGAAAGTGTCGAGAAAGACTCAGGAAGTTATATGTAGGCGACGAGGCCTACGCTCAAACTTTTACTTACAAGCGCCAACCAGAGCTTATATATGACTTGTACCGCATCGCACTCAATGTCTGGGGTAACACTGTTGGTTTGCTCTGCGCGACTGCGCACACGATCATGATATATTGTCACCCAGCGCATGGAGGAGAAGTCATGGCCTGTATGGCCATAGATTAGGGTGGCGTAATTCTGGCAGCGACATTCGCGCTCACAGGAGTGCGGAGAATCGGAAGATGATGAGCGCAGAAGACAACTTCAACTTTCGGGCGACGGCGGCGGACGCGGGCCGAGATTCCCGGGGAGATTTCTTGGACGTTGACTCGGGTTCTGCTCATACTCCCACTGTCTCCAACGCTCACCCTGCGCTATGCCGACCGTCGCAGTAGACAAGGAGGACCTTTGGGAGAGGCTCGGGCAGTCATTCAGTGCGCAACGCGCCAAATTGCAAGTCATTTCTGGCGTCTGATCCCGTCTACAATAGCCACGGAAGAGTTTGACAAGCTCTGCTTCGACTTTGGTATCGAGCTTGATGAGGACGTGAGCTGGCTAAGATCGCTCCCGAGATTATCTTCCTGAATATGTGTGCCAGACCACAGAAGAGGTTGAGGCCGCGATCAAGAAGGGCTTGCCCGCTGAGCGGCCGGTACGTCCTCGAGATCTTAAGCCGAGCTCTGTCTAATGCCTCGATGCGCAGCAATTAAAAATTGAGATCCCCGCCAACAGGCAAGTAAGCTTGATATATATTGATTATATTACTTTGCACACGAACATATTTGCGCAGATATGACTTGCTATGCATCGAAGGCATCTCGCGCGCGCTCCGCGTCTTCCTGGGCAAGGGCGAAGCACCATCGTACAAGTTAGCCTACCCTCCCGGCGGAGAGAAGGACCTTCTCGAGGTCAGGATAAGCAAGGAGGTGCGCATCTCTGCCTATTCTCTTCATTGATCTATAACAACACCTCTAGACGGCACAAATCCGGCCGTACTTTGCCTCGGCTGTCCTGCACAACGTCACGTTCACACAGCGATCCTACGATTCGTTCATCGATTTGCAGGACAAGCTACACCAGAATATCTGCCGTCGTCGTCAGTTTGTTGCCATTGGAACCCACGACCTCGACACCATCACCGCTCCGTTCCGTTATGAGGCGCGCCCGCCGAAGGACATCAAGTTCGCGCCGCTGAACAAGGACAAGGAGTACACAGCAGATGAGCTTATGACTGTCTACGAGGTAAAGAACTGCTCTTTTCACGCTGTTGGCCATGGCCATCATACTGATATGTATATCTTGACGCAGTCGGAGAAGCATCTCGCGAAGTACTTACCCCTCATCCGTGACTCGCCCGTCTACCCGATCATCTACGACAGCAAGGACCGTGTCCTGTCTATGCCGCCAATTATCAACTCGGAACACAGCAAGATCACTCTCAATACTCGTAACATCTTCATCGACATCACCGCCACGGACCTCACGAAGCTCAACATCGTCGCGAACATCATCTCGACCATGTTCTCTGAGTACTCTGCCGAGCCTTTCACGTATGTTATTGGTGCTTGAGACTTGTTTTGCGCGATGATGACGAACGTGCAGGTAGTATCGAGCCCGTACGCGTCGTCTACCCCGATGGCCGCACAGTCATCACACCTGACCTCGCCTCACGCCCAACTGTTGCGCGGGCATCGTACATCAATTCATGCACAGGCCTTACCCTCTCCGGTCCCGACGCCTCTGCGCTCCTCAAACGCATGTCGCTCCCCTCATCCGTGAACCCGAAGAACGCAGACGAGCTCGCGGTGGACGTGCCATGCACCCGACCAGATATCCTTCATGAGTGCGATATCATGGAGGATGCGGCGATCGCGTACGGGTTTAATAACTTGCCCGATACGTTCCCGACGACGAGCACTGTCGCACAGCCCCTCGCTGTGAGCAAGTTGAGCGATATCATCCGGCACGAGTGGGCGTATGCTGGCTGGGTCGAAGTCCTACCGTTCATCCTGGTTCGCATGCTTCGTCCTTCATCATCTTACCACACCTTTTCTGACCACGCCTTCTAACAGTGCTCGCACGAGGAGAACTTCGGCTGGCTCAACCAGACTGACGATGGCTCCACGGCCGTCAAGATCGGCAACCCTAAAACGCTCGAGTTCCAAGTCGTACGCACCACGCTTCTTCCAGGCCTACTCAAGTCAGTCCGGGAAAATCGATCGCACGCCTTGCCCTTGCGCATCTTCGAGACGTCCGACGTCGTGCTGAAGGACACTAAGCGTGAGCGTCAGGCTCGCAATGTGCGTCACGCCGCGGCCGTCTGGTGTAACAAGACGGCTGGGTTCGAGGTCGTGCATGGGTTGCTGGATCGTGCGATGGCGATGCTCGAGATTCCGAGAATATCGAGCGCGGATAAGGAGGCTGAGACGGGTTACTACATCAAGGAGAAGCCCGGTAAGCGCGCATTCGCCGTACCATCCGTAGGGTTCCCGCTGACGCCCGCTCTCGCAGACCCGACGTTCTTCCCTGGGCGCGCTGCGGCGATCTTCTATCGCGCGCCGACGAAGAAGAGCAGCGTCGGGCTCAAGCTCCGTTCCTTGTTGCACGTCAGCGAGGGCGACCTCGAGATCGGCAAGCTGGGCGTGCTTCACCCCGAGGTGCTGGAGAAATTCGAGATCGGGTACCCGTGCAGCGCTCTCGAGTTCTCACTCGAACCGTTCAAGAAGCAAATGCCGTCGCTGTGGACGAACGACGATCTCTAACACAAGGCAGCATGATCATGTATGAGTCTGTGGTGCGATAAGGTTGTAGCCTAGTAAAAATAATGTAGATGTACCGCCACCCTACGAAGCGCACAAGAGCGAGGGCACAAGTCCGTAAAAGCCAGGGAGAGGAGTATTACTGTACAGGGCGCGAAAGGCCTTCCATCATAGTCAAAGGGACAAGAATAAACATAAATCAGAGCACAACGGAACCCATCAAAGACTGTATACTAGAGCATCCCCGCGGCACGAATGCTCGCGATGAGCTCGTCATCCTCGCGGAAGGCCTGCTGCATGCGCTGGTGTTGTACCGGGTCATGCGCGACACGTGCAAGCATGAGCTCGCGTTGCTGCTCCTGCGTTATCCCAAGCTCTGCCATTCGGTTTTCGTCCATCGAGAGCGGTCGCCGCCGGCCGTTGCTCGACAATGAATTGCGCGCGACGCCGAGCCCTTCGGAAACCATGGTCCCGAACCTGCGAAACGGACGCCCGGCGCGAGTGAGCGTTTGCTCGAAGACACTCGGGCCTTCTGGCGGTGTCGGGCGGCCGGATGCGTTCTGTTCTTGGGCGTGTAGGATGTTGCGCTCCCAGCGCTTAACGCGCCAGAAGCCGAGAACGGATGTAAGTAGGATGAACCAGCCTGTCGCACGAAAGAAGAAGATCAGTCATGGCTAGAGCGAGGGACTTAGTGCGGGGAAACATACCGATCGTCATAAGGAAGAACGAGAGCCAGTCGGTGGTCATGTCGTTTGCGAACTGGATCTCGTCGACCGTGTTATCGGCGTCAGTGCCCGAGATGTGCCCGGACGGACGGCCGTCGACCATAGTGATGTTAAGCTGTTTGTAAAAGTCCTCGGCCTCCTCCTTGGTGCCAAAGTTCATGTGGGAGAGAACAGAGTCGTCGGTGCCGTTCGGGCTGAGATCGCCACCCCACCATGTCAAGCCACCGCCGGATGAGGAAGAATCACGGGCGCGCAGAGCAAAGCCGTATTGGATAAGAGTAACTCCCAAACCGGCGCGAGAACCGAACCGAGCGGCATGGGTGGTGTGCAGAAGGTAAGTGAGAAGGAATCCGACGAATTGGAAGGATATTGAGATGAGCATGTTCCAGAGGAAGCTGAAGAGTGTTCCGCTTGGCAGTGCGTCGATGATCATCTCTCCGAACGTATCCGTGCTGCTCGGCGCGTGAACGGTCGTCTCCCAGTACGCGGGCACTGCATCGAGTTGGGCTGTCTGGTAGCTCGGCGGCCTGTCCAGCTGCTGGTCCTCAGGCATAAGATAAATATTGTCCCCCTCCCGGACCTCGACCGTACGCCCGGGCTTTGCCGTCACGTTGGCGAAGACACCATCATTGCCCGTCCCGCCGCCAACGACGCCCGACGGCGGCTCGTAGTCGAGTCCCCATCTCCTCACAGTAGACGACGGCAAGACAGAGGCAGCCGCGCGCCTGAGCCAACTGCGACTCGGCCCGAGTTGAGCAGCGTCAAGCTCGTCCGTGTCCGGGACGACACCGTTCGAGTTGCCCCAATTATTATTAAACGCCCGATTATGCGGCGGAGGCGTGCCGGGTGGGGGGACGCTCGCGTAGTCGACGGCCTCAAAGTCGTAAGTTCCTGGCCCGGACGGTGCGCGGGCGTGGCGCGGCGAGGGCGGCGATGGGTTCAACGGCTGCGTCTCCTCCGCATCCTCGTACTCTTCCTCATCGTCAAAGGCAGCCTCCATCTCCCTGTTCATGTCTGCATCCGTATGCGCATTCGGCAGTGGCGCATAGCGTGCGGACGACATGGCGACACAAGCCCTGGTGGTCGTAAGAGGACAAGTTACGTTTGTTGCTCGAGCCGCGCCTCGTCTCCCACGTGCGAACATGTCTTCCTTAGGGCCTGTTCGGCAACCTGATATCATGTGCAACATCCGTGATATTTTGCCCATGTAAGGCAACTGGCGCAACTTTCGTGAACTTTCGACGGCTTTCGACCAATCAGGGAGCGAAATCTGACCCTAGATTCGGGTCTGACATAAAATATCACGTTGCCGAACAGGCCCTTATCTTTGTGCTTGAACTGGACGGTGATCAGGCGAAACTCAGAAGGATACCGTCGTCTGTACACGCCCTTATTGAGCTTCTTAGTGGGCTGGATTAGCCCGAGGCTCCTTAAGGCTTAGCTTTAGTACGTGTGGAAGTTGCTCGTACACGCGTCCAAAACCTATGCACGACTTCGTCTTGACTGTCATGTTCATTGACGTCCTGCGCTACTCTGGGTCTGCCTTGCGTGTATCTTGCGCGACTGAGACTCGCAGTGTGTATGATGAAGTATTCGGGCCCGACCAAAACTCTGCGCATATCGGAACGGACAGACAGTTTTGGTATCCGCATTGACCCTTTTGAGACAGCAATATCAATAGATGATTGCAGGATATATATACCCGCACAGACCTTTCTGA
This sequence comes from Peniophora sp. CONT, assembly GCA_001632445.1. NCBI lineage: Eukaryota > Fungi > Basidiomycota > Agaricomycetes > Russulales > Peniophoraceae > Peniophora > Peniophora sp. CONT. The sequence continues at coordinate 591 of KV424513.1, read as the reverse complement.
GCACGTTAGACTCATGATACTCAGCGGTTATCAGCATGTCGACCCCGACCACCTCATCCAAGAGGCTCGTGTATGACCTTTTCGACCGATGTCAGATGTGCGGAAACGCTGATATCTTCCGTAGGACAAAGTCGGCAAGTACGTGCATACCACTACGAACGACCAAAGAAAGCTCTCGCACACGTATGGTGCGCGCTACGGCACGACACCACTCCCCTGAGTCCCCACGTACAAGCTCCCTTCCACGGTGCGCTCGTTATACGATCACTAGAGAGTGACCGAGGGGTGCTGGAGCCGATTGCTATATATCAGTTTCGGTCTACTTGATGCCAGAGCTCTCCGATTTCTCCGCCCACGCCACCCTGGCTCTTCCACGTCTTCGCATATTTGCGCCCCGCCTTCGCGCAGGACCCATGCCCTGCAGTTGTTCTACGCCCTGCAGTTGCAAGCGATCCATGTCTAGTCAGACGCTGGCTTTTGTACATCTTTTCCATGGCCCTGGAGAGCCACCAACGCCTTCGTCGTCATCAGGTGCGTGCTAGTGTAATATTGGGCGTAGAGGGGGCGTAGAGACTAACTAGTCACCAGTGC
>KV424512.1:0-186913 GCA_001632445.1 Peniophora sp. CONT | reverse complement strand
AAGTCCGGTGTTGACTTGCCTGAGGCTGGTTCAGGCTGGCACTGATCGATGCCTAATAGTACTTCGGATATCCATTACTTCGACCGGACCTTTGCAGAGGAGAAACTGACACTCCCCTCCTCAACAGAGCATCTTTTGAGGTGCGCAAAGTAGCTAAGCGTATATCTAGGACTTCAGTATCTGCTCAAGGGCTGCTGCCCCGTCACGATCGTGACGAGGTCGAGGCTGCTGCAGACTCGGCACGTCGTGCCGCCATCATCGGATCAGCTTATGTAAAGGCTAAAAAGCCAGTCGCCCAAGACCGAAGTTCACGAAGGTCTTGGGCGCTGGTTTGGAGTCTGCTGTGGCGACTGATCCGGCGGTAGGATGCAGCATCGGAGCCTCGGGGTATAAGAGGATGTGTCCACCCGCTCATCCTCCTCACCCAATTCTTTCTTCTCCTTCTCTTCTTTCTCTTTCTTCTTCTTCACATTCTCCTTTTTTACTTATTTTTCTTACGACTTTCGTTCACGACGACCATGTTCTCTGCCGCCGCATCCGCCAGCCTCCTCGCCCTCGCCGGCTCCGCTCTCGCCGCCGGTCTTAACGCATCCACCGTCGCAGAGATTGTCCAGGAGCTCCGCCTTGCGCCTACCAAGGTTGATCAGTCCAAGATCACCACCGATGAGTTGGCGGTCTTCGACTTCAACGCCGCGCAGAAGGGCGACATTGGTGTCACTACTGGCACTGCCGGCCACACCGTCGCCGCTGACTCGGCCAACTTCCCGGCTGTTGTCGGCAACGGTGTCTCCATGAGTACGCAATCCTAATCTTCCTCACACCCGATTACCTCTGACATGCATACCAGCCATCGGTTACCTCGGCCCCTGCGGCATGAACTCGCCTCACACCCACCCCCGCGCGACGGAGATCAACTTCTCGCTCAACACCACTCTCCGTGGTGGTGTGTTGATCGAGAACGGTGCCCGCTTCGCTGAGATCGACATCCGCCCCGGTACCGCGACCATCTTCCCCCAGGGTGCCATCCACTTCGAGATGAACCCGTCCTGTGAGGAGGCTATGTTCGTCGCTGGTGAGTAGTTTACTATTTTGTCACTCGCAATCGTCTTCTGACGCGATGGAACAGGCTTCAACGGCGAGAACCCGGGTGTGCAGCAGGTCGCGCAGCGCTTCTTCGGTCTTCCCCCGGACATCGTCGGTGCCGCCCTCGGTGGCCTCGGCGTGCAGGAGGTCCTCGACCTCGAGGCCTTCATCCCCGACAACGTCATCCTCGGCGTTGATGAGTGCCTCCAGCGCTGCGGCATTGAGCGTACCGCCCAGCCCAACGCGCAGCGCCAGCCCCGTGTCTCGGCGAACGCTTACCCGCCCACGATCTCCGCCGTGAATGTCAACAAGCTCCCTGGCACCGACAGTCCTGCCGCCTCGGCCGTATACGTCGCAACCGGCGCTGCTCCTACTGGCTTCGCCGATGACTACGTCCCGATCTGCGACTCGCCCGAGGACTGCGACGCTGCGGCGTCGTCGGTCCTTGCTACGGCCTCGCCCATCGCCACTCCCACCGCCGTTGTTCCTGCAGGCCGCCGCGCTGTCGTTGAGGAGCGCTCGCCTTTCCCGGAGGTCACCCAGATTGCGCTCCGCCGTTAAACACCTTCCGATGAGTTAAAACGTGCGCGGGCCCGCGACGCGCACTTGTATTCTCTTGTTGCTTTGTGTACGGTATCCTGAGTGTTTTCTATATTTCTCTCCTGTAATTCGGTAGCACTGGCGTCGTGTTCTTGTCGTATTCTGTCTATTTCATTTCTATTCAACTTCTTCCAAGTCCCTTCTTGGACGTCCGCACAGACGCCGCGTCTCGACAAAGTCCGTACAGTACCGCGAAGTAACGCTGGGAGGGTATCAGGACCAGATGGCCACTCGCCAGCGCTCATTGCTTGTGAGGTAGCAAGCGTAAAGATCGCAAGTGTACATTGTTCGTCTTCTAGATACATACAAGCATACATCGTACATCATCCTCGTGCGCTTCGTTTCGCGCAATCATCCATGGCTCAACGCGAAGCAATTTGCACAGTTCAGTGACAGCCACACGCGTCGCCATTGGGATTTGCCACCCCGTTCTCAAACGCGGGTACGCTATGTGAGTCTACGGCGGCCGGTACGTCCATGCCAGGGTTGGCAGTGAAGAACGAGTTGGGCTTGAACGCAACGCGCAGGTGGTCGACAGGCATCCTACACAGCGATGAGTATGACATTGTGAGAGAAACTAGTGAAAGAATAAACGTACACAGGCCAATCTTCCGGGCGCGGAATGTGTGTCGTGCCAACGGTGACGTACACGAGCACGTCCTCGCCATCGATCTTCGTCTCAGTCTTCGCGTCCTCACGTACCCAAGCGGCAAGCGAGTCCTTCGGCTCCTCGCGAGCCTGCGGCACGTATTTTCCAGCCGGCCACATACGTCCACCACCGTGCACCTCCTCCTTATCCTTGACAACCCACATCGTATGCGCTGCAAAGTTCGCGCGGCGACCGACCCAACTATCCGGGCGAGGGAGGAAGGGCGTCGCGCCACCCTTTGCGTTGATGCTGTATCCGACGGGGAGTCCGCTCGCGGGGTGCTTCCGCGCGGGGTTGATGATACGCCAACGACGGTCCTTGTCCTGATTCCAGTCGCGCACGCCATCCTTAGCGGACGTCAGCGTCGTATGCGTGACATCGAAGCCATTTCCAGCAAAGTTCTCTGCGGAGCCCGTCGGCTGAGGAAGTGGGTTCACATCCGTCTCGACGACCGAGTTGGACAAGCCGTCGAGCATAGGGTCGACACGAAGACTGAACATATGCTGGTGGAAGTGCGCGTTGATGCCTGGGGCCACAACTGTACCGTGCGGGGAGTCTTCGCCTTGGGCGAGCGTGTACACCTGAAGTATACCTGTAAGGCGGATCTCAAGCTCGATCGTGCCGTCCTGGTAGAACAAGTAGTTCCAGATATATTCTGAGCGGTAAGTCAGTGATTGGAATGATCATAAAGATGGACGCATACCGTAGTTCGCGAGCGTGCAGATCATGCTGACGACAAGCCTGCGAGAGCGGACTGCCCGAGCACGTCCACCGACACGGTAGTCACTGTGCTTCCACAGAAGACCGGCATCTTCCTCGTGAATGCAGATGACGTTTCTGAGCGAAGTTCAGCGTATGCGTTGAGTATATGGAATCAGCCTTACTTGATGACGACTGCAGAGCCATCGTGTGCGGTGTATGCGCCAGGCATATAGTGAATCTGGCCAAGGCAATCGCATCCCAACGCCAACTCGTTTGCCATGGTACCCATTCCGTACTCGCCAGTATCAAACGCAAACTTGCGAGGATGCGGGTGCTCCGGCGCGCCATAGGGTACGACCATCTCCGCGACCGAGAGACGGTAGAAGATCGGGCGCACCTCACCATCATCGTTGTAGGTTATGGTGCTGAGCGCGATACCCTCGCGGTGGCTGAAAGCTACGAAGATGAAAGTTAGCATATGCTATGTCTGAAGATGAGGCACACATGCCGATATGCATCTTCCACTTCTGCCACTCGAGCTCATGCCCATCAATCTTGAACGAGACGCCCTCGGGCTGAACGATATGGAGCGGCTTGGGCGCCTCACGCTCTTTCCACTCCTTCCCTGCCTTCTTCGCGTCTTCCTCCATCAGATCAGGCAAAAAGTTCTGTCCGGCCGTGGGAGGCGGAACGCGCTCGCGCTTAGCTGCAGCGAACGAGTCTTCGTCGAGGGCCGGCGGCTTGGTCGAAGTGACACCGAGAGACCTCTTCCCAGTGTACGTCCCGGGGAAATCGATGTGCACGACCTTCGCAGCGAGTATGTCGACTACAGGGATGAAATCCATCGGGTGCGCGTAAAGGTTGTCGTGCGGCGAGTAGCGCGCGAAGAGAAGCGCCTGCTGTAGACGCGTCTTCTCGGGGAAGCGGTCATCGTAGCCGATTGACCAGCCATCCGCGTAGATCTGGTGAGGCTCCACACCAACCTCCTTCGCAAGCTTCTGCACGGTCGGATCCGAGCGGACGATATCCTCGCAAGCAAGCAGCTCGCCGGGAGAGATCTGTGGCTGCTGGCCGACGGGGAGCTTTGTGAGCGTCTCGACGGCCCACTTGCCCGTCTTCGCGTCGAGGGCCGCGATGCAGTTGTATCCGTCTCCAGACACAACATCCAAGAAGTCGACTTCGGAGCGACGCACGATCGGGACCTTATCTGATTCCTCTACTTTGCCGCCAGGAGTGAGTGGGATCCCTAGATGGGCGAGCACGGCGCGTTTGGGAGGCGGGAGAAGCCAGTTCGTGATGAACCTGACAGCGTGGATCTGCTCCTGCTTCACGACGTATTCGCGCACAGCAAGAGAGACTGCGATGATCTAGCACTAGATGAGCCACGAAGAGTTTCTGCGCTTGATGTTGATTTACCTCGTCTGGTGTAAGCGGGTCAAGAGGATGCGTAGGCGGTCGGAAACCTGAAAGCTTGTGTGCATGCTCCTGCACACCAGTCGCGGTACTCGGCGCAAGCTTGCCGTCCTCAACAGCTGCCATCTAATGTGAGGCGATCATTAGCAATCCTAATCATGCAGATCGCCGTTCAAAGGTTCAACGCACATCGTATTCTTTGCGTTTGATTGAGCGAGATGTAGAAGACCGAGTCGAGGCGGACGCGGTGGCGTGGACTCGCTATCGAGGTATCAGGCTATATAACAGTGCGGCGCAGCGCCTGTCTGGGTAACGTAAACTCGGCCGCAACCTCTTCCGATGGAGGTGACAGCAAACGGCAGCTCGAAGTCGGAAACGATAAAGACGAGATAGCTTTGGATCCGGTCACGTTGGAAGGAAAGGCGCTCCGATAGGAGCCCCTATCCCACAGTAACCAGGCTGCGAGCATGTACGCTCAGAAGAGTACATTTGCGAAGACGATGCGCCGAGGTGTTCTCGATAATGAGGACGGGACAGGGTCCAATGTTCGAGGAGAATGAGAGGTATTTAAGAGCGAGCAAGCGAGGCACTTTCGCCATCAGGATTGCCACGCGACCGGTTTGGCCCGTATGTTCTCACACAAAAAATGGAGGCCGATAACAGTGCGGATTAGGTGTCGCATATAGTGTCAGATAGGATAGTGTACATCAATAGCAAAGCAATGCGAAGGTCAGGGTATCTCTTCAATGTTCAGACTGCGAATCCCATAGGGGCGTGCGCTTGGCGTCATGCCCTAGTACCTCGTCGTGCCCATGCCACCCGTCGTCCCTACACCGCGTCTCCTTCCCATGCCACGGCTCCGTGTACGACGACGGCTGCCGCCGCGGAAGCACTCGCAGCAGATGAGGCATACAAAGAAGTCCCAGATTGCGACGAGGATCTACATGAATCGTCAATACTTTGATAGGCAACGCAGGCATAGAATAAACGCACCATGACAATGCCGCCGACAATTGCCTCAATGACACTCGCAATAGCGCCGATGACCGCCATGATGGCGCCGCCGATAGCAGAGATGATAGAGCCCTGTAAGGAGTCAAGTAAGCGCGCTGTGCCGTGCTTAACTGAGATGGGATTTCACGTACCATGATTATTTGGTATTCGTAAAGGTCGTGCAGAAAAGTGTGTTGATAGAGGAGAGTTGGTGGGTTGGTAGTTGGTGAAGATGGAAGAAATGCAGGCAGCCGTACTTATACGGCGCCTTGAAGGTGTGGGGCCCGCAGGCCATGATGCGTCCTTGTCCAGCGTCACCGAGGTCCAGGCACAAGGGCTTGTTGCGCGAGGCTCCGGAGCAGGAATGCGCAGGAACGTGCACGGTCATTGTGTCTTGTGGAGACCGCGGCTGAGCGCTGAGCTTCCGTCAGCAAGGCCAGAGCCAAGCCAGAGCACCATGACGCCCCGCCTACGTCATCAGCCACACGCTCATCTTATCTTATCAGAACTCATATGGCCTTTTCACGGATCAAGAAAGCGGGTACTTGGAGCAAGGCAATGATCACGGACAGTACAACACAGTGGCAACAGTGGAGGGGAATGGGCAGCTGCTAATAGCTACGATTGCTATGTACCTGATGCAGTCAGCGTACTATCGCCGCGGCCATCACCTCCCAGCCCATCGAGCTCAGATATGCCTTCTACTAGTCGTGCGCGGCATTGCCACTTCGTACAGTTGAAAGCTGCATTTCGTTGAATCGCATCGTGGATATCCTTTCGCGCGATACTCCATTAGTGAACATCCTGAAGGGCGTTGAGCTCTCTAACAAGGATCTCATTAAATGGAACATACTCGGATCCTCCACCCTCGCCTCGTAAGGCTATGTTTAAGGATCGGAACATACGCGTCGCGCCTATCGCCCTGGCATGAGGTCAGCAATCGGTGACAGTAAGCGAGCGCAAGTATCAACTCACAAAACGGTGGCTGTGGGAGAAGTAAAGGTCATCGATGACCCTCGGTACGCAGATATAGCAGATTGCACGAACCTTCAGGCGTAACGAGCATCTATTTGTAAGGGTGCTTAGCTGCCAGAACAAGTTGAAATAGCTGATCTGCCTCACCGTGTTCATTATAGCTTATCATCCATAAGTCAGAGAAGGCCACAGTGAAGACATGTTGCAAGCTGCTCACGGCTTATATCCCTGATCAAAAGCGCCTTCGACAAGCGGTGAGCGGCATGATTAGTACTCGAATGAGCAAGGGACTGTACTCACCACAGTAGGTACCTCGATCATCGCAGCAAGGAAGAGGTAAAGCAGACCCTAACATCCAATCAGCACACTTCCGTGGTTGCTCGCGGACGATCTACCTGAGTCCAGAGTACATTCCACAAGTGGAACTGACGAGAATCGTGCCAGTGTATGCGGAGACCCGCAAGAAGAAGGCCAAGGGTGAGAAAGTCGCCGACGAGTAGAGCTACCGAAGGCAGTAGTGCGCTGTGGACCCCGTTCAGGGCGCAGTTATGTATCCCCGAATCGTAGGTCGAATCAACCTGTCGAAACACGTCAACAACTTGAAATGACAAAAGGGGAGCGCCAAAATGTGCATACATTTTCCATGACTGCATCGTGCTGTCTCAGTAAGAGACACGCTAATAGTCCACAACTCACTTACAATAGATGGCGCAAGCTAGAATGGTAAGGGTGTTTACGACCAGAATGCTGATGATGCGTTTGTCCCATGCCCAGATGGAGGCACTGGTCAAGTTTGAACAAATGTCAGCGCATTCTCGAGGCCCAAGCATCAAATTGTATATCTTACACTCGTATGGATAGGAGAACCGATGCACAGACGTTGCTGAGAAATCCCGTTGACTGACGCGGTAGCATTCGTAAGTATCAGGTACAAGAAAGACGTGTAGACTCAGCTTACCACGGTTGTTTTGATCAAGGTCTGCGTCTCGAGTCAGCCTACCGCAGTCAACGGAAGATAAGGCTGTATTGATCTTACGTGGCAGTCCGGTCGTCCAGGGAATGCAATGACGGTCAGACAGACACTATAAATTAGAGCGAGAGTTCGACATGCCAGGTACGTCTGGTATGTGTCGTTAAGAAGGCTGGCACACAGACATGATCTTGTGGTAGTTGTACGCACCCATTTGGCAAAACGTGCCACAATGGGCCGTCCCGCCTCGGGCCGCCTAAGGATCCTCCAGTCATCCCACAAATGTACGATGAACTCGTGACTGGTACTTTGTGAGTTGGGGAACACTATAGAGAACGAAACTAAGCAGACTTACAAGTAGAGGCCAGCGCAGAGCAAGGTCGTCGTCTGTAAAGCAGCTACATAAGGAATATTTAGTGCTTGAAATTGGTGAGTGAGAGGTGTAACGCACTGAGCTGATGTAGAAGGGTGGTGGCTTGAGATTCTGAGACCGCCATGGTAGGAGCCAAGAGGATGAAGATAACTGGAAGCCAAGGGACTCGAACAACATTTATATCAGTCGGCATCCGTAGACCGGCCGGGCGCATTCACAGTGTCAAATACGTTCGTTGATTGGAATATACCCGTATGGTATGCCATATACTTTCCCAATGTATCCTGAGCTCACCAGTAGTTCACCTCAAATCAGAACATCCGAAGCCTGACGGATCGCATCGCATGCGTATTCCAACCTGTGAGAGAAAAGCTAGTATGGAAGTTAGCTCACGGAGAATGGGCCATGCCGAGGGCTGAGAATCAGCAGCAAAGTAAGCGCCGCGGTCTTTCCAGAGGTGCCCGAGCTGCGTTGGCTGTTGCTTACGCGCATGAGTACCTGAATATTTTCCTCGAGTGTAGATGCATGGCTAGCCGAGGAATAGACATGCTGATCACGCTAGCTGTGCTATCGATTCGCGTAGTTTCACCGTGTCTATTTGAGCTATCTCGCGGCAAAACGAGCCTACCTTCCTGCGTCCAAAGCCGAAGCACAAATGCGACGGCGACCGTAGAGACTTAGAGTCGGTGTAGAGCGCCCAAAGCGGATCGGGTAAGACGATAACAGGGTGGCAGAACCTGATCGGCGTTCAGCCAGATCCAAGCAAGCTGTACTATGAAGGTAATCACAATCCTCGTCATACATCTAAAGATCCATAAGATTATTCTATTGCTCGAGCCAGAGGTGTGGTACGTACCTTAATGGTATCTTCTGCGACAATCCTTGGACCAAGTTAAAACGTGCCCGTCTTGGCTTCTATTCTGTCAGGCTACGAACAGAAGGTAACCTTGCTCCAGCGACAGGTTTAATCGTATCACGCCGGTATGTTATTCAATGCCAGTTCCGCCGAGCAGACGAGGGCAAGACGAGTAAACGTGGATGACGGAGGTACAAGTCCGTGGGACCCCGATGTGACTGATGCGGGGAACCGCCGTCGGGCCGGGCGGCGCCGGCTCGCGCCTGCAGGTTCGTTGGTTTGCTCTTGTGTCTTGACCATCACATCGGTAATGGCCCGTTATGTGACCCCCTACTCGCATCCTGCGTTTCTCTCGGCTATCGTATAAATCGAACTGAATCCTTTTGCTGCGACAACCTACGTCTGCACATAATACAATACTGGCTTCTCAATTCGATATCTGAGCCCTCTTCCTCTCCTACTACAAGCACCATCGGACTAATGTAACGTCCTCGGTGTCCTCCGGCCGGCTAACTCAGCCCCTTCGACATGATATTCGTCCTTCGTGCTCATCTGAGCACGATGCCCTGGACCTACGGTCACTCACGCGGTCTCCCGCCGTTTGGAAGGGGCGCAAGCTGAAAGTCGTTGGGTGCGGCTTGGAAAGTGGACACTCTACCGAGCGAAATGGCGCTGATAAACATCCTGAGGAAGGTTGGTTTTCAAGCTTAAATCATGACTTGATATGACGTACTCGGGGTCTTCCTGGTCGCCGCGTCCCGCTGTGTTCAAAGACCTAAATATACGCGTCGCGCATATTGCTCTGATGTGTGTCAGTGCCATTGCAGGGGGATCTGATATGATGGCAGCTTCAGCTCACAAAGTAACGACTGCAAGTGGCGGTCAGCAACATAATTGACCCGGAAATACATTAATGCGGACCTGTCGGCGTAACAAACATCTAGTGATAAAAAGGTAGTCAGCCATAGCAGACACTGGAAGCTTCAAATGCCTCACTGCATCCATCGTAGCTTATTATCTGCAAGTTAGGCAGTGTTATGAAGCTGCGACAGCTGCTTACGATTCAAATCCAAGAACAACAACGTCTGGTGAGAACTGTGAGCCATCCAATCACTTGCAGAGAAGAGAGTTCAGCCTACCACAAATGGCACTTCGACCGCCGCAGCGAGCAAGAGGTAAATCAAGCCCTGAACTGCTATTAGTGACTCCTCTTAGGGTGAAATGCACGACCTGCCTGCGTCCAAAGCACGTGCCATGTACGGAACTGGCGAGTATCGCGCCACTTTATCTGGAGACCCATGAAGAGGAGAGAAAGAATGGTGCAGTCACCGACAAGCATAGCCATTGATGGCGGCAACGCGCCGTACATGCCGCTTAAGACGCAACTTGACACCCTAGGATCGTACGAGAAGTCGACCTATTGAATGGCCTGTTAGCTGGCAGACGAATGAACGAAGATGTGAGACACGATACCTTCACCAAGACTGTACACACGGGAGTGAGTGCTCATTGACAGCGAACTGTACTTATCGACTCACGGTAGACGCAGAGCGCGAGCGTTACTAGCGTGATCACAACCAATAGTCCGACAATTCTTCTGTCCCATATCCATATGGCGGCACTGGACAACAATGAGTTGAGTGCTATCAAGGATGATCGAGAGAGATCGCGCCACTGGCCCGTGTTACTTACACGCGTATAGATAGCAGGATCGTGGCGCAGACGATTCCAAAAATACCCGATGCCTAATGTTATGAGTACCGATGGTTGATCAATCATAACTCGAAGAACGGCATCACTACTGGTGTCGTACCGTAATCACTTTGATCATAATCTGGAACTTGAGTCAGTCAACTTGATCCTTAAAGTGTTGTGGCTAACCGCACATGGCAATCTTGAGTCGATTGCCCAGGATATATCAAGACAGACACGCAAAAACAATGAATTAAACTGAGGGTACGACACGCCAGATAGATCTTGAAGTCTGTTAGTACATAGAATACCCAGACTTGCAATATACGCACCCATTTGGTAAGGCGTGCCAACATAGGGCGTTCCGCGTCGGATCGTCTGAAGAGCCTCCAGTCATAGTGAAGATGCGTGATGAGCTCATGACTGGTATTTGGTGAATCATGGTACGCAAAGTCACCAGAAGTAACGGAACTCACAACCAAAGGCCAGAGAAGAGGGCACCAGAGTTCCGAAGGCTGTCTGATCAAGAGGTAGTAGCAACGGTCAAATAGTAGCAACGGTCAAATAGTAGCAACGGTCAAAGTGAGGACTCTTATCATATTGGAAGATGGGCACGCACTGAGCTGATGTAGGAGGACGGCAATATGAGTTTCTGAGATCGACATAGTAGTAAGGCGGGGTGAGGGCGGCAGGAAGATGCGGGTCCTTTGCACACATTATATGGATTCCTTGGTAAGGGATCAGGGCGTTACGCCGTACCGCCTTTGATACGTTCACCACTACAGCGACGAATTAAACCTCAGATAGGCAGAATGCCATGAATGCTCGGCGTAGCCACCAACACCTGTCCCAGGCTGCATTGACTAGACTGCTCGAGGTATCTCACAGGCACGGGAGAACCACATAGAAAACGAACAAGAACACATAGCATCACTGAGAAGATCAATAGGCAAGGAGTGCGTTGAATGGGGAGTCCTTTATCAAGCGCTGCGTTGGATCCGCACGGGAGTACTTGCGCGTTTGGAGGCGGTGGAAGAACACCTACCAGACGTATGACCACGGGCTGTATACTCATTGTGGCCCAGTGATGTCGAAGGGGCAGACGTCTTGCATCCAGTCTGCCTTGTCAGGTGTCGTTCTTCTCCGTCCAGCTCGACAGTATAATCATTAGCAACCGTGCTGGTTTTTACAGCCGAAAGGGCGTCCGGGAAGCTCGCGACCTCCTAGGAAGCATCGGCGGGGAGCTTGTGGCTTACGCCAGCGTCAGTACCGCGTGCAAACATCCGTAATGCCTACGCGGGACGTACCCGCAGATAACGGTGTTACCAGCGGGAGAAGCAGTGGCATGGGTCCACCAATGGAGCGGCTGAACATTCGACGCACCACTGCTCGCTGCATCGCTGTAGTCCCGAAACGCGTCTGTCTGCACTGGCTCCGTCCTTCGTTCTCTACGGCTTCACTTACAGATAGCAGTTTTGCCAAGAGAGGTACCCGACCAGGGTCTCGTAGCTCAACCTCGACAACAGATTTTCGCGATGGTGATGGTCAAGGGCAAGATTGCCGGGGCCGCGGCACGGCCGTCATTCGGTGATCCAAACGCGTGAAGTAACGCGACATGCCGCCGTCGGCAGAATCTCTCAACTGGATAGGTGTGAAGAAGGTCCTGAGTAGCCGAAATTAGCACATAGGCATACGTGGTACACTGTGTTCGCTGTGGCCCTCCAGCCCTTGAACGCAACTCTACCATTTAATATCAACACTACAACTTCAAGTTGAAAGCAAAACATGCATACCCTTTACCGACGAGTAGATTGATACTGACTACTTGGATACGGCCCTGGTATACCCTGACTTCTAGCGTGCCGTACTCTGGCTCATAAATCCATCCCCAACGAGGAGGCTTATCGCATGTGCACCTGCGGAGGCAGGATGAGGGTCGTAACAGAGCGAGCTATCCTGGGCGGCTAAGGGTGTCACAAGTATGATCATCCGAGATCTCGTTGGCAGCCTCAGCGGCCTCAGCCGTAGCTTCACGATGCGCATGCCAGAGTGCTTCTCTCGCAATCCTCAGTGTCGCATCCGGCGCACTCATCGTTACGGGAGATATGCTTTCAGCCCGCCGAGGTGTACGGGTGACCATGTCATGTCATAATGCTATCCAATGCCAGCTCAGCCCGGCAGGTAAGGCGCAGGTTGGGCGCAGGACCACGAGCGGACGAGGCTGGATTATGGATGTTCGCAGCAAGCCCCAAACCAGCCAATCCCGCGTGGGATTCTGATGCGGCGAACGCCGTCGGCCCGTGCGGCCGGAGGTTAGGCTCTTGCCATCTGCCACAACAGGCGACTTCGACCATATACTGTTGTTCCCTGCTCTTGGTCCTGCATCTTTCTCAAGCGTCATGTACGTGTAGCTGATGTCTCTTGCTGCTATCACTGGTGCCTTCATGGATCCCTCTCCCCCAACCGCGCACTGCGGCTTGACTCTATACCTGACTCCGCAGTCAGTTTGTAGACGAATCGTTGAGGCTATCCTGTCGCCACCCATCGAGCGCGGACGCCATTCATCAGTTACTCCCGGAAGAGATTTCCACTCCGCATCGATACAAGCTGCACATCGTCCAGTTGCTGGGTAGACATCCCGCTGCGCGATACTCCGTTGGTGAGCATCCTATAGAATTTGAGCTCAAGAGTAAGGACTTCACACAGATAGACGTACTCCGACTCTCCATCGTCGCATCCTAGGGATGAGTTCAGAGATCTAAACAGACGTGTCGCGCCTATCGCCCTGCTACACCTCAGTTCTGGGAGCAGGATGTAGAGTGGATTCGGCTGGCTCACAAAACGATGGCTGCGAGGGAGGGACTGCGATGAGCAACTGACATCGGTGCCTCATAGGGATATTATATAGCACGCGCACCTTCAGGCGTAACAAGCATCTGGTCGTGGGAGTGATTAGCTGCCAAAGCTATCGAAGGTTCCCAACTATCTCACCGAGTTCATGATAGCTAGTTGCCCAAAGGTCTTAGAGAATGCCACACAGACGTGATTCAAGCTGCGTACGGCTCAAATCCATGACCAAAAGCACCTTGAAGGAGCAGTGAGTGACCTGATCGCTGAATGAGCAAAGAGCGAGACGCACTACGGTCGGTATTTCGATTGTTGCAGCAAGAAAGAGGTAAAGCAAGCCCTTCTATCTGATCAGCGGTCTTTCAAAGGTTCGCAAGGGTCCATTACCTGCGTCCAGAGTACGCTCCACAACTGGAATTGACGAGCATCGTGCCACTTCTTTTGAAGACCAGTGAGAAGAAGTGCCAGGGTAAGGAAGTCGCCGAAGAGTAAAGCCGCTGACGGCAACAAGCCACTATGCACGCCATCGAGGGTGCAATTGTGTAGCGTTGAATCGTACGTCGAATCAACCTGTTTGCAAAGGTTGTCAGCACATGATAGGCATTCAGATTTCGAGTCGATGCACGTAGCATGGCGGATAGTACATACCTTCGCCATGACTAGTAGTATCGCCTCGTCATTGAGGATGAGACCGGCGTCAGCCGGGATGACTTACAATAGATGGCGCAAGCCAGAAGGGCGAGAGTATTTACGACCAGAAGGCTGAGTACGCGTGTGTCCCATGTCCAGATGGCGGCACTAGTCACGTTCAAACGGATGTCAGCGCATTCGCAAGACCAAAAACATCAGACTGTGTGTCGTACACTCGTATGGACAAGAGTACCGATGCACAGACGTTGCTGAGAAATCCCGTCGACTGACACGATAGCGTTCGTGAGCATCAGGTAGTGAGAAACCCGAATGATTCAACGTACCACGGTTGTCTTGATCAAGATCTGCGTCCCAAGTCAGCCTATCGCGGTTCGCAGATGATAGAGCCGCGTTGAACTTACATGGCAGTCCGGTCGCGCAGGGAAAGCAATGACGGTCAGACAAACGCTATAGATCAAAGCGAGAGTTCGACACGCCAGGTACGTCTTGTATGCGTCCTCAGCGAGGCCGATACACAGACGCTCTTGCAGATGTACGCACCCACTTAGCAAGACGTGCCACAATGGGCCGTCCCGCATCGGGCCGCCTGAAGATCTTCCAGTCATCCCACAGATGCACGACGAACTCGTGACTGGTGCTTTATGAGAGGGCGGAGCGCAAGACTAACCAGACTTACAAGTAGAGGCCAGCGCAGAGCAGGGTCGTTGTCTGCAAAGCAGCTAAGCAAGGAACGCTCAGTGATAGAGATCGGTAGGTGGGACAGGCGTAACGCACTCAGCTGATGTAGGAGAGTGATGGCTTGAGCCTCTGAAACCGCCATGGTAAGAGCTAAGGGACGAGAACGGACGGAAGCTAGGGATCTAAGGCAACTGTTATATCAGTTGGGATTCGCAGATCGGCCCGCCACACGCACAGCCCCCAGTACATTCATCTACCTGTATGGGGTATACGATGTAGAAACCTTTCCAATCTCTCCTGAGTTCACCGCGAATCCAACGTTCGAAACCCGACAGATCGCATCGCGTGCGCATGCCAGCCCATGAAGATGTGAGAGAAGCACTACAGAATGAATAGGGCGTGCTGGGGGTTAGACCCGCAAGAGAGCAAGCCCCTAATAAACACCGCGGCGCTCCCCCTGGGCGCCAGGGTAAAACTGTATTCATGTGAGCGAATGCTCACACACGTACGGCCAGATCTCGTTGTGGCGTTCGGTCGACCCAGACTTAAGTTGACAGCAGCCAACGCGCTTAACCGAGCCTCGAGCTCTGTAATGCCGGGTGCACGAGATCATGCTCATGCTAGCGCGTCATTAGAATAACCCGTGGCATGTGGTAATCTGGGTCGAACAGAGATTGGAGGATCAATCTCATTGGGCGCTTGTTACCGGCATGGGCATACGACGACGAGCGCTCTGAATTTGAGGCTTCCACCGGACTTCCGCGAAGGCAGCGTAAGCCAAGTGGCGTGGAACACTCACATAGCTTGAAGCCTTGAACTATTGGCGTTGGTTTCTGTTGGTCTTTTTGACGAAGGTGCCGGGCGCTATGGTTGAAGTTTCCGAAAGAAGTTACAGGATTGCATTGACAGTAGTGGAGACCAGAGGTACAATAGGAGAAGCAAGAGGGCAAAGACATAAGCACAAGCGACGACGAAAAAGGTTGCACAAGCCAATCTGTGCAGTGAGACGGGTACGGGCCGGAAAAGGGATGGCCGCGTAGGCATCGATCATGCGTGACTGCATGAGCCACCGCCGAGCTGTAAAAACATGGAGTCAGTAGGTTGTAAAGAAGAGGTGAGAAGAGAAGATAGGCGAGTGAAAGGTGATCAAAGCAAGTGCCTGCACGAGTACAGGTCATAGTCCGCAAAAGCGCACCGGCGCTCGACACCATCAGTGTACTGGTCGAACGCGGTGCAATGGCGGGGTGGACAAGTACCGCGATGCGATGAGGTAGTCTAACGCACCTGCTCGATATGTGCGTCAATTTGGTCACCATCCTCCATGTTGAGCTGAGCTGGTGTCTCGTCGGGTCGTACTCGCGCGCCCTCGTACATAAACCGCAAGGTGCCTGCAAGCCTTTCATCAACATCCCGTTTCTTACGTTCGCAAATAACAAGACAACGCACCCTTATCCTTCCCAAATCGCTCCTGCACGAAACAAGGGGGATGAGTCTATGAAGGATGGACAAAAAGAGGGTCGGACGTACGGCTGCGACATCGAAGATCTTCTGGAAGGCCATATTCGCTTTCACCTTGACGGTGATTGCTGAAAAGACAAGTCAGTACAAGTTCGATTCTACAGCACAATTGTAGAAAGGCAAGCCGGAATCAGAGTTCTTGATCTTCACCTTACGCGAGCTCCAAGCACGCGCCGTACCACTTCCCCGCCCTTCCTCCACCCACAAAAAAGATGAATAAACTCACGTGTCCCCTCATACACGATACTGATGTTAAGCTTTGGCTTCTGGTCAACCTGTTCTTCGGCCATATTAAACCCGGGAAAAGATATGCGAGGGAGGGTGAAAGGGTGGTGGTGTTGTGGCGAAAGGAGAGTCGTACGCGGTTGTCGTGATTCACTGATCGACACCTGGGTCGCGTCGCGTCACGCGGTGACAGGCCCGTTTATTTCAGACCGGGTGATTGGCGCCTAGTCCAGTCCGACGGCTTCGAACGCGTACTGGGCGCTTATTTAGACGCGTCCATCATTCAAGCATGTACATCACCACCGCGAACGTGCTTCTATAGGGGCACAACAGCTTGGACGTCGACGTCCATGACGAGCTCAAGCGACACGGCCGCGCGCCGACATACGCATGCGCTTGCGGGGTGGCTGGGCTACGCGTTCGCCAGCGAGGTCTTTGTCATTGTATCGCTAACATTGTACCTGCCTATATGTCTTGAGCAATTTGCCCGCGACAATGGATATCTGCTGCCTGAACGGACTGTTCCATGTATCGCAGCACCTGCTGAAAGTAACGCTCGCTGCGTTGTGAAGCTCGGCTGGGCATGGCTCGATACGGCTTCTTTCAGGTATGTACTGTCTTATGCTCACTTCGTTCATCTGTTGATCATAATCTTCGTCTCAGCCTCTACGTTTCCTCTCTCTCCGTGGCCCTCCAAGCCCTGACAGTCATCTCTATCGGCGCTCTAGCCGACACATCTCGTCGCAAGCCTCTCTTGCTATCCTTCGCCGCCTTGGGCTCGCTCTCAGCCTTATGCTTCTTCTTCCTCTCCTCCACTTCTGTCCTCTGGTGGCTCGTCGCACCACTCGCGATACTCGCCAATGTCGGTTTCGGCGCTAGCTTTGTAGCACTCAACGCGTACCTCCCACAACTGGCTAGAAGTGCACCGGACGTGCGTCTTGCGCGGGAAGCGCTCGCACAGGCGCACCGTGAGGCCGAGGCCGAAGTTACCGGTTCTAATTCTAATGAACACTTGGAGCCGTTGGCTGTACGAGACAGCTCGACCTCCTTAGACGACGATGATGCTTCAGCGCCTCTCTTACAACCCGAAGATTCTACCCGCTCACCTTCCGAAACGCTCGCCGTGGCAAAGCAGGACTACACCACCGCCCTCTCCCGCGCCACGGCCCGCATTTCAGCGCAAGGCATCGCACTGGGCTACTCGGCCGGCATTATCCTTCTCCTCCTCACGATTATTCCCGTCTCGAAACTTGGCGGTAGTACCTGGGCGTTGAGACTGTCCATTGGATGTAGCGGGGCATGGTGGGCGCTGTTTAGTGTTGGAGCTGGATGGGCGTTGCCGAGTGGTGAGGAGGAACATGATGGGGATGAGGAGGAGGCTACGGGCGGGGATGTTAGGGCTAGAGTTGAAGGTGCTGAGGGGTTGGGACTTGGTGAAGATGAAGGGGAGACCGGGAAGGAGTGGAGTGTATGGGGAGAGATCGTACTCGCGTGGAGGAGGTTGTTCCGGATGTTGCGTCCGAGCGAGATACGCAGGCTTGGGAACACTTTCATCTTCCTTGCAGCGTGGTTCCTGCTCTCCGATGGTAAGCTCGGATGGGTTGAAGCAAGTGAGATGAGGCTGACAGTACAAACAGGGTTCACGACGATTACCTCGACAGCCGTGCTCTTCGCCAAAACGACGCTCAAGCTTCCGTCCAGCACGCTCGTTCTCGTGGGCGTGCTCACACCTTCCGCAGGTATCGCAGGTATGTACTCAACGTCCCCCTCTTCCTAACTCAGCGTGCTAACTGACTGGCCTCACTTCAGGTGCCCTCGCCTGGCCCCGCCTCCAACGCCGCCTCCGCCTCTCGAACCTCAAGACACTCTTAACACTCGTATCCCTCGCAGCCGTCGTACCCGCCTACGGCTGCCTCGGTCTTTCCCCTACAGTCCGCGCACACGGACTTGGACTAGTGACAACGTGGGAGATGCTCGTGTTGGCTGTGTACTTCGGGAGCGTGTACGGTGCATTCCAGAGTTATGCTAGGGCGTTGTATGCGGAGGTTATTCCGCGATCGCAAGCGGCGAGGTGGTACGCGCTGTTTAGTATCACGGATAAGAGCAGTTCTTTCCTTGGTCCACTCGCTGTGGGTCTCATTGCGGACGGAACAGGCAATATTCGGTACGTTTCTTTCATGTGGTCTCTTGCTGGCGTGAGCTGATGCCGTTCGTGCAGATACGCCTTCCTGCTGCTTACAGCTGTACTGCTTACCGCCCTACCGATCCTGTCGCGCGTGGACGTCGCTAAGGGCGCAGAGGATGCGGAGAAGTATGCTGCGCGCGAGGGCGGGGCGGGGAGGAGGCGCACGTAGACGAGCGTGTGGTTGTGAGTGTCGGTCTGCACTTGGTTGACCCCTTTAGCTGAACCAGATTTTAAGGTTGCTAGGCATTGAGCGCTGAGCGCTGAACCATTATCATTATCACTGAACGACGGGATGGCATGATGTTTGTACTACCCATCGCTATGCCATGGACATGCGCAGTTCGGGCACACGCATGACGCGGACCGGTGCGACCAAGTTGGCGCACTGACTGCTGGTTATAGCAAGAAGTGATCAGAACTGTACAAATGCATCTTGACGCATGTGACACAGGGGGCTGGGTGATATATCTTGAACGGTGCCCACACGGTTTGCTCTGTACCACCACCAGCCGCTACACTCCCATTTGTGCCATGACCGCTGAACAAACGAAGCCTATCAGGGACTTTTACTCCGCTTATCTAAAAGCCTCGGAAGAGGAAGATAGCTATCTTCCGAGGAGCTGGGAGGCGAATACGACGGGTATATTGACTTTCGTGCGTGTCGCTCGCTCGATGTAATACATGTCTGTGCTCATATTACTGTAACCTCGCAGACTGGTCTCTTTGCTGCAGTCGTAGCGACCTTTATCATCGAAAGCTATAAGTCGTTGTCGCCGGACTCTGGCCAAGAGACCGTGATGCTCCTGCGGGAGCTCATCGCGATCACGACGAATGTGTCTGCGGGCCTTCCCACGCGCGTCGCTTCTCCCGAACCATTCCAGGTTACGTCCACTGCCATCGTTGCCAACGCTCTATGGTTCGCTAGTCTACTTTTAGCCCTTTTTGCCGCTCTTTTGTCTACTCTCGTGCAGGAGTGGTCGCGAGAGTATGCGCGAGATATCAGCCGTCGTCGGTCTCTCGACGACAGCACCAAGCATCGCGCTTTCAACCACATCTATGTCCGTATGGGCATCGACAAATATGGAATGGATACCGTCGTCTACAAAGTTACTGCTCTTGTGCATCTCTCCGTGGCACTTTTTGCTGGCGGTCTCTTGGTCTTTCTCATCCCTATTGATGCCATCGTTGGCAGTATAACGACTGCCATATTTGGCATTGTTACATTGCTCTACGTCATTGTCAGTGCATTGCCTTTGTTGGATACCAGTTGTCCATATCGGACACCCGTCACGTATCTGATGGTCGATGTCTACTGGCTCTATCTTCAATCTCTCTTCTACGTTCATGTAGCCTATAGTCGGTGGACTACGAGCCAGGATCATGGACCGCTGCCCATTATCACCCAACTCAGACGCTCAAAGGAGTCCTCGTCGCATGCCTTCGGGAACACGTGGCACGATAACATGGCTCGATCTGTGACTGACTACCAAGAGAACGAGTTCCTCACTTTTGCGCGCTTTGCCTTTATGTGGGATCGCACGACCCGCTATATGATTGGAGCTAATAGATTTGGAGACCTCCTGGACTGTGTGGCCAATCTCATGTCCTTGCATGCGCGCCGTACATTCTTCGGCAATCAATGGGACGTCTGGCAACGACATGTGGAATACATCTATACCGACGATATCTTCTTATACGGGCTGTATCGGTATCTGGACGGAGCATATCGCGGCGACAGGCGGGAAACAGGCAACCTCACAGGATTCACCATTGTTTACCGACTATCTGTGATCATTATAGACGTCGTGGAAGGCCGACGGCAGCTTCTTGTACCAGCCAAGGCCAACTCTCTAGCCCGAACGTTAATGAGACTCTTGTCGCTCATTGCAGACATACCCCGACACGAGCTATCGCTATCAGAGGATACGTTCAGCAACTGGGCCCATCTGTGCCTGCGCTCAATACACCAAACACTCGTCAAGTCTCTTGTTCATAACAGTCTTCCCTCTGCAAACTTTGGGAAGATCGCGGACCAGGTGTCCCGGTCGTACTTCCTGAAACACGCTGTTGAGGAATGTCAGCCCGCAGGAATACTATTGCTCATGCACTTCCATATCTCTCCTCTTAATCCTGGGGTCTACCCCTCTCGTTGGGATATCAGTGACTATGACGGCTGGATCAAACGCATTCAAGATGGGCCGATTTCCTCGGGCCTTGTCCCTCTTCATGATCATGAGTGCTGTCAGTTCACGCTTGACATGTTCACACCCCGAGGTCTAGAGCATAATGCAGCATCCAATATACTGACCAGTATATCATACCTGCTAAAAGCTGCGTCGGAAGCAAGACCTGATAAAGCAGGATTGGCATTATACACCCGACTGCTACACGAGGGCGAGTGCTACTACCAAGGGATTGAAAAACAGATGCCTTCTGCTGAGTTCATCGACATAATTCGCGGTGCTGGGTTTGACTCCTGGGTTGAGAACGGAGGCCCCACAGAAGAAATTCCAAACAATGCGAGATTCCGCGTGTTACGCACTGCAGGCGAGATTGCAGCGAAGCGCATTGTATCTGCGCTTTCCAACCTCGCAGAATGTGTTGACTGGGATGCTTACTACCAGCAGCAACAGGGCACTAATCCGAAGACAACTAATTTTTTTCAAGAACGCATTCGAGCTGCTACCATACCGGTAACAGGATTGTCAGGAGATCACCATGCAAGCGCGAAACAAAACGGCAGCAAGGTCTGCATAGAAGCTGGGGATACTGATAAGCAGGCATTTTGCTCCGTGTACTGGTTTAGTGACTGGCCCGAAGACACTGTCCGGTGATTACTCGTATCCGAGGGCACGGTGTCCTAAATCATGGAGATTGTTTGGCGTGTAGATGACAGTGAGGCGGAGGGAAACGGCGGGTAAGGGCCACCCAAAAGTCTCGGAGTTGCCTTCTGAGAGGACACTATTGGCAATGCGCCTGAGGTAGCAGTAGTCGCGTATATAAGACTGAGTGTAATATCTAGGAGTGACAGAAATAATTGATGTGGTTAATGGGATCCAAAGAACTCGAGCTACGGGCATCGCGATGTCGCGAGGACTTGGAACTTGGGACTGCCAGTCGCCGAACACGCAGCTCAGACAGAATCGCGTGGTGCGTGCGACGCGAACTCATACAATAAGCACAAATCTTCCCATTCTTACCGTGCTACCTATGCAATGCAAGTGAGCTCACTTTCACGAGAACCCTTATAGCACAAGAAGTAAGCACGATGGTGGTTCGAGTGCAAGCCGCGCGTCGTGTCACTTGTGACCGTGCGCGACGTATCCGCCCTGTGAATCTTCGTCCTGCAAACAACCGCCATGTCAAAATTGGTCAAAACCCGACACTACTACTACTTACCCACTAGCGAAACTCTTGTAGATGAACGCGAGTCCGCTGGATTGGTCCTGCTATCTTGGGCGAACTCGAATGACGTGAGTGTATGCCTGGGCTAAACGTAATGCTGCGTCCTTTCTCGCGCAAGCAGTGGTAAGTATGAAAGGGTGCGACAGCTAACTTGTCGCATGGCTTCTTCGATTGTACCTCACGACTGTCGGTTGGCAGATCTTATGGAAAGCTGGACGCGCCGAGCGCTCTCGGGCGTCAAAGCTGAAGGTTCCAAGCATTCGACAGCGTACCCTCACCGTGACGAAGAAGTACTCTGTGTCAATGTCTATAGACAACGTACGTATGCGCCGAAGAACTCTGGGCAGATCTCATTGGTTGCTCGCCCTCGATATCGAAGACCAGCGATGTGCAATGTTGGACGATACTTCGCAATCGCAGACGCATTCGCACAAGTGAGAGATGTCGGTGGAGCATCATGTTTCACGGGTTCTCGCGTTGTTCTCAGTACAGCGCACCAACACGCTCTGACCGTGAATCTAGACTTCTCAGCTTACTCTACTTTTCTCGCTAGTTTCTGGGGACTGCTACGAGCAGCAAGGTCCTGGGTATGGCTAGTCGCTTCGGTACGAATGTCACATCTCAACTACCGTGTTCCCCCGATTCCTCTGCTCATTAAGGTGATAACGATTATCGACTCTCCTGCTTTCGCGTCCTCCCCGCCGTCGATCCCTGCTGTGTGCAACCAGAGAGCAGAGTTCGGGGAGAGTCCGAGGCGCCCGTGCACACCCCCAAATCGGATACCATAATCAGCAACGCCTTCGTACTTTTGAGTAATATTCTTCGATCCTTGATCGGCGTTGTGCGCCTTCTGTTCAGCCGGCGCTCACATGTTCCAGCACATTTGGAACGCAGCAGCTAGTACGTAATCACCAGTTGCATGGGGATGCATGAGCGTGATGCATGACGATGGATCGGATAGAAAGAGACGGGCTCGGCCATTGTCTTCCGCCTTGGGCGGCCCGAAGAACTTCGTCGCCCGGGCCCAGCGTACGTCACTGCAGCGCTGAATGTAGCGCTTGCTCCTTCTGTGCTTCGGAACGTCATTGGAAGCTGCTTGGGCCTTCACCCACCAATCCTTTCGCAGGAGGCTCGCACAAGTGCACACGACCGACGGAACACCCGGTATCGCCTGCGTGTAATTTCTCCGTAAGTGCGCTGGGCTGGCCTTGCGAGGAACACGTCTAGAACGTGGAGCATCAATCATGATGTCATTTCAATATGCGAATTACCTGCCGGGCTTGCCGAGAAACGATGGGAGACTGATTCGTGCCGTATATAGTCCATTACTAGCGTATTATCGGCTCACTTCCTTGTGCCTTTGGACTCGGTGTTACTCACCTCGCCTCTCTACTTATAACCTCGAGCTCTCGCGCCGGCGCTCAAGCAACAGTAGTCCCTTACCCCGCCGCTGTCAAACCGCTCACCCTCACCCATACACGATGGTGTGGTTCAAGCCCTGCGACGAAGCGACTGCGGCAAAGAAGTATGCGGCGCTCTACTACGCTCCCGGACCTGTTGGTCGTAGCATACCTATGCAAGGTGCGCATTTACACGGAAGCTTGCTCCTACTCTGGCTGACATGATCTCCCAGACGTAGCTATTGCTGTTGGCTACGCTATCCTCGGCGCGTGGGAGGATTACTGTCGTACGCGCAGCGACGCAGCGGGTCTGACCTGGCATAACATGCGGGTATGTAGATCAGCCGGGGTCATACGTTGCGACGAATGCTGATGCTCGCACAGCCCATCCTCGTCACCACAGCGCCCGTCGAGTTACACAAGATCATGCACGAGAAGCGCATCCAGGGCATCGACCCGCTCTGGACGGTCAAGCTGGCAGAGCGCCAGGCAATGACCCTCGCTTCCGCTCGCTATGGCGGTGACGGTGCTGGCGGCTATGAGTACGCCAAAGCCCAAGACGGCCCCGCGCGCGTGTACAACTTCCAAGACAGTACGCCCTGGCGGCCTGAGCCCGACTTTCTATGACTCCGCTTGCCTTTTGACTGACTTCAGACTATGCATCGTCTCTGCCTTTCTATACATACCCCAATAACACCGCTGTCCGTTGTGCTTGTCATCCGCGTTCCCATTCCTCTGCATGCTTCCTTGCATCCTTTGTCTCGTCGCTGTCCATAATTGCTCTGCTCGCTGTGTACCCCTTCGATGTATATCTTCCCGTTGTTAATAAAAGCATCATGTTTCGATCAAAGATGTGCCTTGTGGGAGATGAGCGCATGAGCGCGTGAAAGAATACGCGACGCGTCCAGCCAAGGAGCCTCGTGATCGCGTTATTTACACTGATTTATCCCGTGCCTGTGTTCGCTCTTCGGCTTGGCCAGGCTTCCTTCCTGCGGTCACCGCTCTCCTGCAACGCCTGTGAGTTCTTCGTGTGCAACTTGCGCGTGCTTGCGACTACATGCCTACGTCTTTCAACGTGTAATGGGAACCCAGTTACTTCATGCCCTGGATGGCGCGAGGAACGACCGCGTCCCATGACGATCTTGCTAGCTGAATGGTTCTGCGTCTCGACCGCTCTTACCTATGCGTTTACCGCATGCGAGCAACTTGAATGCAGCTTCACTTTCGCATTACGATGACTGTAGGCGCTCTATCTGTGACTATAGCTGGGCTAGTGCATCGCTGCCACATTCAGATCTCTCGCGACCTGCACGCGACGCGCGAACCTAAGATTCATCCGGATTCATCCTCTTGTGCCCCCAGGAATATCTCCGGGCGTCATGCGCACCTTCGCGAGCGCGTGCTTCTCTGAATGTTTGCCGCCGGTGCGGGCGAAAACGCTGACGAGCGATGTCGAAGATATTGGACAGAACACCTGACGCCTCCGCAACATCGTCCATCATGTTCCCGTGGCCAGCGGCCGAGGGTATAAACCTGCAGACGATGACCTCTACCGTCCTCGCGGCCTCTCGTTACGCTACGAACCCCGAGATGTGGGCGAACTTGAACCTCAAGAAGCTTGCGAGCCTCGCGGCATGCGCTGTACTTGCGCAATGTTCGCCGGTCTCGGACTATGCAGATGGACCCGTCGTGGATGTTGGCTATGCGCGTTACCGCGGAGCCGTGTCATACAACGATACGGCGGCCTACTTAGGTGTACCTTACGCGCAAAGTCCGACTGGGGAACGCCGCTTTCGCGCGCCGGTGCCGTTGAACACGCAGAAGACTTCCTCCTCCATCGTCGACGCATCAGAGTACCCCGAACCCTGCATTCAGGGTAGCACTGGCGGTGGGTGCACTTGTATAGCATGTTTATAACTTTGCGCTAATGGCGTGCAGGCGGAGATGCGGGTGGTGCAGGGTCTGAGGACTGCTTGAAGGTCAACGTGTATGCACCGCTAAACGCGACCAAGGAGAGCAATTGTATGTCGCTGCTTCCATTCGTCGATTTCTCTTCTGAAACTGATGTACTGTAGTGCCCGTTCTGGTGTATATCCACGGAGGAGGTGAATTCACACTCTTCGGCGGCCGATCCCCATTAACTGTCGTACTTGCACACAGGATATGTCTACGGCAACCCTGCGAACTGGCCCTTCGAGCACTGGACTCACCAGTCTCCCAACGTCGTCATCGTATCGGTCTACTACCGTCTCGACTCCTTCGGCTTCCTTGCCCACCCGGCCTTTCGTTCCGACTCATCGCTCGGTGACCTCAACCCGGGCTTCCTTGATCAGGCAGAAGCACTGCGCTGGGTCAAGAAGCACATTTCGTCATTCGGCGGCAACCCAGGAAAGGTCACCATTGATGGTCAGAGTGCGGGTGGAAGTAGCGTTGAGCTACATCTTGTTGCGAATGAAGGCGAGGAGCTGTTCCAGGCAGCTATCCCTCAAAGCGTGTACCGCACGCCTGTTGGGCCTCCTGAGGAGCGCGAGGTACACTTATGTCTCGAGTATGTGATCATCAACTATTGCTCAACCCAGTCCAGCCGCAGTTCGAGCAGTTCATCGCTGCGGCAAAATGCTCAGAACAGACCCTCAGGAAGACCATGGCTTGCTTGCGCAAGGCGTCGGTAAGTGCGCTGTCGAGAGCCCAGGACGCAGTCTCCGACTTCAACGTGACGGTGTACGTGCCGCCTTCCCATCACAGGTATCGTACTAACCTTTGCTTGTAGGCCCTACAACCTATTCACGCCTGTAATCGACGGTAAGGTGATTACTCAAAACCCGACGAAGTCGATCTTGGAGGGCAAGTTCCACAAGGTACCACTTTTGGTTGGGTGCGTCTTCTGAATTGAAGACATATGCATGGCACTTACACTTGAGTTGTAGCTCTACCACCAATGAATCGCTCTCGGATACAACCACCCTCGACGCGCCGCTGAAAGAATTCTTCCCGGCCCTCACCAATAAGACTCTGGCCGAGTATGCGAAAGTGTATTCTGTGTCCGAGTTCGGAGATGAAGTCACACGCAACACCTATGCCACGGGCGAGTCGGAGCTACGCTGCGCTGTGAGTTGATGGTCAACTCTTGAGGCTAGTGTATGGGACCTGACGACTCTTGTTGTATCAGCGTTCGATCCTGGGGCTGGCGTGGTCCGGCCAGGGACTATCGACATTCACTTATCGCTTCAATGAGCCGGCAAACCCGGACACGGCTACGAGCGACTTGGTCTTCCATTCGGCTGAGGTATGCGTTGATTGTCTCCTTCTCAGCGCCACGTTGACCCGATGTAGAACTGGTGGATGTTCCGCGGCACAAACACTGGGTCCGTGCATTACATTTACATCACGCAAGTCCGATCGCTGATACTTGTGCTATTGTAGATTCAATGGCACTACGACTTTCACGGATATGACACCCTCAGAAGACGCATTCTCCGAAGAGCTGATCGCATACTGGCTCTCCTTCGTGCGTGCGCACGACCCAACCACGTTCAAGTTGGAGCGCTCGCCAGAATGGCCGAAGTTCACGCCACAAGCGTTGAACAGGATCGCGCTCCAGAGGCCAATAGGCGCGGATGCCAACTCGACAACCGTGAGCGGGAGTACGATTGAGAAGCAGGACAGCGCCGAGACGAAGAGATGCGAGTTTGTGGCGAGTATCGAGCGCGAACAGGAGGACTAGGAAGTTACTGTACTCTGGATGTCACAAAAAGCATCATGAATGCACAACATGCACTTGGGTGATGAAGTTATCATGTCGGTTCCTCAAGCTCAATCGGCGAATGCGTGTTGGCCGATGACTACGAGGGCCGATCCTAGGGTTCACCTTCTTGTGCCGCCGGACATATCTCCGGCTGTCATGCACCCTCGTCAGCAGTCAAGGGTATAAACCTGCAGACGGCTACACTCTCTGTCTCTGCTGTCTTCGCTTTCTCGTCCCCTCACGGTTCCCCATAGACTATGTGGGCAAGCTTGAGCTTGAACAAGCTAGGCCTCGCAGTGGCGTGCGCTGCACTCGCGTGGCAATGGTCACATGTCTTCAAGGCCAAGTCTGCAGACGGACCCGTCGTGGATGTCGGCTATGCGCGTTACCGCGGTGCCGTATCATACAATGATACTGCAGCCTATCTGGGTGTACCATACGCGCAAAGCCCGATCGGTGAGCGTCGCTTCCGCGCGCCTGTGCCATTGAACACGCAGAAGAGTTCCTCCGCCATCATCGACGCGTCGGAGTACCCTGAACCGTGCATTCAGAGTGGCACTGACAGTAAGTGTGTCTGTAAACTGAGTTGGCGACCATGTACACTGACGCTGGGTAGCCGGAGAAGCGGGCGGTGCTGGGTCTGAGGACTGCTTGAAGGTCAACGTGTATGCACCGCTAAATGCGACCAAGGAAAGTAACTGTGAGTATACCGTCGCTTTCGTTCCTTGAAATTTCTCATCCGAAACTAATGCACCGCAGTGCCCGTTCTAGTGTATATTCACGGAGGAGGTGCATTCTCACTCTTCGGCGGCCGATCCCCATTGGTAACTGTTTTACTCGCGCACAGGATACGTCTTCGGCAACCCCTCGTCCTGGCCCTTCGAGCACTGGATTCACCAATCTCCCAACGTCGTCATCGTCTCGGTCTACTACCGTCTCGAGTCCTTCGGCTTCCTCGCTCATTCAGCATTCCGTTCCGACTCATCGCTCGGTGACCTCAATCCGGGCTTCCTTGATCAGGTCGAAGCACTACGATGGGTCAAGAAGCATATCTCGGCCTTTGGCGGAAACCCAGGCAAGGTCGCCATTGATGGTGAGAGTGCGGGTGGGAGCAGTGTTGAGCAGCAGCTTGTTGCGAACCAGGGAGAGGAGCTTTTCCAGGCTGCTATCGCACAGAGTGTGTACCGCACACCTGTAGGCCCAGCTGAGAACCGCGAGGCAAGTTTAATTCCCCCACGTAAGCTTTGAATGCTATGCTGAACCCAGTGTAGCCGCAATTTGATCAGTTCGTCGCTGCAGCAGGATGCGGAGAGAAGAATCTCAAGGAAGCCATGGCTTGCTTGCGCCAGGCGTCAGTCAGCGCATTGTCAAAAGCGCAAGATGCAGTCTTACTATTTAACGTGACAGTGTAGGTTCCGCATTTCTATTCGTATGACTCACACTGAACGGTGTATGGAGGCCTTACAACCTGTTCACTCCAGTGATCGACGGAAAGGTGATCACGCAGAACCCAACGAAGTCGATTCTGGAGGGCAAGTTCCACAAAGTCCCGCTCATGATTGGGTTCGTATCCTGCCGCTACCCACCTGATCATTGTCCTCACCTATTGGCTACAGTGCTACTAGCAATGAAACACTCTCGGACACGTCAGCCCTTGAGGTGCCACTCAAAAGATACTTCCCCGCACTCAGCAATCAAACTCTGGTCGAATACACAAAGGTGTACCCTGTCTCTGCTTTCGGCGACGAGGTGACGCGCAACACGTACGCGACAGGCGAATCGGAGTTGCGTTGCGCTGTATGTTGAGTTCACGCTTGTACTAGGTTGCTGTATCTGACGATCGTCACTAGCGCTCTATCATGGGACATGCATGGTCCAGCGAGGGACTATCGGTGTACACATACCGCTTCAACGTGCCCGCGAATCCTGACAAGGCTCCAAATGATCTTGTTTCCCATGCTGCTGAGGTCTGTCCCATCTGTCACTGCCTTGATGTCATTCTGAAGTCGCGCAGAACTGGTGGATGTTCCGTGGCTCGACCATCGAGTGGGTACCTCTATTCTGCATCCCTCGAACGAAGCCACTGACACCTGTGACTCTGCAGCTTAGATGGCAAGACCACACTCACGGTCATGAAACCCTCAGAGGAAGCCTTTGCTGAAGAGCTCGTAGCGTATTGGCTATCCTTCGTGCGCGCACACGACCCAAGCATGTTCAAGCTGGAGCGTTCGCCAGTGTGGCCGAAGTTCACGCCGCACGCGCTGAACAGGATTGCGCTCCAGACGCCGACGGGCACAGATGCTAACTCCGCGAACGTGAGTGGGAGCACAATCGAGAAACAGGATAGCCTGGAGACAAGGAGATGCGAGTTCGTGGCGAGCATTGAGCATGAACAGGAGAACTAGGGAGATGCTGTGCTGTGTGTCTGAGTCTGTATCTCGGAAACCATCAGAAAGGCAAGGTTTTGAGCAAGTACGCTCAAATGATGTCGGGATCTCAGCCGACAGATGCGTGTTAAGATACATTGCGCGAGATACAGAAGTCCGTCGTATGATATGAGTACAATCCTCGAGCATTACATAGTCGGTCCGGTTGCGTACGAGTCGGGTCGAAATCATGTCCACCAACCAAGGACAATCTGGAATGTCTTCGCAAATATGTTTGAGCCAATAGCGCCCATCCGGAGGGCAATGCGAATGGGCGTGATGAGCGGCGGGATGATGAGAGCAGCCAATTCCTATCACTAACATTCAGGCGCTGACGCGATAAAGTAGAAACCAAATCTCACGTACGTCTGGATGATAGAAGTCCTCCTGCTCGCTAACATACCATAGGTCGTTCTCTTTCCGGAGTGAAAGGCGAACGATCAACCTTATGGCCGTAGTAAGCAGTAAAACCTAAGCCTAATTATGTCCAAAGCTTACCGTGCAGGATGGACGGGAAGCGGATTATACCGGATGTGGAATTTCTGTACTACCTCAAGATACAAAACAGCCTTCTCGTCGTCGTATACTAAAGGGCTATCAGCTGAGATGCCAAAGTACGTGCAGTTACAACTTACCGACTTCTTGAACATCACCCTGGATAGTAGGGGACATTATGCGATACCACCTGTAGGAAGTTGGTCCAAGGTCTATCCTCTATGCTGGAAGAGACACATACTGGTATATGCCCAGAAGTTGGTCCCGCGAACCAGGTGCACACGGAATGCGGCAGAACGGATGCCTGAATCCTGCATCCGAAGTATAGTACCGCGAAAGTGCGCTGGCCTGTATCGTAGCTGAAGCAGCCATGGTGAGCTTGGAGAAGACCTCCTCTATCTCTTTCTTCGGGTTCTCCATGACGTGTGGTGGTGGTGCAGTTGTAAGTTCGTGAACCAAGGAGAGATGATGTGCACAGTCGGAGAATTCACATGCGAAATGCCGGAGATGTTGAAGTCGTCCAGCATGACGTCGGCGCGACGCGCGCGCGCGCTTGTGGCGCACAGCCGAGTCTACAAAAACAGAGAACACGAATATCATCGCCTCCAACTACACTTTTGCTCTGACCACCACCATCTCTTTCTTACCTTACCATGTCCGCCGCCGTCGAGGTAGTCAAAGGCTACGTCGCGACGTCCGTTGACCTGTTCAAACACGGTCACGTCTTGACGGCGCTTAGCCCTTTTCGGGCGTTCCAAGCGTGCATCTTCCTCGTGTCATACGTCCTGATCCAGCGCCTCATTGTCCATACCTTCTTCAAGCCGGTAAGTCCGTTCAACTGACGTGCGATCGGCTTGAGAGGCTTATACGAGTTGTAGAGGCCACCCAGGAAGGATGGTCCCCTTCCCAAGCCGCACGGCCGCATTGCTGTAGTCGGGGCTGGCTTGACCGGTGTTTCATCTGCCGCGCACTGCATTGCGCATAACTTCGAGGTCGTTATCTTCGAGGGTAAGCCTTGACATGCGTTGTTATTTATGTTCTCTAATCGAATCATTACTAGCTAAGGACAGTGTTGGCGGTATCTGGGCCGACGTCAATAGCACGTCTTCTCTCCAGCTTAACTCCCTGATCTACCGCTTCCACCCGGCTGTACTCTGGAAGCACACGTACCCAGCCCGCGATGAAATTGTGTCTGGTGAGCTTCTTTGCACAGCATTGCCGTGCCTACATATTTCCGACTCCGTTCTCCACAGAAATCACTCGTATCTGGAAAGAATACAAGCTCGAGAAACGTACCAAGTTCAACGTGAGCTTCCTAGGATCTCGAACCTGCGGCATCTACTGACGCTTTTCCAGACCGCTGTGAAATCTGCCCGTCGCGCCAACGGTACTTCGTCTCCTGGCGCCAAATGGATCATCAACGACGGTACGGACGGCGAGTTCGACGCCATCATTGTCACGGTCGGCACTTGCGGCAAGCCAAAGATGGCCGATTTCCCTGGTATGCCGCATACGCACTGGGATGACGAGAAGGAGGAGAACCAGGAGAAAGACGGTCGCGGCCATCGTAGCACAGCGCAGATGTCTTACCAGCCGAGGTCGAACCCCACGAATCGCCCCAAAGGATCGGACAGTCGGGAAAAGGCCGCAGAGAAGCAGCGCAAGGAGGAGGAGGCGAGACGTCTAAAGCAGCAGAACGACGCTGCTAAGCGCCGCGCCTACCGCGACATGGACGAGATTGAGTTCCCCGTGCTCAATCCGGAAGCTCCTGCGGTATGCAATCCCTACCTTGCGCTGCGTAGCTGAAAGCTCACGGTATGGACAGGACCCACGCGGCTCAGGTGCCCCATCATTCGCTGAAGTCGCCACCCATCCTCCGGCGGAGGATTCGGCTGCCATCAACTCAGAGCCTGAGGGTACGAAGGACGCCGACGAAGTTAGCGAATCTGGTCTTTGGGAAGATGCTGAAGACGACGGCACTGTTAAGGAGCAGGGTTCCGAGCCTGGCGACCATGACCGTAAGCTCACTAGTTGCGCACTATATTACATCTGACTAACGGACGTTTCAGATCAGCAACAGGACAAGCAACAGCAGGACAACGAAGAGGAGGAGAAGTTCCGGGGTGAAGTGCTTCACTCATCCGAGCTCGATGACGCGGAGCTCGATGGCAAGACGGTCGTCATCATAGGTAGTGGCGCATCTGGCGTTGAGGCCGCTGAGACAGCACTCGCGCAGGGCGCCGAGAAGGCCGTCGTTATTGCTCGCGACGACAAGGTACATGTTTCGCGTACCCTACAACCAATCTCTATACTGATGATTTCGCAGTGGATTATCCCGCGCAACACCTTCATCGACACGATCATCTCTTCTCAGCCGTTTGGTCAGGAGATGCCTCTCAGCTTCGTCTGGGAATGGTTCATCCGCACTTTCCATTATCGTGACCTCAAGGATCTTTCTCCAAAGAACCTCGGCATCTACGAGGGTACGCCCGTCGTGAACAATGCCTTCCTCGAGCACATCCGCGCCGGCAAGATCAAGTACGTCCGTGGCGACACCGAACGCCTGGTCGAGAACGGTGTACGCGTGAAGACGCGTACACGCGACCAGCCTAAGGGCGCGGAGGACGCAAAGCCGGAAACAATCGAGGGCGACATCGTTGTACTCGCTACCGGTTTCGAGCGGCCTACTCTTGACTTCCTCCCTGAAGACGTATTCCCTGACGGATACTCTCGCCCGGATTTGTACCTTCAGAACTTCGCTACGGAGGACTGGAGCGTGCTTTGCACCAACTCGTCGTATATGAACGCTATCGGCACCGTTGGGCATATGTATGTTGTCTGTCCTTTCTTCTGTTTATTCAGTGCTGACGCTCGAGCCTTGCAGTCACATCGGCATCTACACGCGCATCCTCTTGCTCTTCCTTCTTGACCCCAGCGCGCGCCCTGATACTCGTGACATGAAGCTCTGGGTTGATGTTGTCCGCTTCGTCAAGCGTGGCGCGAAGGGTGGTGCCCTCGGCTTCTTCACTTACATGGAGCTCGGTACGTTCTTTTCCGCCTTCGCACCGTCGTTCTTTAACTGACCATCGCCCTGCAGTTATCTGGTTCTTGACCTTCCACGTCTTCCGCCCTGACCGCCTTCGCTGGATCTTCTTCACGATGCAGGGTTGGGGAGTGCCAGTCAAGTACTGATATTTCATTGTACTCAACGGCGCATGGGCCCAAAACGCTCTCTTGAACTCTTGGACTTGCTTACACCACCGCTCTGTTATCTTGCTTCTTTGTCTGTACGCTGATGTTGCTGTTGCCGTGTCTCGATCAATCCTGTACGCCACTGTTTCCTAGATCCACTCAAAGACTCTGCGAATTCTGTATTTCTGTATGGACGCAAATAGCAATAATTCATTTCACTCAATCTTTTAAAATATGTCACTCCGTAGACTGACGGGCCAGGCTTGCGAGCGATAGTCTTCAACACTAGGGAAACGCCAAGGCGGGTATTATTCCGTGTGTACAAAGATCGCAGGGTCACGTCACTAGTTCTTCGTCGTCGACGTCGTCTCCTGATACCTCTTTGGCCTTCTCAGTGTCACCCTCTTCAGCTCTTCGAGTCCCAGAGCTCCATCCGCCCGAGCTTGATCGTGCGTAAATACCAAAATGGGTGCGTATCCTCTCCAAGCCACCGCGGCTGATGAGTCCCTAGCGCAGACGACCGCGTCTGGTGCTCTGACGGCTTCCGCCATTATCCACCAGGTTGCCCTTTCCTCCATCTCATCGGAGCTGAATAACTTCGCGACGAAGTTTACAGTCGCTTGACTGAGACTCGCCTCAGTGGACCTCCGAGTCTTTCTCGCGAAGAACGATATCCATAAGAGGTACCTTCTGGTTTACGATGGTGCAATCTATGAATGTTATGGTGCGCGGACAACGGTCCATGAGTGGTGGCAGCACCCGTCTTCTCTCCATCTCGGATATGTACAGTTGGTACTCGGAGATAGACACCATGGCTCCTCGCACCGTGAGTTGAGACAACGAGAGTATCCGCAGTTCATCATCCTGGCGGAACGCCTGCGGGAGTGTGCGTAAAGCTAAGCCTTCAACATCGAGATCGACCAGATATTTAAGACAAGTGAATACGGTGCGCCATGTACGATCGTCTTCGAAGAAATCGTGATGGTCGACGGTCAAGCGCGTGATGGAGGATGCGGTCCCAGGCCAACGTCTGAACATGTGTATCAGGATCTCGGCAACCTCTCCAATTGATTCGTCCACCGGGAAGAGAAGGGTGATCTCGAGTCCCGCCGATGACGCAGGGTCCTCGGGCGTCACAAGCGGACCGCCCCAGCGGGCAGTAAATCCGACATCGTCTTCATCTTCAAGATCTAGGATAGATAGCTCTTGAAAGCCAACAAAAGACGCGGACCCAGAGCGAGGAAACACAGACGCAAGATGTCGGACGAATACGTCGTCTAGAGACTCGAGAAAGGCGTCTGGGTCATCGTATTCCTCGTCGACTTCAGCAATGAGCTCTATGTTGCAGGATGGAGGTAGGATGATGTGCTTCATGACTGCCAGAATAACGTCGACAGCATGATCCATCTCGAAGTGCGACAAGTTCGCCATCTCGAGCGGCTCTTTACGGAGCTTGATATTGATGGCCGAGTCAACGTAGTCATCGACATCTCGGGACCATATGAAGCTCTCTAGCTGTGGAAGAGTGGAAAAGGTCCGTAGGAGATCCTTCACTGTGTCCCAAAGGACGCATGTGCGAAGTTCAAGGTGCGTTAACGGCGCTTTGAGGAGAAGGCAGTTCTTCGATAGGGACGCTGATGACAATGCCACATGCGTGAGGCGGGGAGAGGTGACGCGAAAGAAATGATCGCTGAGAGTCATCAGGTTCTGGCGGTCATCGCCGTTGAAAAGGTTGAACATCTCGAGTTCATGAGCTGATCCGTGTATTTGAGGCGCGACTTGCGCGTTACGGAAACGGTAGGTCAGATGGCGTATACGGGGCAGCTCGGCAAGTACAGCAACTTCCTGCGTCCTTTTATCCTTCGTTGCAAAGAGGGGACTAATGGGGTGTAGTTTGATATTGAGAGGTAGGTTCTTGGTCCAGGCAATGGCGCGACGTGTCCAGGCAAGTCCGTGGTCCGTTACGAAGCTCAACCATAATTCGGGAGTCGCTTCGGCCACTGCGCGCCAGTGTCTGCAGACTAGGCGTAGTACGAGAGCAGAATCCGCCAGCAGTGATATGTCTAGGAACAGCCTGAATATGTATGATAAAGTCTCCACAGGTAGTTCTTGAATTGGGCTCCCTCCACCTGAATCTTTACAGCACGGTTGATACTAGTATGAGCTGATGTCATCGGGTAGAAATGAGCATTACGAGACGTACCGCTCGGTATGCCTTCCATGTTTCCACGAGAAATGGTTATATCGGTATGATTGGGAGACTACGCTGTCCGAGAGGGCGGAGAGAGCGATGATGGACGCGCGAAGCA
The DNA here is from genome assembly GCA_001632445.1 of Peniophora sp. CONT. Taxonomy (NCBI): domain Eukaryota; kingdom Fungi; phylum Basidiomycota; class Agaricomycetes; order Russulales; family Peniophoraceae; genus Peniophora; species Peniophora sp. CONT. The sequence goes on along the minus strand of KV424512.1, from coordinate 151,531 downwards.
ACTTCGAAGAGCGGGGAAATAAAATCGACTTCGCCCGATGGACTCGGAGGATCGGACCGAATGACCGACGAACCATCCCGAAGCGCATACATGCACTGAAAGTGTAGGCCTACGGCCTAGGGCAGTTACAGATAGCACATGAAAGGGACACTCAGAAGGGAGGCATTGGCATGTGCCAGACTCAGTATCGAACATTGCATCGCTCTATACTATCCCCAGGCTTGCTCGACTACCAAACGTGATTCTCCACGGTCCACATCTTCCTCCTTGCTCTTCTCCTCGTCGCTCTCCATCTCGTAAAGAGTGATATCCTACTGGGGGGCAAGAGCGATGCGCTTGAGGGGGCGCTTGTCGTCTTGTTCATCTATGCGAGGCCGTTTTCTCGGTCCGGAACAGCCAGGCATAGAACGTGCGAGTACGGACGCATCTGCGTTACGTGTTGCGCTCTTAAAGGGGGCCAGGCTCGGGGAGGCGGGGGATGTGACAGGCGTTATGTTGCTTGCGGTCTCGAGAACCAGTGAACCTTCAGAGAGCGCCAGCCCGTGCTCGGCGCATGGATCCTCGGATGCACAGACGGGCTGCCAATCAACCATGAAGGCATGAGGGTTTCGGGCGATGTATTCGGGAGTAGAAACGTCCAATACAGGCCAGTCAGGACGAATGCGGCGGATGTAGTATGCGAGGTCCCGTATAGCGTCCGGACTAACGTCTCGATCCCGTGTACCGTACGCAGTGGATGAGATGATCGGCCAGTACGTGTGCAAACCGATAGGGAGGCCAAAGCAATGCGACCACTGTCGCATCTCCAGTGGAGGTAGATGAGAGCTGGGAGTGCAGTTATAGCGTACATCCTTTGACCAAATTAAGTCCGGATGATCTGCAGGTAAGCCATCTGGGTCCTCAGGCCCTGGCCAGTTCCTGCTATTCGGAAGGTCGTCGAGGAGGTCTGGAGTGTCGTCGAGGGGCAAAGGGGGCGCATAGACGGAAGTCTCGGGCCGATCTGGTCTGTTCAAAGGGCCACGGTATAGTGGAGTCGAAGCGTCTGATAAGCGAGGTGCTGGATATAAAAGTTTGTTTTCTCTATTCAGGACGTCAAACGTATCTCGGTATGGAGTCAAATATAACGCACGTTGGACGAGAGACACTTCGTATGACCGTGCGTATACGAAGCAATGCGTCCATAGACTGCCTGATGGCATAACCCGTGCTTGAGAGTTTGTCCGTGAGCGTCTCAAGCGTGTATTCGAGATACATGAATTGAATCGCGTTTATTTGCCCTAAAGTGCAACCGTAGAAACTGCGTCCGGTTCGGTCGCGATTCGGTCTGCGATCGAAAGGAAGGGCGCTAAAAGATACTATATCCTTGTCGCGCAGAAGGAGAACTTCGCCGTCAGCAAGGCGCCTGGAGTTGACCTGCGACACGTCAGTGAACGCAGATGCCTTTACTTTGCAAGAAGGCCCCACCCAAGTCCCATTCATTGACTGCAAGTCCACGATACTTGTCTGGAGCCCATCCCAGATCAGCTCACAGTGATGTCTGCCTGCACTAGTGTAAGTAGGTCAAGGCATTGAGTTTACGAGTAGCTTACTGGTCAAGTGCGCATATTCGCCAGTCACCACAAAATCGCAGTCTGGCGCTCGGCCGATGACGTGTTTCTTCGGTGTGGTTGAATTGAGGACGCGCAACGGCCCAAATGTTGCCATTAAGCCCGGATCCTCGTGCTCCGGTGAGGACGGTGGTGGAGAGTATCCCATAACATTGGTGAAGTCTATGAAAGGAAACATAGACTCAAGGCTCGGCCGAGACGAAGCCGGTTGAGAGCGATATGCATATGCCTGCATGGTTCCAGAAAATCTGCGCGTCTGAGAAACTTGACGCGGGGTCGAGAGAGTGGTTGTGAAGTAATTGCGGTACGCCTTCGGAGTTGACAAGAAGAGCTGGTGAGGGGCCAAAGGCGATGAGCGCTAAGGTCAAGTCGTTCGAATCACCGATGGCCGGACCGCGTGCAGCCCTGAGTAGAATCAGGCACGCGTCGACCATCTTCGGCACAATAGACTCTTCTTGATAGGGAATGTTGTATTATCAGACATTTGTGTGAGGACGTGTTTGAGACCTGCTCTACAAAAGAACGCCACGGGCGGGCCTTGACCTGCTCTCAGCCTGCCGTATTCGTCACAATAGCAGGCTGTATTGACCAATATAGGGCACTCTCGTTGCCAGGAGCATGTCTCTAAAGAAGAAGTCGTGTTGTTTATAGGTACCAGAGAGGTTGAACGCGGCCACTGTGGTCGTTGGCGTTAGAGGGTAGTGCGCGCCATATCGGACGCATGCAACGCGCCGGCAGCGCGGTCCGAAAGCCGCGGCCCCGCCTCAGCGAGCCATGATGCAACTGCTCGTGAATTATATTGAATTGAAAAGCAACAGCATCATGGTGAACTTACAGGCCCAAAGGTCCATATAATCATGTGCTACCATGCAGAGAAAACTAGTATCCAAGCAGATGCTAGTAGCAGTTGTAAAGGCACACAGAGGTTCGGCGGAAAGAATTTAGCCACAACTCTTTCCGCTGCGGGACCGATAAGCGTATCCGAGTTTGCTCGGTTACAAGATATCTCTAACATAGATACAGTAGACATGAAGTATAGCTATACAAAAAGGAATCATCGAATCAACTACCCCGAACCGTCGTAGCTGCGTTCTTGCGAACGCGCAGAGAACGTCGCGTTGGTGCCGCGGGTTGAGCGACACGGCGTCTCTTTTTTGGAACGGCATAGGAAGGGGGGACTCGAAGAGAATCCGATCTGCGTGCCTCAGGCGATGTGCCGTCGCTGGTAACGGCTTGTGCCATCGGGAGACTGTCTACCTCGGCCACATCCTCATCCGCAGCAGGCTCAGTGTCGGTCTGACGCTTACGCTTTCGCCGCATTGATCTGTCAATGAGTGCGTCGACGGGTACATGGGGCAGCACGGATGATGTGCTATCCAGAAGCTGAGGCGTTCGTACCCGGACACTAGCTAATGACGATGATGGATCGTGGATTGGCTCCGACACCAGGTTGCGCCGAGGCGAAGATCTCATTGGCTCCAGAGGCGACAACGTTGAAGGAGATGGCGACCGAGAGATACGAGCCAGCATGCACGAAGATGTTACACGGTCGGCAGGGATGCTAGCAGCAAGGGCGACGCGCTTGGCGGGTCTTTCGGCAGCATCATCGTCTGGAGTGCGAGGGCGCTTCAAGCTCGAACCCACGATGGGACCGGACGAACCACCCGAATGCGACGCCGACGCCGACGATGCGAGCCCAAGACCGCTGACTGGGAGCGCGCTGCGCATAATCTCTGCCGAGGCGACGGAGCTAAGTGCATGCAACTCTCCCAATGCACGGTGATGACTATGGTGCGGAATCGACGGAGGCAAGGGCATTTCTAATGGAGCTGCGGCGGGCGGGGATGCTGGAACGACAGACTCGAGGTCGCTTGTCCCATCTAGGAGCGCATGCAATGGCCACCGAAAGGTAGCGTAAACGTCTTCGCGCCGGGTATGTGGGGGTAGCGAGGCTTGCGCCGGAGGTCGGACGCCATACGGGACGGAGGAGAATAGAGGCCAGTCAATATGCAGTCCAACGGGCAGATTATAATAGTTCGACCAATGCAGCATCTCGCAGGGAGGCGGTCGGATGCCAGGGATGTGTTTGTAGCGCACACCATTGTGCCATATGATATTGGGATGGTCTGCAAGGAGACCATTTGGATCTTCGCGTCCTGGAATGACGAAATCGGCACGACGAAATTGCTTGTCGTCATGGAGTTCTGGGGTTAAATCGATGGGTAGAGGTGGTATGTAGAATGGTGTCAGGGGCCGATCTGGTCGATCCAGAGAGCCTCGATAAGTTTGCGCGACCCGTTCGTCTTGCCTCGAAGCGGCGATACGACTATCTCCTCTGGTAGGGCTATTAGGCAAGATAAGAATCGAATCCGCCTGAAATCGACTGACCGCGATGAAGGAAGATGCCTTATGACATTGCGAATACGATCAAGCTCAGCAAGGGATCGCCTCACGGCACGACCAGCAGGTGACAGCGTTGCCATTGTCTCGAAGTCGTCCCCCATCCCATACTCGTGGTATTCGAACTCTAGCGCATCTCTTCCCAGTATAGAGCATTCCCAGAACTCTCTGCCAATCGCTCGCCGCCCAGACATGATTGGACGGTTGTCGATAGGAAGGGGAGTGAATGCCACTGTATCGCGATGATGTAGAATCCGGACTTCGCCGTCCGCAAGGCGACTCTGATTCACCTACGTAGCTCGCATGAGATAGATGCCCCTAAGTACACGTTGCCGCTCACCCAGGTTCCGTTCAAGGACTGTAAGTCTGTAATCGTCATGTGTGAGCCGTCCCAGACGAGCTTGCAGTGACTTCTACCTGCGCGAGATGAGTAGAGCAGGTAGCGAGATTTAATGCACGCACTAGTGAAAGTTGCATATTTGCCCTTCAGGACAAAATCGTTGTCTGGCGTACGCCCGACGGAGTACTCTTTCGGCGAGTCAAAAGTAAGCAGGCGGAGTGGTCCGAAGATTGCTTTTAGCTGAGGGTCATCCAACGGTTTTATTGGCGCAAGAGATATTTCGAATTGCTCGGGAGACATTGACAGTAAGTCGCGGTCGTACGTTGCCATCGTGGACAGTTATGGGATGTCCTAAGCAAGGTATGAGGACGGTGAAATGCAACGTGAAGCAAGGCTCGCCATATTGACCTTGAGGCTAACTGATCTGCACTCCCACGTCCGAACAAAAGCACACCTAAAGCGGTCCGATACCCTGCCGCATCCGTCACAATAAGCAGACCGCGTTGAACGATCCAGAGCACTCTCGTTGCTATGGGCATACTTTCCGAAGACCAAAGCGTAGCCGTCAACGTTGTGAAAAGGCACATCAGCGGGGTGCCGTCACGTCATCACAGAAACGGGCGTCGCGTTGCGTCGCGTGCTCGCATGCTGCGCTCAGCGTCCACGTCGATTCGACCTCCCCTCATGTAGAGTCGCGTCCCAACCTATGTTTCTATTGGTATCATGACGAAATTTTTCACGCGTGGTCTACAAGTATAGTGGCATAGTAAGGAAAATGATCCTTCCTGCACCTTTTGCCTTGTTGCTACCGACTTGGACCCCCTCATTGACTATGCAGTGCTATGCTTGAGCCTCTCGTTGTAGAGTTCAACACGTGTCCGGTGCCTACCTTTGTTCTCCACACACTCTAATCAGGCCTCTCTTGTTCTTTGACTTTGAGGCGTGCCTTTTCTCTGGAAAGTGGGTGGTCATGCAACATATAAAGCAGCACTTTCGCGCTGAACTCTACTATCATCACATCCCACATCTCTGCTGGCCAGAAATGAACTCTCCTCAGACATTGAAAGAGCCTCTAACCCTCTTATCGCCCTCTTTACCACCCCTCGAACATATCACCTTTACCGCGCAGCTTCTTCCGATCGTAGACGCTGAGGAGAAATATGAACGCTGCGAGTCTGGTAGGGTGACTATTAGGTCTCCCTCTGAGGACAGGTTATCGCTTTATGTATGTGTTGGCGAAGTACAAGGTGCGAACCTTGCACATATGCCGCAGCTACGATGATCCAAACCCTGCGCCAGACAAGTTTTGTTTCACTTGGAACGCCATCCCCGACATGTCATCTACGCTGAGGGTCATGCCTTGCACCATCAATGATGACATAACAGTGCGTTACTCACTAAGAATTCGTCACGCAATATCTGATACTTCATATGTTAGGTCAATGGGAAACGGCTTGGTCCTATGGATTCTCAAATTCTGCAGGACGGCGACATCATTGAATTTGAAGAAAACGCTCTCGCCGCCAACATCAGGTGTTTGTACCGCAAGAAACATGTCTTCAGGTGCCCCAAGTCTTCCGCAATGTTTGACGTCATCCAGACGGCGGGCCAAGGCGGGTTCGGCTTAGTGTACAGATGTCGCGAGAAACACGCCAATCGGGCCATCGCAATCAAGGAGGCGCAAGCGGATGTACGCGAAGATATGAAAACCCGCTATTCTCAGGAGGCGCACGTTCTGCGCAAGCTATGGCGGGCTGCCGATAAGGCAAGGCGGTCTTCGGGTTTTGGGGGCGAGCCTCAAATCGTGAGGATTCGGGATCACTGGATCAGCAATAAGCTGGGCATGTCTTGTTGGTCTATTTCGACTTAATTTCTCCTGCATCTGATCCGCTCATCGTTTGTAGACATCGCTATGGACCTCGCTGTCGGAGATCTATTCTATCTGACACCCATGCTTCCTCGCGACAAGCCAGTTACTGCGCCGAGCCAGGCCCGCTTGAGTGAGTGGCATCAGCTTGTTGCTGAATATTACTCAAGAAACCCGATCAACCCTTCCTAGCGGAGAATCAGATCGCTTCGGCTGCAACTGATATCTTCAACGGCTTGACGGTGCGCGTTCATGGCAAGATCACCTTGTGACCACAAAAGTACTCATCACACTGTTAGTTCATCCACAACCAAAAGCTAGTTCATTGCGATATTAAGCCCAACAACTTCCTGTTGTACGACCCGATAGATGAATTTACTGGGATGCGCCGCGTCGTCATCGCCGACTTCGGATTATGCACAAAGATCAAAGAACTACAGCGACGAGGGGCAGAAAAGGCGAGTACATAGAATGTGATGGAAGCAACCATCTAACCTTCATGATAGGAACCGTTCCACGGCACTCCCGGCTATCTTCCACCTGAGGTGGCCAGCCCCTTCCATGTCTATACAACCGCAGTTGACGTATGGGCCGCCGGACTCACCATATATTATCTGTACGTTCTGCTCACGGTTTCGTTCTCTTTAGCTGCGAGGCAGAGTAGCCGATGGAGACTTACACTCGTCGTAGGTTCACGGGTATTTCGCCATTCAAGTCGGCGCGCGCGGATCAAGTTCAGGAGCTCGCGTATGCAGGCGACCACTGGCAGAGGCTTGAGACAGCGGAAGGTGTCAGCGCTGAAGGTCAGTGATTCCCCGGACATCAATGATACGACGAGTGACGCGTGCTTTATGTAGCTGTCGCTTTCTTGAGAGGCTGTATCGAGACCGATTGGTCCAAACGCTTCACTTCAGACGATGCACGCTCCCACCCTTGGATCATGCTTCCGCCATGGCTGAATGAATCACTAAACTCCACCTCAGGCTCGTACAGCCCACCCTTCGCCTTTGAAGACCTTTTTGGGTCTTTCAACGCTCCCGCGCAAGCGTTCCTCGAGGAAGTTGAGGACCCGTGTCCAGCTCCAGCGCAGAAGCGCGCACGCGAGCAAGTCTCGGACTCGCAGCCAGAGGCAGGAGACGAGAAGCGCGCCCGCAACTGACTCCCCAGCTAGACGGTGCGACCGCCTCGTAGCGCCGAATGATGGACCCCGTAGACTTGGACAACTCTCCTGCCTGTCGCCATACCTGTATACCAGACACACATTCCTTGGACTGAGCGGAGCTTTGTAGCGTAGAACACATCCATTCCTATGTATCGTTAGTAAATCTAGTATCCATACACTGTATGCACCCGGAGGCGGGCCGTTGAACCGATAAGAACGCCATCCGCACCTGCCGAATGTTAGGGTTTTGAGTTAAGGAGTTGATGACCCCGGGGGTCATCAAGAGCATCCCGCGGACTATGGGCGAGCGGGACGGTGGAGAGCGCAGTCGACGCGCGTTCGCGCAGTCGCGCCACCTCGGGCTGGCCTCGGGGATTTGCTCCCACGACCGAACCGCGCCTAGTTCGCGGCGTTGAGCTTCCCTACTGCGAACAAAGACCTTGCTCGGTCTCGTATCGGTATGGAGCTCGCAAGCCGAGTCTCAGCATAGTTCTGCGCATGGAGTAAGATGACGTGGCCTCTGTAGATTAGTATAAAGGATTGAGCTCGCGGACTCGTTTCGAACTAAGGTAGCTGCCATGCAAGACCTACCACCGTGACGGCTGCGCTGATGCCGGTGTCACGACCCGATTCCGTGCGCGCCGCGACACATTTTCGACCTTCCCCGAGTCCGATTCTCCCCAGGAAAGTTCTGAGCGGCTCCAGTAATACCTCTGCTCCAGGAGGGGCAGTCGCTAAGTGGGGATGGGTGGGGGAAGATAAAGCGCACAGAGGTGCACGTAAGCGGTCACACTCGATCACCGCAGCCGTCACGGTAGTAGGCCTTGCATGGCAGCTACCTTACCTACCGAAGACTTACCTATACTTTACACCCCAGTGTCCATTGTACCCCTACCTATAGTAGCTAGTGTGCAATATACGCCCTGTGAAGGCACTTAAGTCGAACCCTTGACTCGGAACCCCCGAAGACCCAACACCGAAGTAGCATCTTGTGTCTGTGTAAAAGAGAGTGCGAAATTCAGGAGATACGGCATTGCATCGATGTTATGTAGCTCGCCAGCGTCGTCAGGAAGAGCCGTAATTAGGACATCGCAGTGAGGTGGGCACGCACGGTAGAAGCAAGACTAGGAAAGTCAGTAGCAGTACCATATAAAATAAGGCCAGTGCATTCAGAAGCCTAGACGCAAGTCCTAAGGCCTAAGGAACAAGGGCGAGGGGACGTGTCCGGTGTCCAAAAAGCCAGTAAAGACGGTGAATAAGTAGTGAGCGGCCGGTAATGAACCGATACGAGCGAGTCCAAGGAGTATGATTGAGTATGCGGGATGACGAGGGAGGGTGTGACTATGATGATGAGACGGTAAATGGTAAGGTTGGTAAGATCGGTAAAATGCTCAGGACAGACTAAAGACTAAAAGCACAGCATAAGTACAGAAACTGGGACTCTTTCCCTCTCTCTTCTACCCATCAAAAACCAAATGGATTTGAAGCAGCAACTCGACAAATAAACCCCAAGAAACCCACGCGCGCCAAACCGACCAGCGGTAGCGGCATCGTAAGCGTCGTGAAAGGGCGCGCGTCCAGCACTTGGACTACGCGCTATCGCTTTTGTGGACCAAAGCAAGTTCACGCGCGGTACATATTGCGTGCACCGCGGCCCACCATGTTCCCATCGCTCGGCTCTTGAGGCGGCGGCGTAGGACTATACGCCCTCGGCCGCTGCGAGTTGTACGACCTCTGCGGGCTGGACGTGCCCTGTGACCTATACATCGGCGCCTCACGCTCGTACAGAGGTTGGTACACGCCTGACGGGTACTGTTGGTAGCCGCCGGACAAGTCCACGCTGCTCTGGCTGGCGTACGCTTGGTGCACACCATGGTACGGCGCAGGAGGAGGCGCGAGCTCATCAAGATCGAAGCAGAGTGTCGGTGTACCCATACGAGAGGGCGGGTAGTCAGGTAAGCTCGCCGAAGATTGGATGTACCCGAGCGCGGGCAGCAGAAATGGAACCTGATCGTTATCGAAGCGCGAAAGCTCAATCTCGCTTGCGCCAGGTACGTGTGCGAGATACTGAGCACGACCGAACGGCTGTTTGGTCGTGTACAAGCTTGCATTGTCGCCACCTTTACAAAGTACAGTCGTGGCGATGATGCGCTGGTCCCAATCGAGCTCTCCACGATCGCGACGGAACAGCGCCGGGTCGTACTCGAGATCTCCTTGCGAGACAGCAACAACGCGTAGACCGCCGGGCATGACCTGTGCGTTAAGCTCTTTCCCGCCATACTCGCCGAGCTTGCTCTTTCTAGGTCGTGCGATCTTGCCGCGGTAGACCTCGGCGAGGAGCAGCATCATGTTTGCGTGAAGCATTGGCGTGAACAGCTCGGCATAAAGCGCTGGGTGGCCGAAGCGCTTCTCGAGGCGGTTGCCCTTGATATCGGCGCGCTCAGAGTGGATCTTTGCGGCGCGGAGCTCATCCTCAGTCGGGGTGTAGTACCTGAAGCGGTGGTGGAAGACCTATGCAAGTCGTGTCAGTGTCTCTGAATACCTGAGGCGGCTTCACTTGTAGACGGCGCGCACCTTGTTGATGTACATCTTGAAGAGAATAACCATGATGAACGGCGGAATATGTAGTCGCGACCCAAGCATAGTTCTTCCATCCATAAGCAGTTCAATGGTGAGAGCCATAAGCGCATGCATGATCATCAAGCTGAACAGCGAGCGGTTGACGACTGGGTTCCAGAGCCTTTCGCCCGTCTCAACGCGAGAGATAAACACGAACATGAGCTGGTACTTGTAGACCTAGCTCGACATCCAGGGCACGATGGCTGCTGCGACGGCGACAAGAGGTGCGAGTGGTGCGAAAGCGAGACCGACGGTGCCTATGAACATCAAGTTGGCGTAGTACGTTGCGTACTCAAAGTCCTGTGGTCGCGTGTGCTCGCGGTGGTCGCGAGGCGTCCGACCGAGGACGTGCGTCTTGAACGAGATCCAGACGAGGTTGAGTATCTGCGCCAGGTTGAAGATAACGAGGAAGCCGCGGCAAGTGGGAAGAATGTGAGCCAGTACGAGCTCTGGTCGATGTAAGTCGCGGTGATCGCGACTGGCAGAGTGTCGAACGAGTTGATGATGGTCTGCAAGCTCTGGTGCCTGCCAATCTCGGATACGATCTGCGAGAGCTGGAAGCCGAGACCAATGAGGGTGCAGATGATGAGCTGCGAGATGACGAGGAAGGCGTAGTAACGCGCGACGATGGCACGCTCCAAGCCGCCCTGGTACTCGCTAATGGCGGGCATAGTACGGGGAAGGAAGAAAGTGAAGAGGGCCGAGATGGCAGCAGGCGGCACACCGTAAACGAACGCGAAGCTATTTGGGCTTGCGCTCTGCCATTTCTCTAGGAATCCAACGTATTGGGCGCTGGACGTCTGATTGGCTATGATGGATACGAGGAAGAGCGAAATCGTGTTCAGGGAAGAGACGACGGGGAGCCAGAGCCAGCCCGTGATGCGACGGGAGGCGATTTTTATGAGAACAGGCTATATTTTCGGGGTTTGCTCCGCCACCGCGCGCCAACGTTTGCACACCAAGCGCAGTGCGAAGGGGAAATGAAATGGGAGAAGCGTCGGTAGAGAGTATGCACTCGAATATGGAGAGCATCTCCATTGGAAGGTCTTGAATGTGGGAAGACATAATCATGGACCAGGACTTCGCGGACTTGCGCTTCGACCGATGGAGGCAGGAGGCTGCAGGAGGCAAGTGCGCATGCAAGCACGCGCAAGACAAACGGGACTTCGGCCCGGTTGGCCGGCCACCGCACTGGACTCGTCTTGCGGCCACGCAATTGCCACAGGCCAGTATGCTTTGTTATTCACATGATCACCATCTTTAAAGAATGTAGAGTATAAGTCGAGTACTATGTATGTGAGAGAACATTAAAAGACAAAGACACATTGGGAAGAGCAAAAATGGCGGGGATACTTAGATGTGTGTCAGTCATCGTGTCCATAGATATCCTTCCCGTACGTTTTCTCCTCCCCACCCGCTGCCTCACGCAGGGTGATATCCATGCGCGACAACTTCTCTCCCATAAGGGTGCAGTTCACGAACGAGATCTTGCGCGGACAACGCGATTCCGGCGGATTGTAATGATCCTTCCGTCTGTCTTCCATCTCGCGGATGTACCCCGTATACTCGAAGATGGACAAGTCCATATCGCGCAGAGTGATCTTATGCAAACAGTCTAGTTGCATTTCCTCGGCTTCGTGAAGCGCTTCATACAGAGTTTCAGCGGCCGCGCCACCTGTTTCCAGGTATGAAAGGTACTCGAGATGGTCGAAGAGAGTGCGCCATGTCTGTGCTTCATCACAAAGCTCACTGTGAAAGAGTGTCAAGTGGCTGATGGAAGTCGCAGTGCCGGGCCACTGCTCAAGGACGTGGCTTAATATCTGGGGCAGCGCCTCGGTAATCTGGTCTTCGCCAAAGAGAGAAAATTTGAACGTCGCAGGCGCGGGCCGATGACAACGGGGTTTTGACCAAACGGCAGCGAACCCATAGTCGTCTTCGTCGTGATCAAGGATTTCCAGATGAGTGAATCCGGGAACAGAGTAACGGCGATCAGGAGTAGGAGCAAAGACTGTCGCAAAATGTAGCAGGAAAGCACTGTCGAGTGCATCTGGTAAGTCTTCAACGGCAAAACCGTCGACATCCGCGTCAAGCGCGATGCTGCAGGTCGGGGGGAGCGCGATGTGCGTCATAATCGTTGAGATGATTATAAACGTGTCTTCCATCTCGAGATGCACAAGATGGTCCATCTGTATGCGCTGTCCTTCTCGCTGGACGGGAGGTTTCATGCTTGTCGCATAGAATTCAGGCTTCCAAATGAAAGACTGAAGTTGAGGAAGGCCGGATAATGTAGTCAGGACATCGTCAATGCTCAGCCAGATAATACAGGATTTGAGATGCAGATGGGTGAGCGGTGACATGAGAGCAGAGAAGTTCGGTGACAAATGTGCTTCCGTTAAGGCCAGATGAGTTAGCCGGGGAGGGGGCACGGAAAAGAGGTCGTCGCCGAGATTTAATGATGGGGGATAATGGAACGCGTTGTTGTACATGGTAACCCTCTCCAGCAACGGAGCCGGTTTAACGAGCAGTTTTAAATTATCCGAGGTAATCTTGTGTGTGGTAAAGTTGAGTGTGCGGATGCGATAAAGTTGTTCCAGGACGAGGAGTTCCAGCTCCTGACGATCCCTTGCGGTATCTGGAGCATACGGTAGTGTGATGTCAAGTGGTGCCGCTTTGGAAAACTTGATAGCGCGCCGTGTCCATTCCATTCCATGACCTGTCACGAGAGCAGGCCACAATTCCGATGTTTGCTCTGCGACCACACGCCAACGTGTACAGACTAGGCGCAGGTCGAGTGGGAAAGTGGGAGAAGACTCAATAGAGAGTATGCATCTGAATATGTGAGACAGAGTTTCCACAGGAATTTCCTGTATAGAGGCCGGCATCCAAGTAGTGCGCTCTGCCAAGGTGTACTTCGGCTATCAGATATAAAGGAGACAATGAGTACTTGTAATAAAGCTAGATGAAGACGCAGGGCGTACCAAGCTATCGAAATAGAAATGAGAATTCTTTGTGAGATTCGCGATGAGAAGGTGGTAACTGGAGCCGCAGGCTTTGAACCGCAGATGGTGAAGGTTGAAGGCAAGTCTGGCATTGGTCTGGCAGGTAAAAGTTCGGGTTCGGACCGAATTGCCGAACACCGTGGCAGAGTCGCAGACGCGGTCACCATCTTGCTTTGACGCGGCGTGCACGGCGCGCCTCTCGCTCTTCCATATGCTGCACAGTGCTCGTAGGGCCCTCTCAGCCGGTCGCTCAACGCGGCATATATCACGACGTCTAGCGACTGAGGCAGCAGCAGACGTATATGACGGTACGTTTATCGAAAGTGCTGTTGGAGCGCATCTAAATTTCCGGTAGTGTGTGTCATTGGCGGAGGACATGCCGGATGCGAAGCGGCAGCAGGTGCAGCGCGGACTGGTGCACGTACTGTGCTCTTGACACAGAAGGTCCATACTATTGGCGAGATGTCCTGTAACCCGTCTATAGGCGGCGTCGGGAAGGGAACGTTAGTTCGTGAGGTGGACGCGCTTGACGGTGTTATGGGCCGTGTAGCAGGTAAGCTCAGTATTGAATATCCATCCAATACATTTAATGAGGTTCCGTGGTTTAGACAAAGCTGGGATACAGTTTCATATGTTGAACAAGTCGAAAGGCCCGGCCGTATGGGTATGCGTCTCGACTTCGTGACGATGATATACCAGCTTATACACGCGTAGGGTCCGCGAGGTCAAATGGATCGCACTCTCTACAGGCAGAACATGCAGGATACCCTGCTCAACTACAAGAACCTTGACGTACGCGCCGGAAGCGTATTCGACCTCATATTCGACCACACGCAACCCAGCACTAGTCAGAATGTCTGGGGGCAGGTTGAGGGTGTCCGGTTAGGTACGCGTCGGCGCCATGGTTAATTTCTACTGCGCTGACCATTTCTCAGAGTCGGGCGAGATTATCAAGTGCTCGCATGTGGTGATCTGCACAGGAACCTTCTTGTCTGGCGAGATACATATCGGGCAGAAGACCTTCCCTGCTGGCCGGTTAGGCGATGACCCGTCTGTTGGCTTGTCTGCTTCTTTGAATAAAGCCGGATTCGCTCTAGGTCGCCTCCAGACCGGAACTCCTGCTCGTCTAGACGGCTCGACAATAGACTTTTCGGGCATGGAAAAGCAGGACGGCGATGCCGATCCTCAACCGTTCAGTTTCTTGAATCGGGACGTGGATAATAAGGATAAACAGGTCGCTTGCTTCAAGACGCACACCACGGCTGCAACACATGATCTAGTTCGGCAGAGTATACACCTTAGCGTTCACATACAGGAGACCAAGAAAGGTTTGTCTTCACCTTGCAGTGCGTCGCGTCGAGTAATCCTGACACAATACAGGCCCTCGATATTGCCCATCTCTGGAGTCCAAAATCAAGCGCTTCGGCCAACGTGACGGTCATATAGTTTGGCTGGAGCCCGAAGGCTATGACTCCAGTGCGTAATATATGGCGTTTCCGCTCGGGCGATGCTGACACCACGTCAGATCTTATCTACCCAAATGGCATCTCGAATAGCATGGAGGAGGAGCTGCAGCTGCCGATGCTACGAACGATACCCGGACTTGAAAACGTCAAGATGGTCCGGCCTGCGTACGGCGTGGAGTATGACTTCGTCGACCCTCGCGAGTTGACTGCTACACTCGAGACCAAGCGCATCAAGGGTCTCTTCCTCGCTGGCCAGATCAACGGGACAACGGGCTACGAAGAAGCAGCTGCTCAAGGCGTATACGCAGGGATCAATGCAGGACTTGCCGCCCTCCGTCGGCCACCGTTCATCCTCACCCGCGCCGACGCCTACATCGGTGTCATGGTAGACGATCTCATCAACAAGGGAGCACAAGAGCCATGTAAGCTGTGCCCGCTCCGTTCCCGCACATCTTCCGAGTTCTAACGATTGTACTGGATAGACCGCATGTTCACCTCGCGATCTGAGTATCGCCTGTCTCTCCGGAGTGATAACGCCGATACGCGCTTGACGGAGTTGGGATATCTCGCTGGTGTGGTCTCGGACGAGCGATTGAGGACGTTCAGGCAGACACGCGACGAGATGGCGCATGCCATCTCTATCTTGAGGAAGGAGTCGCTTAGTCCTCAAGGTTGGGACGCGCATGGTGTTCACTTGCAACGCGATGGGATAAAGCGATCGGCGTACGACCTTCTCTGTGGCCCTAGCCTCAGGGTTCAAGACTTCTTCGCCGTCTTGCCCGAACTTGGCGGTATTGACCCTCGCGTACTCGAGCGAGTCGGCATTGAGGCGCGTTACGCGGTGTTTTTGCACAGACAAGAAGCCGAGCTGTTGTTATTCCGTGCCGACGAGGAGCTCGCGCTTCAACCCAACATTGATTACGCTACCGTGCCCGGGCTGAACAACGAAGAACGCGAGCGACTTGCTCGTATCCAGCCGCGGAGTATCGGCGCCGCGAAAAGGATGGAGGGCGTCACCGCGTCCGGGGTCGTCGCACTGCTTCGGTACGCCAAGCGGACGTACGCTCAATCGCAGAGGGCTCAAGACTTGATTGCGGATGATACGCTGCTGTCTGCTCCGTCGCCCGTTGGAGCGTCGGGATCAGAGGTCGCGAGCCTTTGAGCATTTGACTTTCATCTATTCGTTCGGCGCATCATCTGCACATCTACGTTCTATACATCGATGCAGATCTATTGATTTACACCGCTGCTCTATACTTCGGACGCTCAACTTTTGGATGTGGCAGTAATGTTCTATGAGGTCTACAACGGTTTTCGGTGTCGCTTGACCGAATGCGATGCTGTTGTCTCCAGTGGATCTGCTGGTGCGAACATGCAAGTTCTCATCTGATGGCATGTGCTGCAATGCGAGACCAAATTGAGATTACCACAAGAGCGTCACGTTTACTCGACAATATCTTAGACGACCAGCGTCCACATTGTGCAAGAACCGAGCAACTTTCGATCCAGAGAACGCCATCCCCAGATCCTCTCCGCCTTGTTCCAGTTGACCATCAAGATCTACCTGTCTTAGCGGTATTGATCGGGGTCTTCAACAGCCTCGTGTTATCCTGCTGGAAAGTTGTTGGAGTCTTAGTAGTCTCGGGTGCCCCGGCGGTGCTCTGCAACCTATAAGCGCTGCTGTACCATTTCGGAAATAGCGGCATTGAGCAGTCAAGGCCGTGTTCTTGGCGCCTGATCTCGCCTACAACCACGAACGCGCCCACTTACTCTGGTGTTTAAAGACAACAGCTCTCTTGGACATTTGGTTCTCTCGTCTCCCCTTTCCGACTTCGCTTCCGTTTCCGTCCCGTCCCTTCCTCGTATCTTATTCGTCGAGATGGGCTTCCTTTTCCTTCTCCCTTCGACGCTTCTTTCTTGTCTCTTCGCTTCGTACACCCTCGCTGCCACCGTCTCGACCCAGCTGAACATCGTGAACGGTGAAGTGAACCTCGACGGGTTCTCGCGTCCGTACGTGCATCCATAGACATGCCGTCTGCGCGTGCACCTTATGCGATTGTAGAGCCGTTCTTGCCGGCGGAACATTCCCCGGGCCCATTATCAACGTCAATAAGGTGCGTGTCTTTCGCTCCAGCATCGACCAAAGCTAACCATGCTATAGGGCGACCGTCTTGAGATCAACGTCACCAACGAGCTCACCATCTCGGATGGCCTCGACGTTGTCACTACGGTTGTGAGTATCACAACTCCTTAGACTGCTGTACATGCTCACCAAATCCCCTGCAAGCATTGGCACGGCATCGATCAGCTTCACTCAAACTGGGCCGACGGCGTCGACAGTGTTACACAGTGCCCCATTATCCCTGGTACGCATCTTGTGGCGCGGGTCGTGTCAAGCCCTAACAAGTTTGCTGGCAGGCAACTCTTTTGTTTACAACTTCACTATTCCCGACCAAGCGTACGTTCCCGTCTTTTTCTGCAGTCTTGCTCCCACTAATAAGCTACATCAACGCCAGCGGGACCTTGTGAGTTTGCTATACGGCCAGATATGACCTCTATGTGCTAATGTATCGACCGTCATTAGCTTCTACCACAGCCACTACAGCGATCAATATTGCGATGGACTTCGAGGTGCGCTGATCGTGCGTGATCCTCAGGATCCTCAGAGGGATCTATACGATGTCGATGACGGTATGTTATAACATCAGTCTGCTCCGAGTAACATGCTGACTGCTGTCGTCTTTGCACTTGCAGACACCACGGTCATCACCCTCAGCGATTGGTATCATTACCTCAGCAAGGACGCAGGCGGCATACCAGCGCCAAACTCGACCCTCATCAACGGTGTGGGTCGCTACCCTGGTGGTCCGACCAATGTCTCGCTTGCTATCGTGAACGTGAAGGCAGGGACTCGGTGAGTTGCTCCTGCTCATCAATCTCTTCCAGCGCTGACATGTTATGCAGGTACCGTTTCAGGCTAATTTCTATGAGCTGTGAGTCAAAGTGACATCTGTGCTAGCATGACGGTACTTATGTCGTGGAAAGGCGACCCGAACTTCGTGTTCAGCATCGATCAGCACGTCCTTACGGTCATCGAGGCCGATGGCAACGCCGTTAAGCCGCACGAGGTTTCATCCATCAAGATCTTCGCTGGTTCGTGAACTCCGGTGTTTGCATATACACTCGTTCATCATCATTGTGCAGCTCAGCGCTACTCGTTCGTACTCAAGGCTGACCAACCTGCGGACAACTACTGTGAGCATCCAGGCATGGTGATGGGTCTTCTCTCGCTGAATGTAATGCAGGGATACGAGCGATCCCTAACTCGGAGACTAACAACAACACGAAGAACGGCCTGAATAGCGCCATCCTGAACTACGAAGGCATCGAGGTCGCGGACCCCATATCGAAGGAGTTGTCGTCGAAGAACCCCCTGGTCGAGACGAACCTTCATCCCCTTGAACCTTCACTCGTGGTATGTTTCAAGACGAGACTCCTGGTTTTCTTTTACTCACTACTCCGGTTACAGCCGGATGCCGACGTGGTCGTCAACCTGAACTTTGGCTTCGATGGTGCGCACGGCAAATTTACCGCCAACGGCAAATCCTTCACGAACTCGGATCCTATGCCTGTGCTGCTTCAGGTCATGAGCGGCAAAAGCTTTGACGAGTTGTTGCCCGCTGGAAGCGTCTACCATCTCCCGCGCAACAAGACGATTGAGGTCCAGATGCCCGCGCTGGCTTTAGCAGGCCCGCATCCCCTCCATTTGCACGGACACGCGTTCTGGGTAGTTGAGTCTGCCGGGAATAATACTCGGAACACGGTTGATCCTCTTCTCCGCGATGTAGTCGCCATATCCACCGGTCCAGACGATACCGAGTCGAGTGTGAAGATCCGGTTCCGCACCGACAACCCCGGTCCATGGATCTTGCACTGCCACATGTGAGTATTCGTCTGCTTCGTGTGTGCAGCTCATACTGAAGATTATGCTTGGTAGCGACTGGCATTTGACTGCAGGTTTGTCCAGCACATGCTTTCTCGACATTGTGCATCCTACTAACATGTCCGGTTTTTTACCCAGGGTTCGCTGTCGTGTAAGTCTGCGTCACCGTTTTCAGGTGATCCTTCTCTGATACATCTGTCCGCAGCTTTGCCGAAGCTTCCGAAGATGTCGAGGGCACCGTCTCCCCTCCTCCCGCGTGGGACGAGCTTTGCCCCGCTTACAACACATTCGTTCAATCAACGGGCAAAGGAGTCCCTCCCACAGAGTCTCGCGTCAAGGGTCTTGGGCAGTAACTGACCATAGCTGTCGTTCTCGCACTTGATTCCATCGCATCGCATCGCTATTGCTTTCGCTTTCGCTTTCGCCTGGACTACTTACTTACTTACACACTTATTTTGGGGGACGGACAATGGACTGATCACAGGACTTCTCCGAATTTACATATCTTATGCACATTTATCATACCCATTTTCTTCTCTACATCTTCCTTCTGACATTTTCACGGACATATCTTCACCAATACTTCATTTTACGTGTTACTCATTTTGGTTTCATACTGCATAATAGTCTGTCGTTCACTGCACCTGAATCTTGCTCTCTTAACGGAAATGCTTTTCTTCAAATCTCGTACGGAGAAAGACAGAAATAGTTTCTGCTCGCCGCCTGCTCGTTGTGAGCCCGTAGTGCACGCAGCGCGCCTGGTATATAAAGTCACGTGGTCGCGTTTAACGCGATTGCCACGCGACGATGTACAAAGGCCTGCCCGAGACTTGAAGCATGCCTCCTACCATGACCATGCTTTCCACCACGTTGATGTAGCCCTTATGCCGATATAACATTTGAAACGCCATGGGATAACACTCACAGCATTCGATCTGCTCTGGGGCCCTAACCTCATGGTTCAACGTTCAAGCTTTCTTCGCCGTCTTGCCCGTGCTTGGGCGCGATCGGCCCTTCGCATACTCGAGCGCGTCGGCATCGAGGCGCGTTCGACATAGACCACTACTCTGCCCGGGTTGCATGACGAAGAACGCGAGCGCTTTGCGTGTCCTCAGCCGTGGAGTCTCGGGGCCGCGAAGAGAATGGAGGGCATCACCGTGTCCCGCGTCATTGCACTGTTCCGGCACGCTAAGCGAACGTACGCCCAGTCACAGATGGCTATGGTTGGATCGCCAGGGCCTACGATAACAAATTTTTGAGCCATCTACCCCTCTACCAACCATCTACGTCCTACGTCTGCTCCACCTTTCAGGTGCTCGTTTCAACTTGCAGAGGTGGTCGTAATGTCTTATGGGGACTACCATGTTGTACGGTGTCGTGTGACTACAAGGTTTACAGTAGGTCCCGCTCTGTTCGACATGTCTCTCGTGGGCATGCTGGTGCAGATACCACCGTGTGATAGCATATGCTGCCATGTAAGACGAAAGCAAGACTATCACTAACAACCTGAGTGGAATTCGAGACGACGCACTTCGGCATCGTGCAACGTTCGGTTCCTCCGCCAATGAAAGCGCGCCCTCCCGCGACGAAGCCTTCTTCCCCGCGTTGTGCTCGCTGGATATCCGCGGGGTTAAAAAACCCTTGGTGGTATCGATAGGGGCTTTTGACCGCCCCCTGTTGTTCTATTGGTGAAGCATTGGTGTCTTGTACCCTGGCGATACGGTAGTGCTGTGCCGTTTCGGAAGTTGCAGTACTGACTGGACAAGACCGCATTATCAGCGTCGAGTCTCGTTCACATTCCTCGACGCGCCCACTTGTCCTGTTGCATAAAGATCTCACCTCTCTCGTCTCCCCTTTCCGACTACCCTTTCGCCCCTTCCTCGCATTATATCTGGCGTCATGGGCTTCTTTTCTCTTCCACCTTCGACGCTTATTTCTTGCCTTTTTGCTTCTTACGCACTTGCTGCCACCGTTACGACCCAGTTGAACATCGTAAACGGTGAAGTCAACGTCGATGGGTTCCCTCGTCCGTTCGTACTTCCATCAACATGTCTTCTACGCGTGCATCTCACACTGTCGCAGAGCCGTCCTCGCCAATGGAGCATTTCCCGGTCCCATTATTAACGCAAATAAGGTGCGCGTCTTTCGCTCTAGCATCGACCAAAGCTGACTATGTTACAGGGCGACCGTCTTGAGATCAACGTCACCAACGAGCTCACCATCTCGAAGGGCCTCGACGTGTTCACCACGATTGTGAGCGCCACATCTACTTATACTATGCAGCACATGTTCATCGTATTCTCTGCAAGCACTGGCACGGCATTGACCAGAAGCACTCGAACTGGGCCGATGGTGTTGACGGCGTAACACAGTGCCCCATTGTTCCGGGTACGTATCTCGTCGCGCGGGGTTGCGTTGTGCCCTACTCACTTCGCTGGCAGGCAACTCCTTTCTTTACAGCTTCACTGCTGATCAAGCGTACGTCCGCCTCGTTCTCCAGTCTTGTTCTCGACTCACAGGCTACATCAACGCCAGCGGGACCCTGTGAGTTTGCTATACATCGTGATAGGATATCTATGTGCTAATGCATAGGCCTCAATTAGCTTTTACCACAGCCACTATAGCGCTCAATATTGCGATGGACTTCGAGGTGCGCTGATCGTGCGTGATCCCCATGATCCTCAGAAGGATCTATACGATGTGGATGACGGTGCGTGATAAGTAACATCAGTCTGCGCGGAGTAACTTGCTGAGCGCTATCGTGTTTGCAATTTCAGACACCACCGTCATCAGCCTCGGCGACTGGTACCACTACCTGAGCAAGGACGCAAGTGGTGTACCAGCCCCGAGCTCGACGCTCATCAACGGAGTTGGACGCTACCCTGGTGGCCCGACCGACCAACCGCTCGCCATCGTGAACGTGAAGGCAGGGACTCGGTAAGCGTTCTCAACTGCATGCTTCACTTAAGCGCTGACTTGGGCATGAAGGTATCGCTATAGGCTGATATCCATGAGCTGTGAGTCGGCGTCAACTTCGGGCTGACACGCTCGCTGTGCTTACTATGTCGTCAAAAGGCGACTGGAACTTCGTATTTAGCATCGACCAGCACGACTTGACAGTCATTGAGGCCGATGGCCACGCTGTCAAACCGCACGACGTTTCTTCCATCCAGATCTTCGCTGGTCAGTGCATTACAAGATGTGCACGTCCGCTCGTTAACCTTGTCATGCAGCTCAGCGCTACTCGTTCATAGTCAACGCCAACCAGCCTGCTTACAACTACTGTGAGCATCTATATACATAGATGGTCGGTCTCTCGCTGAATGTGTTGCAGGGATACGCGCAATTCCCAACTCGAAGACGAACAATGACACGGAGAACGGCCTCAACAGTGCTATCTTGAACTATGAAGGCGTCGCCGTCGCGGATCCCACCTCGAAGGACTCGTCGTCGAAGAACCCGCTTGTCGAGACAAACCTTCATCCCTTCGAGCCGTCGCCAGTGGTACGTCAACGCCGAGACTGGCGTGTTCTTCTTCGTGCTCACTGCTTCGGTCACAGCCCGACGCCGACATGGTCATCAACCTGGACTTCGATTTCGACCACGAGCACGATAAGTTCACAGTCAACGGCAAGTCCTTCGCGAGCACGGACCCGAGGCCTGTTCTGCTTCAAGTCTTGAGCGGAAAGAACCTCACCGAGTTGCTGCCCGAGGGAAGCGTCTACTATATTCCGCGCAACAAGACAATAGAGCTCCAGATGCCGGCTTTCACCCTTGGAGCTCCTCATCCATTACATATCCACGGGCACCCTTTCTGGGTTATAGAGTCTGCGGGTAACAGTACGCAGAACACGGTGGACCCTCTTCTTCGCGACGTCGTGGCCATATCCACCGGTCCGGACGATACCGAGTCAAATGTCAAGATCCGGTTCCGCACCGACAACCCTGGCCCATGGATCTTACACTGCCACATGTGAGCGTTTTGATATAGGATACAAATGACCCATTGTTTACGGACGATCATAGTGACTGGCACTTAACTGAAGGTTTGTCCCGATCACGTTCTCTCGATATACGCGCGCCTTACTGACAATTCTGTGCCTTTGATCAGGATTTGCTGCGGTGTAAGCTTGCGTCACCATTCACATGCCATATATCTTCTAACATTCTTGTACGCAGCTTTGCCGAAGCTGTAGACGATGTCCAGGACACTGTATCCCCTCCTCCCGAGTGGGACCAGCTTTGCCCTGCTTATAGCTCCTTTGTCGAATCTACAGGAGAAGCGGTGGCTTCCACATGAGTAGACCTGCATTAAGGGCTTTTCCCTCACTTTTATTATTTTCTTTGGGCGGTCATTGGACGTTGCAAGGTCTCTTAACTAGGAAACTTACCTCACGAACTTTTATGACATGTCACGGATCTCTTCTCCGCATTTTCTGGATGTATCTTCACACACACTACTTATATATGGATTGCTGTCGTACTGTATTCATTTGGATGAAGCGACACGTACTTAGTGTGTACTCTTGTGCTGCTCGCTCATTGCGAGCGGGCGCGTAACGGAATTCGTGGTGGAAAGTCATGTGGGCGCGTTAAGCGCGACTGCCACGCGCCGGAGGCCCGGAGCCGGTGCGACGGCTTGCCCGAAGACCGAGACAAGGATGCCTCCCACCATGAGCACGCTTCCCACCACGTCGACGCAGCCCTTATATAGCTGATAGAACGTGTACTTTTGACCCATCCTACTCCTTCTTCAAGCCTCTGAACCAAGATGTCTGACCCGGTCAAAGACAAGTCTGGATTCCGTGCGTCTTCCAGAAGCTTGCTCCCATAACCCCTTCTAACGACGTATAGTGTGCATGTACATGTCTTCGCACCCGGATACCCTTGTAGGGTACGCGAAGTATCATGGCAAGGTCAAGGCTAGCGATTTGGTCTCAGCCAAGATGGTTTCCATTGACTCCAAAGTGCGTGCTATAGTGGGTGACATGCACGCGGTCTAACGGAATTTCAGGGCATGGACTTGACCTATGTCACGAAATCCAATTCGACCCCGCAACCTGTACGAGTCACTTTCGATCCTCCGCTTGTCGGGTACGAAGAAGTCAAACCGCGGCTGCTTGCCATGAAAGCCGATGCGGATGAAGCATTGGGAGAGGTACGAATCGTCAACGCGTCATTCGTAAATGGGCCCGATCTCATCTCTCGCAGGGCAAGATTCCCCAGATCACCTCCTTCCACGTTCCCTTGGCCGTATGGCAAACCGGAATCGCTCTTGCACTCTTGCTATATTGCACCTATGCGCCTCTCGACGATCCGGCACCATGGTGGGACCCTGCGCGTTTCTTGCGTTCCACGATTGCCCAGCCGTGGGTTGTAAAGGGCGCGTGGGGTCTTGTGTTTGTTCTACATGCTCTGGAGGGCGTGTACGTCGCCAACATAGCCCGCAAGCATAGGATGCCTTTATCAGTTGCAGTAAGCTCTATCAAACGTCAAGCTGTGTATATTTATCCTTATCACATGCACAGGCGGGATATATCGGCGGCGTACTGTTATTTGGGTTCCCTTTGCTCCGTAGCCTTCGCGGTCGGATTCAAGCAGCTCGCATCGACGCCATCATGAAAGGGAACTAGGCCTACCCTCACGTCTTTATGATGCCAGTGTACATGTTAATAAAGTGGACTGGTCGGAGGCCTTGCAGCCTGGAGAGCCATTTTGCCTGCTGTCTCATCTTATCGTCGTTCGTGTGCTCGGAGCTTTTGTTCAGTGCGGACAGATGCCGCAACCCGTTCGTGCACATCATGCATGCCGTGCAGCCTCGAAGTCACCGGTTGTGTCGGCGAAGTACCTTGTATCCTTCAGGATCGCTGCCTTCATATCGGCTGTGCTGGTTTGACAGATATATTGGCTTTATCAGCCATCGTGACTCACATCTACGGGCCGTCCAACGCGAACGGTGCAGTCGGCAATGCATGCCAAGTGCAGCTGGACCCACTCGACGAATCGTATCTCCAACGCCCAGCTCCGTCGCATCCGGAATTGACTTTTTGTCAGTTCCCATCTGTCGGAATAGGCGCCCATAATCGAGCATGGCCCTCGGATGGTCGACGTGCCTTATTTCTTCTGTGTGAATTTATCTCCGTTCAGGCCCCCCGCCCAAGCATATAGCCTTTTCGGGCTCTGCACGGGTCAGGCCACTCGCCGAGGGTGCTTGCCCAGCGTGTACCCAGCCGTACGGTCAATTGAATCAAGGGCCGGTATGCGGAATATAAAGTCGGAACGTAGGCGGACTGGTGGAGGCTTGTGCACATCGCCCTGCCCTTGTTCTAGCTCTCAGTGTCAGAATGTTCCGTGCTCTCTCTCTGCTCGCTGTGGTCTCGGTCGCCCTCGCGACGCCGAACATCCCTCGCACTCTTCTTCTGTCGAGGCAGATTGCCGGCAGCAGCGGCAGCTCCTGCTCGGATGTTTGCCTGGACGTCTCTGACATTCTCCAGGTGAGCCTAATCACCTTACAGCGGGATGGACTTCACTGACGAAACATTCTTCCCAGTCTTGCACCACCGCAACAACATGCTGCCCGTCGAGCGTTATCAGCGAGGTTGTGGAGTGCGTTAACTGTGGTGTCGCCAACGACGTCGAGACGGAGGCAGATGGCCAGGGTATTCTCGATGGTATGCCACTTCTTCGTACTTGCAAGGATCGCTCGCTCATTCATGCGCAGACTACACGAGTGCTTGCGCGCAGGTTGGCGTTGACACTGGCCCGCTCACGGTTCGTCGATCCCGTCTCATAGCCATGGCTTCACCTTCTTAACTTGATCTGCAGGTCGATGCTGGCTCAGCCTCTGGCTCTGCCACTGCCACCCCGACCATCAGCGCGAGCAGCGCGTCCGCCGCGGGCGCGTCGGCGACCCGGTCAGCCTCCGCGGTCTTCACGCCCGTTACTGCGCTCTCGTCGCTCGAGGCTTCCGCCAGCGCTATCGAGACGAGCGTATCGGCGTCCGCTGCGCGGTCGGCGTCGGCGGCCTCGTCCAGCTCCACTTCTGACAGTGGTAGCGGTGTCAACATCCCTGGTACGGCCGGTTCGGGTGCAACGGGGCTGAGTGCACCGGCGGCGTTCGTGCTGACGGCAGCTGTTGGTGTGGCGGCAGTCTTCTTGGCGTAACTTATCAAACATTTCTATATTCTTGGTTACGGTTACGGTGCACGATTATCACGTCTTCATTTGACGGACATACCCTTTCTTCGAACTTCTGATCTTGTTACTATACCATATGAACAGGTACTTTGTTAGCTAGCGTCTCAGCAACATGGTATTTCAACATGACGATATGGGTGAACAGTCGAAGGCGGCATATATCCCTTGGAACACATAAGCTCCAATGCCTCCAGCAAGAAAACGAACAAAGATACAAAGCAAGCATCCATCATACATACAACAGGGCTTACATCCACATGCGCTGGGGCACATCTACAGGTAAACCCGCCTCCTTCCAAGCCTTTATACCTCCCACAATATCGGTGGCGTTCAGCAATCCCAGATCCTGCAAGCTCGCAGCCGCCAGCGAGCTCGTATATCCCTCCTGACAGATAACGATGATGCGCAAGTCGTAGCGCGTCGCAATCTCCAGACGACCGTCCAACGATCGTGGGTCAAATCTCCACTCAAGTACGTTCCGCTCGATGACCAGGGAGCCACGGACAAAGCCGTGCTCCTCGCGCTGCGCTGCTGGGCGGATATCGACGAGAAGCACGGGCATAGGTATAGACGAGTCTTGCAGTTCGTCGAATGCTTGTTGGGGTGTGAGACGCTGAAGGCGCGTACGAGCCTCTTCGAGGATATGTGCGATGGATTTGGAGCCCGGAGGCGGAACTGTAGGGTCGATAAGGTCTTGCGATGACTTGGTAAGCACGTCCCACAGCGCGCTCTCATCGTATGGGGACCAGCCAACGTCACGCACGCTGGCCACCCAAAGTGTCCCAGATGCATCCGCAACGTTCATGGCCTGGACTCGGCCCACAAACTTGGCCGATGCGAGCAGCGCGGCACGCTGAACCTGCACTGATGATGAGCCGCACACCATGAGGGATGTTTCGCCTGCGCCGGTGGTGGCGACGGCCACAAGGAATGACTTGAGTAAGAGGATACGCTGAATGTGCCCGGCAACAATCTGCAGGAAGTCCGTGTCGTTCTTCTTGCAAAGAGTCAGGGTAACCGCGATCTTCGTCCCGTCGACGTTCTTGAGCTTGCGTATAGCACGAACAGCCAGCCTCTCGGCCACCTGCTCACGCACATCGTCCAACGTGCGTAGTGACTGCCTGTCCGATTGGGTCGACGCCGATGAGTCGTCGCTTACTTCTTCAGACTTGTCTGAGAAGACGGGAGTTGTGGCGCTGCTCGTACTGAGCATTGACCGATGATAGGCGGCGAAGTCCGCGGGAAAGCGATGTATGGGGGTATCTCCGTAGGTGGTAGGGGATGATGCTCCGGATGTTGTTTCCGAACCGGCAGTAGCGCGCCTCGAAGGGCGAGCGATACCGCTACCTATAGAGGATGGCATGTTTGCACTGTTGCATTCGTACATGTCAGTTCTCATTACGCAAGGCGCATGGGATGAAGTATGCTCACGCGATAGTTGGGTGAAGGGGAAAGTGTACAATAGAAAGACGCGTCCCAGGGATGCGCAAAGGATCCGGTATATCTATTGACTTATCATTAGTTACCAGAAGATGCAGCGTGACCGCGCAGACACTGTCAGAAGTGCTTACGTTGTATGGTACTCCAGAGGAAGACACGAGAGATAAACGTCCACAGATATTACAGCAGAGAGACAAAGTTCGAAGCCCGATATACAAGTATCAATAAACAGGTGCTAGATAGCCACAGGTATCACTAGCGGAAGCGATGAAACCACTTGACTACCAGTTTAGTGTTGGCACACAGATGCAGCAAAGACAAGAGCAAGGTAGGTGTTTGAGCACCAAGTGAGCGCAGATGGTGGTCGAGGGCAAGCTCGGAAACGAGGCTCTGGCATAACCTCACATGGAGATGGAGTTTGCCAGGCGGGACGCGGTCATGTGAGATAATGTGCCACGCGCAGTTGCCTCGTTGCATCGGGATATATGTACGCCGCTTTTTCGACGAACAAAACGCCCAGCAATCTACTGTATAGATCGACCGATGGTCCTTTCCTTTGACACACGCACTTTGAAGGCATTTCGAATGGACCCACATCAACATGACGTCATTGTATGTACATACAGGCAGGTACTACCCCGTTTATCGAACCTACTACATACGATAGCCACTGTCCTCCATAAGCAGACACTGATAATTACCACTTCTCGTGTGCAGGCCGCACTAATATCATGGGCTGATGAGCATTCTCAATCACACGCTCGATGTAGAGGAGACTCACAGTCGAGCTCGAACGACCAAGCCGAACGATCTTGGTTCGTCAGGTAGAGGTATGCCTGTTAGGATGATTGAGCACGTTGAATAGCTGAAATGGGAGCTGGGATCAAAGTCTCACATGAGCGATAGCCTCGGGCTTCAGTAAGATATCGGGGTTGTTGGGATTGTCCCTTTAAGGCGTGCGGGTTAGCGCGATACGAATGCGTATTATGACATGTTGTCGCCATACCTAGCGAGCGGGTAGTGCGCACGCGTCTTATCAGTGCTGATGACTAAGGACTTCATAGTTAGCTCGGACAGCTCTTCATCTAGACACCATAGACGAACCTCCGTCGATAATAGTCTGTCAGCAAAGTATGTGGTTAGTCACTGAGTACCATATCCGCCAAATTGAACGCGATGAACGCACGTGTGCCACCTACGCAAGCCATCAGTATAGCAGGTAGATACAGCAATTGTCACACTCACATGTATGTTGCTCTTCCCGAACTCTTTGTTCAGTGACTGAGCCAACGCACGGAGGCCAGACTTTCCGGGCGAGAAGCCAGACGTCATGGTGTTTCCCCTGATGCTCGCCGTCGCTCCCGTGAACAAGATAGTGCCACGCTTGCCATTATCGTCGATGCTCTGTTCCTTCATCTGCAGAACTGCCTGGCGGGAGAACGCGTATGCCCCCTTGAGAGAGGTCTCCAGGCCCGTGTTGATGTCGTCTTCGGTAACATCAAGGAAGCCCTTGAAGGCCCCAAAGGAAGCGTTGTAAAGGGCGACGCGTAGGTCAGCGTCCGGCCAGCGTTGCTTAACGCGACCGAAAGCATCGGTCACTTCCTGGAACGAGTACGATTCGACAGGAAACGGGGCAGCCTGCGAGACTCGTCTCTTTGAGGAACTTGGCTCAGCAGAACAAGTTACTCACTTCTCCTCCAGCATCGTTCAACTCCTGAGCGAACTTCTCGGTTTCGCCACTGGAGCTCCGTGCGATGAGCGCGACGCGATATCCATTCTTCGCGAACAAACGGCTGATTAGGCTAGATCAGTCCACAAGCTCTCTATGAAGCAACTGGGCGAACCATACGCGGTAGCAGCACCAGTCCCTATAGTTCGCGAGTCAGCAATATCCTCCGCGCCATAGGAGGGGCCGGCATACCGGATCCATTCCCAAGACCGGCGACAACAAAGATAGGACGAGCAGCCATGGTGTGTACGGTTCAAGTTAAGTGGTCTGAATCGGAGCGAGTGCACCCCTTATAAAGTCTCTCGAACGGGGTTGGTCTCCCTCCAACCGAGGTCAGACGTCGATATGGCGTGTTCGGATGAGCAATCGAAGTTCACATGATGGACAGCAATCTCGTCAGGAGCCAGCATTCGCAGCCGCCGAGGGTCCGTGAGCTCCAGATGATGAGTAAGAGATGGAAGAAGAGAACAATGAGCGACAGATCGAACATTCGAAGGTCCTGGGAAGATGGCGCCTACAACGCCCAACATCGCGACAGTGATTTTGATGCGATTTCGACAAAAGCTCAGTTTATACGAGTACAGAACGCAAAACATGTGTAATCTGGTAAATGCGGTATGGTACATGCAGATGAAAGGAAAAATAAGGCTTCAAGAAAGCTGCGTGTGACAATGCGAATCCGTGCATTGGTTTCGCAGACTGTTCCGAATCTCTGAATGAACATCGTAGTCATCACGTCCTAGGGACTCTGCGGTCGTGCAGCAGCTCCAAGCCTACAAAACGCTAGGTAGTTGCCGGTAGTCGTAAATGTTCGTCTGGTCGTCTGCTGGCTTGGTCCATTTATCTGACGGATGGACAGCATTAGCCGAGTGTAAGCGGCGAAAGGTATCGCAAACGCACCTGGACAGGCAAGGAAGTATCCGTCGAGGGTGTTGATAAAGCGCTCTCGGTACTCATCTGGAGGTATTACTGTGACCTCCTTACTATCACGGGCGAGACCCTGCTTGGCCTTGTATTCCAAAGTCTTCGCGAACGTGTAGCTGCCAATAGTATCAACGAGGCCACATGAGATCTCCTTACTCTCCTGGTCGATCCCAAGTAGCAACCTGGAAGTGCAATCAGATTATGGCCTATCTTCTGGAAAATAAAAACTGACGAGTAGTCCATGATATTGCTCTTTGCCAGGAAATCGCAGTCGGACCGAAGACCCTCATGGAGAATGGCCTTGGAGTGTGGATAGACAAGCGTGAGCGCTTTCTCTTGCCCTTCAATCCATTCACCATCAAAAAGCGTCTTGCTCGTGTTGACGTCCGTCTTGACCTTGCGGCCCTGAATGCCCTTGAGGTCGAAGGTCTTCGCGATCTTCTGCTTGAAGAAGAGGTTCTCCATGACGAGGAGGTCCGTGCGAGCTTGCACGTTGCCCGTCTCGAGATTACGGATCTCAACCGTGTAGAACCCGAGAAGCTTTGCCAGCAATGAAGCGCGAGTGGCCGTTTGCCCCATGTGCTTGAAGTACGAGGGCGCAAGGTCGATAAGCACCTGTCTGCAAGGAAGGTCAGCATACTTATTATGCTAAAGCCACAGCAAAGCACATACAAATCCGCAACATTCCACGCATTGACGAGTGTCTTGATGATGAATCGATCGTCAGCAGTCTTCCAGAAATTGCTCTTGCTCTTCCCCCCATCTGCACTCCAGTTCGCGCTCCGCGACATAGACCTGATAAACACCTCGCTGTCCTCAATCCCGCACTGTCGCCGGAGCGCATCGAACTGTTTGGCGTAGTATACGGTGCAGGAGAACTTCAATCGGCGGCCGATAGTCCAATCGTACTTGATGTGGGGTCGTTGGTCGATGGCAAGCACGTCGTCAGGTGCAAGCAGCCCATGAGGACTACGCGCGCCAGGGTTGGGCGATCCTGGATGCACGGCGGCGTCAGACCTGACCATGTACCGCACTGCGTTCGTAATGGTATTCCAAGTGAATGCCGAGCTAGTGCCGTCCTTGGATACAGGCGGCGGGGGCTCGTCGTTAACAGACGCGGCATCTACTTCCGACGTAGACGAATCGTGCGGTGCCGACGCGGGCACATTTCCGGGACCTGCAGTGCGCGCGCTGTCTGAGTCGCTCGAGCCATCATCCTCCTCGTGGTCGCTCTGGGAGATGACAGTGCTCGTCTTACGACGCTGGATGTGCGCCGTCACGATAGCCGAGTTGCCGCCCTCGCTCGGCCCGCTCTGACTTCCCACATCGCTACTAGACGCCGAGTCGAGTTCATGTAGTAATTTCTCGATAGTGTCCGCGTTCGCAGGCGCAGCACTGACGCTGCCGCTCGCCTCGGCCTTGCTCACGTCGACGGCAGGCTTTGCATGTTGCGAGTCGCGCGAAGTAAATCGACTCGAGAAACCGCCGAGCAGACTGTCCGAGCGCTCGCCGTTCGTAGGAGCACGACTTCGCAAAACCTCGCGGAGGGAAAGCAATGCCGTCGGGTCGCGGGGGTGTTCCTTCCGACTGATGACGGCGCTGTACGTTTCCGCCTCGGCCCACACCGTGCCATCGTCGTCTGGGTCGAGCTTGGGAGTCGAACGGAAGAATTTGAAGCCGCTCTCCGATGCTGTAGACGCGGCAGGCGATATCATACCCGGCACGCTAGGTAGCGTGAAGTGCGCCCCATTGTGCTCTGGAGTCACTGTAGCGTCTGTGCCCGTACGACGGTGGACCATGTCGAGTAGCTCTTGTTGGTAGTCGCGCGAGCTGAGGGTGAACGCGATGATGCTTCCCCAGTCGTCCTCTTTGATGATGACATTACTCCCTGGAACTGCATGGTACGACTCGCCCCACCACCATGGTCGCTCGATGCGCTTGTGCGCCTCGATAAGCTCAGCGCGAGAGGACTTGGGCAGGTGCTTGGCCTCCCACGCGGCCAGGCGACGCAAAGCACCGAGTCCAGACGTGTGGAAGATTCGACGGATGTCGTTAAGCGTTCGATCCTGAGCGTCGCGTAGGCCACCGTACAGAGCCTGTTCAGTGCGTTGGAACGCATACCGCATCTTGCTCAATAGTGCGAGAGCATCGGGAGGCGCAGTATCAGATGTCCGTTGCGGGGAAGTCGCGGTGCGTTCTGTGGTGAGAGGCGTGCTTTGTGCGCGAGGTAAGGGCCGTGTTGTAAGAGACGAAGATGTGGAGGCGTAGGAAGCGTCAGAGATGTGGCGCTCTATAGAAGGGGCTGACGGAGTAGGAGACAGAGCAGGCGGTCGCGGACTGGTGGAGCCGGATTCGAGCGTCGCAGAGGAAGCTGGCAACGAGCTTGTACTCTGCTTCGGTGTCGAGGGCGCCGGTATACCCTCGTGCCGCTCCGGAGACTCATCCCAAGACGAAGGTAAGCGAGGAAGAGTCTTATGATAAGCGGTCCTTTCATCCTCGTCGTCGAGGAAATGTTTCTCCTATAAGATCTAGTTAGCGAAGGCTCTATGCTAGACATGTCCGCACTCACAAGCATATCAAGGTGATCAGCAATGCTCTGCCACCAACCCTTGATCTCCTTCCACTGCACCCTCTTCTCTTCGCTGTCCATGTCCTTGCCGCTCGCATTTGAGATTGCGCTGGTACTTGGCGTCGCTGACATGGCGGTACGATCAGATCCTCGCGTTATATGGAGATGGGGCAAGCGCAGTTCGAACAGGTCATGAACATGGCTGATGGAGAAGCTCACGACATGTTGTCGGTATGAGAACCGGCGCACTAGACAGAAACGACTGCGTGGTAATGGCATGTCTTCGCCAGTCCAAGGGCGCGGCGGCGCGGTAGTGTGCTCGCATGGTGGCTTCGATGGTGCGGCCAGACGAGGGGAGTAGAACAAGAGCTCGAGGAACTTGCCAAAAGAAAGCATACTGCGTGCATAGTAAGTGAATGAGCGTATGTAGTCGCTCGAGCAACTTACGATGTGCCATCTGACATGCGGCGCTTCTGTGTCGTCTGGCCACACTCAGAGCAGGCATCCCACATCTCGACGTATTCCGTCTCCGAGTCGGCGTTCTCAAGGACTTGAACTGTTGACATAACGCGTGTGCCGTTGTGCAGCCACCGGCGCTCATGCATCCCACGCGGTGCCCCGCAATTTGACCTCCCGCAAGACTCGTTGAAGGTCGAGCATGTCTCGATGATGGCATCTCCCAGCAGGATATCCGCGTCCATAGCGCCTGAAATGTCGTTTGAGTAGTACTTGTATGTCCGCAGACGCGCGCGGGGGCCGCAGTGCAAGCGCAATGACGAAGAGCCTAGGACGGACATCTCGCTGGAGATCGACGCAGATCGCTCTGTTGGAGGCGGAATGTGCTCCGAGTACAGAACGGAGAGACGCTGCTGGCGCAGGAAACCCGTAACGCCGACCATGCCAGAGCCTTTCGTCCTTCTGCCCTCCCATCCGTATATGCTAGCCAGAGCTGAGCGCTCCTCGCCTGACAGTCGTCTCCCCGGCGCCTCGCGCTCCTTCTCGGCAAGCCGCGCGAGCGTAAGTGGCGGCGGAATGACTACATCCGGAGAGGTAGAAAGGATGGCTTGAGCTTCGCGGAGCCGCTGATGAACAGTTTGGAAGACGGGCTGCTCTTGCTCGGGGGCAGTTGGTATGCTCGCTGCCCTTTTCGGTTCCCCGAAGAACGAGAATCGCCGCGTTCGTATGGATGTTGGAACTTCATCAGCGGGGGTAGGGGGCGGAGGCGCTGAGGGCACTGGTGTCGCGAGGTCCAGAGAACCGCCGCGTGGCGCATCAGAGTTGAACGAGGAGCCATGCCTGGGGAACATATTATTCGTGCGCTTGCCCAGCAGTCCCCAGATGGATCTGGACAAGAATGAGTCGCGCAAATTATGGGTTCGGTTGTCTGGAGCAGTGGTGCGGATGCCTAAGGAAGGTCGAGAAATGGATAACATGCGATTGATGGGACGGGTGCGTTCGTGCGTTTCAGGTTTGGGAAAGCTGAGCTCTATACTAGCATCGGATAGCAGACTTTGTTCAAGCAGGATGGAAAGCAGGACATATAGCGAAGATCGTAACACTTTGACTAGGGAGTCGTACTCCGCGGTTGGGACGTGGGGTGTGAACTGGAAGCTACCTCCGACCAGTAATATGGGTTCGGGACGTTGCAAAGGATCGGCTACGCGGTTTGATCAATAACAATGTCTCTCGAAGCAAGTGAAGACGCCTTACTCTCCCATTCTTCGAAACCATATAGACAGTTGCGCTTCGCCATAACTTCGTTGCCAGCGGGATCATCGCCAAACAAATCAGACTTGGGGAGCATAAACTTGCCCGCACTGAAGGTGCAAGTCGGGGCGTGGTCCGAGGACTTTGGCGATAGCTCCTCGGACGAGGCAAGAGTAAACAGAACATGTTTGGCGATGCGACTGCCGCGAGACTTGCTTAAAGACGCAACGTCGCGTAGCTGCTGCAGAGCTAGACGATCACGTTTCGTGCTCCCTTCCGGTGAGGTTGCACGCGGCGGGAATGCGATACCGGCATGTTCAGATGCTACCGGACTGCTCGCTCTTCGAATGTCGATCTCAGCCGCGGTGCCGCCGACTTTCCCGCCGCCGCCTATCGCAAGGGAGCTCGCAGTATCCCACCTGCGCAGCGTGCCAGGACCCTCGACCTTCTCCTTCCTTCTCTTTCTTCTCGACTTGGCCAGCTTTATTCCCGCGAGCCACTCCTCATCCCGCATAGACTCGGTGACCTCGACAAGTGCACGTTGCATCGTGGAGGCCCATCCCTGAAGTGACCCCGGCTCCTGGGATAATGCGGCGTCCAGAAACTTTCGCAAGTGTTCACAACCCTCTACCGTAAGGTCTGTATCCGGAGAATGCGGTACTTCAGGAAGAGGCTTCGAGTTGGAGGCCATGAGAGCTCAGAGACTTCAATATAGAACGTCGCGCAGTCGAGGCAGGAAGCAAGATATAGGGAGCTGATTCGTTGTTCCCTTGACCCTCAGCAAGAACTTCATTCTTATCCCAGTAGGGACGGGCTAGGATAAGGGAGGTGGTAAGTCGTAAACGCCATCTAAACACGGTCCAAGCAAGGCCCCGCCCACGCGGAAGCCACGCGAGAGCAATGATGGCTCGAAGTTGCCGCCGGCAACGGTTGCCTTATGACAGCTGTCATCGTGTTGCCGATCCAGCGAACACAGCAGCCTCGCTATCGTATACTTTGCGCACCAGCTCACAGACAAGCGTGTTCACAATGCCAGGCGATGAGGCTACGATCCTGTACGGTCTCCTTCGGGCCGTGCGCGGCGCGCTCATGGGGCTTCCTGACCTCAACAGCCTACAAGTTGCCCCAAGTACATGATGCGTGCGCGCATAGATGACGTTTTCGCATGATGGGCTTTTATAGGATCATAAGCAAACTGGATAAAGAGGTCGAGGAGAGGATGATGCAGGAGCGGGACAAGAGGCATCGTTGGAAATTGGTCAATTGCGAGCCCTCCTGCCTGCGCTAACGACCCTCGAGATCTTCGCTTCACCTCTAGAAACGATCCTGCCAGTCCTGTAGCCAAAGTCCCGCGGACCGCTCGAGCCTTACGCCCATGCCCTGCTGCCACCCCAACCGCGAAGCTGATCTTGGAGTTCACCGGATTGGTCGCATGATCTATGACGAGCGTCTACTGACAAGCTTTCAACCCGTTTGACTGGGTTCAGTTGGAATTCGTTGTACTTCGGCATGGAATATGTGGAAAGCTTATCTGGCCAATAACCGCTCAAGTCTGCACCAGAGAAGACTACCATTCGCGCGCTGCAACTCCGGAAAGCTCTTTTCCGCAACTGGCTCTCACTTCGTAGCTTCTCATCCAACCAGAGAACGAAGGTGGTGCTCAGTGTGCGTAAGCGTACTGAAGTAACTGAACGGCCAAGATAGCTATCACGTAGCCACTTGGACCTGGTGACCTCTCTACGCTCTAGGGAAACGCTTTACCTCCCAGACTAACGTCGGGGGCGTAACGCCCATGTATTGAGTGCTGGCCGTCTTCTCAACTCACGGATATCGCTGCTGGGAGCTTTGCGTATCAAGGTTTCGGTCGGCAGTCCGTCTACCTCTATCAACTCTTTACTGACGACTTCTGCCATTTTCAGAGCGAAAAACATAGCTCGCCTGCCAATAGCAATGTACAGCCTCTAGTGCGCAGTTCTTATGAAAGCTCGGTCTCACTAAACTAGTATGAATATCTAGATCGCATGACGGGCGCTGTGAGGCTCGTGCCACAGGAAGACCCCTATCTCACAGTTGTATCCGCCTCTCCATTCGTCTCTCGTTCAAGTCAACTGACAGCGCAAGCTTTATTTACGCGAGCTGCAACTGCTTCGGCTCTCCCTCGACCCACTCTTCCGCAGTCTCTTGACCAGTCATGAGGTGAGGGAAACGGCTTCTAGGTACTGACGTCTTCCCAGAGGGCTCAGTATAATAGCTTCATGGTGTGAGCCAGGTTCATTAAGGGATCATAACTGGCCCGCTCTACTCTTCCTTCACGAGCTCTACGTCTATCATGCATCCAGAGGAAGTCGATGTCATCGTTTGCGGGTACGTACCTTGCCTTACCCATGTACGTGCAGCCCGCTGACCTTCATTAACAGCGGCGGTCCCGCAGGTAAGCTGTTTGTTGAGTCAGTGGCGTCCGTCTCGTTCATTGCGGTGCAGGATGTGTTACAGCCGGACGGCTCGCGTACGCCGACCCCAACCTCAAGGTCATGCTCATCGAAGGTAAGGCTGTTCGCGTTAGCCACGGGCATCGTCTGATGTTGTTTGATAGGTGGCGCCAATAACCGCGATGACCCTTGGGTATACCGCCCCGGTATCTACGTGAAGAACATGCAGCGCGATGATTAGTGAGTTCCTGCATTCTGTTCAGTCTCTAGGTTTGTGAACTGACGGCTTTCAGCAACGAGAAGGCTATGTTCTACGACGACACGATGGCGTCGAGCCACCTTCGCGGTCGGCACGCAATTGTGCCGTGAGTATGATCGTGGCCGCATCTGCATCCTATACTGACATGAATCTGCAGGTGCGCGAATATCCTTGGCGGTGGCTCCAGCATCAACTTCCAGATGTACACTCGCGCATCCGCCTCGGACTGGGGTAAGCGAAGGGTGGCTTCACGACTGCAAGACCTATCGCTAACGCTCCGTATCTCAGATGACTTCAAGACTGAGGGCTGGAAATACGAGGGTAAATACTTTCTCGAGTCTATGCTTCCAGTGTTGCTTACCCTATCATCTAGACCTGTTGCCGCTCATGAAGAGGGTATGTCTTTGTGCACGAATTTATGAATCTGCTTCTGACCGTTGTTGTGATCAGCTCGAGAACTACCAGAAGCCTACTAACAATGACACGCACGGCTACGACGGCCCCATCGCCATCTCCAACGGTGGATCCATCAACCCGCTCGCCCAGGACTTCCTCCGCGCCGCCGACACCATCGGCATTCCATTCAGCGGTACGCTCCTTTCTTGCCCATATATACGCGTCACTGACGCGCCACACAGACGATATCCAGGGTCAGCTCTTGTTCTTCGGCTATCTGCGCGAGTGTATCTGACAGACTTGCCCGCAGACTGCAAGACCGCGCATGCGTCCGAGATCTGGGCCAAGTACATCAACCGCCACACCGGACGCCGCTCTGACGCAGCCACGGCATACGTGCACAGCGTGATGGACGAGCAGACCAACCTGTACCTGCGCACCAACGCGCGCGTTTCGCGCGTTATCTTTGATGGCGACCGCGCCGTCGGTGTCGCGTACGTGCCCGCACGAAACCGCGGTGACAAGGCCCAGTACAAGGAGACCATTGTACGTCTTTCCAATCATTCTTTCCTGACATGACCTGCTAACATATCGCTCTGATGCAGGTTCGCGCGAACAAGTATGTCGTGCTCTCATCCGGCACGCTCGGCACACCCCAGATCCTGGAACGCTCTGGCGTCGGTAGCAAGGACCTCATGCAGAAGCTCGACCTCAAGTGCGTCAGCGACCTTCCTGGCGTCGGCGAGCAATACCAAGACCACTACACCACACTCTCCAGTCAGTACCCTAAGTATGTCTTGGTATTATGCTTACTGACCTCTTCATTCAGTCTATCGTGTGGCTGAGGAGACCCCGACGCTCGACGCCTTCCTCCGTGGCGACCCCGAGGCGCGCAAGGAGCTCTTCCAGGAGTGGGAGATGAGTCCCGAGCGCGCCCGGCTCAGCAGCAATGCCATCGACGCGGGCTTCAAGATTCGCCCGACCGAGGCCGAGCTCAAGGAGATGGGTCCTGAGTTCAACGAGCTCTGGGACAGATACTTCAAGGACAAGCCCGACAAGGTATGCATGCTCACCTTCAGCGCTGTTCCTGACGTTGACGAGTCGTAGCCCGTAATGTTCGGCTCCATCGTCGCCGGCGCGTACGCCGACCACTCTCTGCTCCCGCCCGGCAAGTACATGACGATGTTCCAGTACCTGGTATGCAATCGTAACACTATCATTTTGGCTGTCACTAATGCTTGACGCTGTGTAGGAATACCCGGCCTCGCGCGGCAAGATCCACATCTCCTCACCAAACCCCTACGTGCAGCCGTTCTTCGACTCGGGCTTCATGAACAACAAGGCCGATTTTGCACCCATCCGCTGGTCGTACAAGGTTACGCGCGAGATCGCTCGTCGCATGGACGCTTTCCGTGGCGAGCTCACTTCGCACCACCCGCACTTCCACCCGGCTTCTCCCGCCGTGGCGCAGGACATCGACATCCAGACCGCTCGCCAGATCTTGCCCGGTTCTTTCACCACGGGCATCCACATGGGTACCTGGCACCGTCCTGGCAAGCCGTTCAACGCCTCGAAGGTGCACGAGAACATTACGTACACCGAGGAGGACGACCAGGCCATTGACAACTGGACTGCCGGTGAGTGCCTGAGCTTTAGGTCTACGATGAATATGTCTAACAACGATGGATTCACAGAGCACGTCGAGACTACATGGCACTCTCTGGGTACTTGTGGTATGTACTTCGCGCACGGTGGGATCCTTTTCAACGTTCTAACTTCGGAATAACAGCCATGAAGCCGCGCGAGCAAGGTGGAGTCGTTGACGGCCAGCTCAACGTCTACGGCACCAAGGGTCTCAAGATCGCCGATCTTTCTATCTGCCCAGACAACCTCGGGACGAACACGTACAGCTCTGCTTTGCTAGTCGGCGAGAAGGCCGCAGATATCCTCTGCGGCGAGC
Organism: Peniophora sp. CONT; assembly: GCA_001632445.1. Classification (NCBI taxonomy): domain Eukaryota; kingdom Fungi; phylum Basidiomycota; class Agaricomycetes; order Russulales; family Peniophoraceae; genus Peniophora; species Peniophora sp. CONT. Next base: position 112,518 of record KV424512.1, on the reverse strand, counting down.
TCGGCCTCAAGGTCCGCACGCCTCACGCTCCCATCCCTCACGCGCCGCCAGCTGCTGGCAAGCCCGCGACCCAGCAAGCCCGCCGCTGAGTGGTCGAGTTTTGAACGCGCATCTGCTGTTGTCTGCTTGAACTTGACTGCCTTGGTGTACGATATCTTGATTGAAGCCGCCTGAAACCAGTGTACAACATTTTGAGTCCTGTATGATTATCCCGTTCGAATGCATGATGTGTTTTCTCGTGTCATGGGCGATAACCAGTTTGTTTCCAACAATATCATAACTTCATTCAGCGGAGGGGTCGATCTTCACTACTACTTTTCCCGTCGCGCGCATTGTCTTTAGGCGTTCGTACGCCTTGAGTGCGTCTTCCATCGAGTACACAGAGTCGACGAGGGGGCGCGCTTTCCCTGAAAACGTCATGTTTGAGCGCTAGCCCCATCATTGGACGATAGAATACTCTGACCTTCAGCAAGCAAGCCGAACATCGTCTGCATATCCTCTGCGCTCGTCTTGGTAAGAGCATGGCTGATGTCACGGTAAGAATACGACTGGACAGAAATGTGCCACGCATTGAGTACTCACCTCCACTTGCTCTTGATCCCGCCCAACCACGTCGGGGTCAACAGTCCGGCAAATAGGCGGAGTAGCTGTAGGAAGTCGCCGAAACTGTGCGGCTGAGGCCCGACCGTGACGAATACGCCGTTCGGTGCAAGGTATGGTTGACTCTTCAGGTAGAGATCGGGGTTCACGAGACCGGCACACTCATAGAATACATGGTACTTGGTGGCAGGAGGGTTCTTCACGAGTTGAGCGACGAGGTCTTCCTTGGTGTAGTCGATGAACTTGCTATCGGGTCAGCTTTCCGAGAACGCCAATGAATCTTCAACAGGGTTTCGACGTACCTCATCCGCTCCTAGGTCTCGAACATACTGTTCGTTCTTCGCACTCGCAGATGCAACGACGCGACATCCGCGTGCCTTAGCCCACTGAATTGCGAAGCTACCTACAGCTGTACTTCCGCCATTGACGAACACCGTTTGTCCATCCTGAAGCCCTCCATTCTCGAACAGACCTTGCCACGCAGTCTGCCCGGCCAGCGGCACGCCAGCCGCCTGCGTGGGCGTGATATTTGCGGGGCGGATAACGCAGTTATTTGCGTCAGTCCAGACGTATTCGGCGAGGGCGCCCTGCTTCGTTTTGTGCGCGAGCGGGGGAGTGATGTGCGCGACTATTTCATCGCCTGGCGCAAAATGTGTGCCGTTGGCGTCGACGATTGTCCCTGCGAGCTCGTACTCCGGGATAGTAGCGCGCAGACTGGCGAGCGGTAACATTCCCATCAACTTATATCCTCTGGCGTCAGCCGTCAGGTTCAGCGTTTCATATGGCGTTCATAGGGACGCACACTGGGTTCAAGGCGGCAGCTTTCACTTTGATAAGTACATTCCCCTTCGGCAACTGAGAGGGTACGGGATAGTTTGTCTCGAGACGCAGAACCTTGTTAGGGGTACCACGTCCAGTACATATCCAGGCGCGTTGAGTTGTAGGAACAGTAGCGGCCATGGCGGGATAGCGGTGGTTCAGGTAAGAAAAGCGGCTGGCATTCTGAACTTCCGCAGGAGGACGGCATACCGATACTTTGACGTGCGGATTCAGGTTAGCGACGGTCGTGGTTCGATCTAGAGCGCCGGCTAACGTTAACGCGTCAAATACGTACCCCCGAGATAAATATGCCGATTCGTGGGAAATCAATGCCACGCAAGGCGCTGGATCCCTTTCAATGCTCTTGGCCACAGACGAGGCCTCTTGAACATCGATAATGCCTTAAACTTGTAGATTACGTCAGCGTACTTGTTGATACCCGCCACGAGCAAGAGCATGCTCTGATGGAGTCTCCAGGATCCTGGTCGCTTCACCTTCGTCAACCCAATGTCTCCAACCGACGTGTCCCAAACCTATTCTACCACGTAGAAAGCATTTAAGCCTCGGGGAAGGCGGTCATATTTCCGAACGTGCAAGTTGTATCCCACGGTGAACCTCTCCAGTTGGAGTCTGTGTAGAATCGTTACTTCGTAGATCGTACTATAAGATTTGAGGTACACTGAGCATACAAGCAAGGCAGACAACAGTAGGGAGAAACATTATGTCCGTCACGGGTCATCATCGTTCTTCAGAAATCAAACTGAGTAAGGTATAGTAGGGTGGTGGTTTACGCCATGAAGAACGCGCCCGCACCGACGACTGCCGCAACGACGAACGAGGTCGGTGCGTTCAGACCTGCGGCACCGCTGCCGCTGGTGGCGCTAGCCGATGCCGCTGACCCAGAGGCCGATGCCGATGAGGCCGCAGCGGAACCTGCGGAAGCAGCCGCAGACGAGATAGAAGCAGCCGCGGACGAAAGTCCCGAGGCCGCGGACGAGGACACGGACGCAGCAGCCGACGAAGCAGCCCCCGAGGCCGCCGAGGCAGCTGAGGCAGCACTGAATGAGGTGAAGGCTTCACTGGCGGAGGCCGCAAGCGATGAGAGTGCGGTCGCTCCTGTGAAAACCGGGGCTGTAGCAGTCAGCGTTGACGCGCCCGACGCAGTGCTCGCGCTGACGCTCGGGGTGGCAGAGGCGGCACCCGACGAAGTGTCCACCTGTACGAGACTTTAGATATAGTCCACGTGCTCGAGGGGGTAAAAAAACGAACCGTGAGCGAGCCAGTATCAACGCCGAGCTGTCTGCAAGCGGACGAGAACTCTGGAAGGAAGATGAGCGAGTGGTCCTGTGTGGTGCACTGAATGACTTACGGACAAGAAGCCCCTGGGCAACCGACTTCGACGTAGTCCCCTCAGCCACAATGCAGTCAGCGCACTGAAGAACTTGGGTGATGACGCTGGACGTGCAGCACGCCGATGCGGTGGTGCAGTTCTACAATCACGCGGTTAACGAAGAAGGTCAACACACTGTCAGAGGATGGAGCATACCCCAAGAGCGGTAGAGGCACTGAGGCAGGTCGGGCAGTCGGTGTCGTGGCGGGCACTGATCTCCCTCGACAAGATGTGGGCGCGGGGGAGGGTCACCGACGCGAGTGCGGCCGAGGCCAAAGTGAGCAGGGTCAGAGCGCGGAACATGATGATCACGACGGGGGAACGACGGCAAGAGCGAAAGGTGCACAAAGTTCAACTGCCACCCGCATCCTGGCTTTATACGTCGCTCGGGCGCAACATCCTTCAAGGAACGGTGACGATGACGGACGACCCAACGCGTCACTGCAATGTGTGCGTTTATTCGTCTGATGGAAACTGACGAAAAAGTCAAATCCCGAAGCGGCGGAGCAGCGGCGGGCGGAAAGTGGCAAAGCCAAATCGTCGTGTACGACCAGCAGCACTTGATGTGTACGGCCACCGCACAGCGACGATAGGTTGAAGTACTCATCAATCCAGCGGCGCGGTTGTGAAAGCTGATAGTATTCAAAGAAAAAAGGTACTGCGTTGAATCCTCGTGTCCTCCGATGACGCTACATTTCACCGCACTCTGTTCATCTGTGAGCTCAATGAGGCCGAAGGAAATCCAATTTTGGCCCTTACCGACGATCTTAACAGCGAGCTTCGGCCTGTTGTTTGCGCCGGTAGCCACGTTCTCGATTTTGCGGAGGGTGAGCATACCGTCGATGACCTTGCCAAAAACGACATGCTTCCCATCGAGAAAGTCGCATTTATCTGTTGTGATGAAGAACTGTGGGGCGCCATGAGGAGTCGGTTCCTTCCGTGAAGGACCTTCGAGCTTACCTGGCAACCGTTGGTGTTCGGTCCTGAGTTCGCCTGGATACGATATTGAGTACGGTCCCTGACATGAGGCAGACTGGCGGCGCACCATAGATAACAAACCGGGACCAGTATGTTTCTCGGTAAAGTTCTCGTCCTGCACGATCGTATGTTGAGCAACATATGCTCGTATTCAATGATATCGTACGCACAGGGAACTTATCACCGTATATCGAGAAAGAACCTGTCCCGTCGCCCTTGATGAAGTCACCACCTGCCAATTGAAGAATGAACAAAGGCCTGACGCAACTGCGTCATCTTCGACGAGCCGTACCTTGACACATGAAGTTCGGAACCCTGTAAAAGTTTGATCGACGTGCGGTGCATGGCGAAGAGTCGAGAACTTACACTCTGCGTCGCGCAGCTGGGCATGAGCTCATGTAAGCTTTTGCGGTGGAGACACACAAAGACGCACCGGTGGAACGTTGCGTTCTTGTACCCCTGTGGCTTCAGGTTCACCCTTTGAGAGGTCAGCCAAAGGCTATTTACAAGTCATATCGAGACAACATACCTGTATTCGCCGGTACAAAGTTGCCTGAAGTTCTCCGCTGTCCTGTACGCTTGCCGTGAGCTGCGATTCAGGTTCACTCCCCAGTGCCAACGTACTTGGGTACAATATCACTGAACAGCTCCATCTTGAGACGTCCTGCAGGCGTCTCGCCAATGTTAATGTCCATAAATACGATCGGACGCTGGTTCGACATGATGCGATGAGGGCAGGATGAGAAGAGCGTGGACGCGTCTCGATGCGCCACAGAACACGCTCGCCGCGTGCAGCGCCCAACTCTGACGTTGACCACCACCATCCCTTCGCCACAACATGTCCTATTTCCTTCCTCACCTCCCTTCTGGCTGGCATGTTGACGAGGCGATTAAATCTGAGGAGGATCGTGTAGTTGTTATCCGATTCGGTCATGATTGGGACTCGCAGTGCATGACAATGGACGAGACGTTATATGGCGTCGCGGAGAAGGTGCAGAACTTTGCTGTGATTTACCTCTGCGACATCACGAAGGTGCCGGATTTCAACAAGGTTGGTATTAATGGCTTATACGTGCGACATTCGTACTTACATCATCGTAGATGTACGAGTTGTACGACCCATGTACTGTCATGTTTTTCTACCGGTACGTCTTTGCTTCTGGTCATACTCGATCGTCGCTCACGCGCACATACGATACCAGTAATAAGCACATCATGATCGATCTTGGGACTGGTAACAACAATAAGATGTAAGTGCCACTCGGTTCTTCATTGTATGTATGTTAACGTGGTGGGCGACCATATTTAGTAACTGGGCCATGGATAACAAGCAAGAGGTGCGTGATATACCCGGAAAGATATCAGATCCTAGCGCTTACATGAATGGTAGATGGTTGACATCATCGAGACTGTTTATCGCGGCGCGTCGAAGGGTCGTGGTCTTGTTGTGTCCCCGAAGGGTATGTCATTTCCTTCCCTTGATAGCACTGAACTCTGATTACCCGCATCCAGATTACTCGACTCGCTACCGTTACTGATTCCATCGCTGTTATATCCCCTTTGCTGTGCTATCTGCTCTGTACTTCTACGCGTACGTCCAATGATACAACAAGATAAAACTCTTCGCGACCTCGCCGTTTCCTTTTGTCCACTATCGTCCCTGTGACAGAGCATCGCGAAATCCGGCCCCCCTATGACAGATACTCGTGCATTGCTGGCTAAAGTACGCGTTCATGAATCATCTCACAATTGGTGATGCGCGCTCTATCTCACCTCGAGCTCCCATGAAGCCACTCTGACTCGGGCAAGCAGTCTGCACGCAGCCGTGATGTCTATCTCCATCGGCATCAGCCTCGCGACAAGCATGCGGACTCCTGCACGCACTCATACTTATCATCGCCCGTCTTCCCCTTTCTGCAGATGTTGCCGTATCATATTGAAGGACCCAATAAAGCCGCGCAAGTACAGCCACGCCAACACGGAGCCGATGGCCAGCGCAAGGACATTCAGCGTGAAGAAGACAGGATCCTCGAGCAAGTTGATCATGGTGGCATGTAGTGGGTATAAGCAAGGAAAGGTCGTCGTGCGGTGCGAAGGTTTTATAACGTTTCAAACGCATAGGCGCTCATCTTCGCGATTTGCGCAGCCCGTGTCAACAAGATCCTGTTCGGAATCGAGGATCTCTTCTGGACATATGCTAGCCCGACAAATGCATGCCCTGTTCAGTAAGGAAGCTGACTATACGAATGGGGTTTGCAAAAGATGGTACCGACAATGGGAACTTAGATCCATGCCAAATCGGAATGGCTCGGACGCCCGCGTACAGCACAACAGATCATATAGGTACAGAGCATCAACCTTGCGGTACGAACCTGGCGCCGGATAGTACATACTGGCTTTCAACACGATGACCTAACGATACATGGCAGAGAATGTATCACTCTAATGCGACTATGACCTCCGCTTCCCCTCTACCTTGGGCGGCTCAGGCGAGTTGCCCGCGCCCACAGATAGCGATTGCCACTTTGAAAGCGAGAATATCGAGTTCGTCCGCTCTAACCTTGTTTCCGACCTTGCGATTGATCTTGGCCACACGCTGTAGGAGCGCCACGTAGCGAGGTTCCGATTGGAGGCCGGTGAGTTCGTACGCAGCGAGAACGGCGTCGGCATTCTTGACGCCCTGGCTCGTTTTGGGAAGCGCACTGTTGAGCGCGTGTGAGCGTTGGAGCTTGGAGGTCGGCTGACGGCCCGCCCTTGCATGCAGCGCATGTGCATGTAAATCCATACGGCTTCAGCCTGCTCTTCCGAAGTTCGATGCCCAGTCCGAGACCACTGTAGGACACGGTCATCTCCTCTCCCTTCGCGATGGGGCGAACGGCGTGGAACTCCATTGAGAACGATGGCAGATTGAACGAATACTTGACATCCGGCTGACAGCTATATCGGTAGATCAGATGCCGTACGACAACTTTGAATTTCGGGTGCGCGCCTATGGTTGAATCTTGACGAAAGTTCGCCCACCGTCGAGTAACCTGTGCCACTCGACACACCGAATCGCACTCCCTCAGGATCTATGGTACCTACTGGGATACCCCAGGCATTGGCCCGAACAATGCCGGTGAGTGGACTAAAGCCGTCACTGCCGGAAAGAGACCTGTACTTCTTCTGGTTCTCCGGCGACATTCTCGAGAAGATGGACTCTGCCTGCTCCTCCGAGAACCTCATCGCCTGCAAGCGCATCTCAGCAGACGTCAGTGTTGAGAACAGATAAGTATAGTGAAAGCGTACGTTAGCAACCTGCTTCTCGTACGGCAAATGTGGTTCACGGATACCCGCTGCAGTCCAACTCGTGTTGACTAGAAGAGGCCGCTCCGCGAGAATTAACGCGCCCGCTTCTATATCTGCTGTGGCGAAGACGCCCAATCCACGATTCCCTGAAGCGCGGCGTATCTCGTAGCGGAGACTCGGAGGGTGAATGATAGGCTGCGGCCATCCTGGCGTCGCCGTGATCTTATCCCTCATCCATGGGGTCAACAAGCACTCCGCGGTGCCGTCTACCTCCAGCACCTTCGCTTTGAGATTAGGCATGGTGATCAGGAGATACCCTTGCTTCGTGCGCGTCGGCTCGTGCATCTCGGCGTATATCACCTCTGTCGAGAATCTGGTCAGCACAAGTTTCGTCGCCGGGCCTGATAGTACGCACGAGCAGTAGGGCTGAATACGCTCATATCTTGTGATGCGCTTGACGCTTCCACAGCTACTTATTCCAGCTGAGCAAGGCAGAACTTGTGATCGTAGGAGGGAAGGAGTATGTGCCAGCGTAGAAGCGTCGTGGAGGACTTTATGGGAAGTCCAGCTGATAGATGTCACTCATGGAGAGCACTCCTCAAGCAATCAACATACCCGTTGTAGACGTGCTTCTCCACTGGCTTTTGACGTCCAACTTGGGCAATGGCACATAAATGCAAGTCAGCACAAGAGGGGATCCTATACCATCGCGTCAATAGTGTACTACGATCGGATGCTGCGAGCAAAAGTAGCTTTCACAACTTTCAGGCTCGTCGCGCTGCCCAACGTCGCATGACCAAAAACAGAAGCGCTCATCTTCACGATTCGCGCAGTTGGTCATGCGCTGGCCCGACAAATGTACCTGCTATCGAGTAAGGAATTCGACTGCGTGAATAGGGTTTTGCAGACCATGGCACCGGCAATGGAAGCTCGTCCGTAGTATTGAGTCGGACGCCCACGTACTACATCGTGAGGATACCACATGCGTAGCACCAACGCATGAACATGATACCGGGAAGATAAGGGAGGCCACTGGCTTTCCCTCAATAAGATAGCCCGCCGATATTCTTATGCGACAAGACAGTGAAAGGCCCGCAGGCCCGGGACTACGTCCTCCGCTCTGACTTCTGCTCCTGGCCGTGAATCTGCATCACCTCCGCAGCCTGTTCGAGCACGTCAATTATATGTTGCTGCTTGACAGGGTCGGTCTGGGACATGATAAGAGCCATAAGCTCTTCCGCGTTCCAGACTACAGGTCCCTTCCCCTCTGGTTTCGGAGGCTCAGGCGGCTTGCGCCCAAGGATGGCGGTGGAAACTTTCGCAGCAAGAGCATCGAGTTCGTCCGCTCTGGCCCTGTTACCGGCCTTGCGGTTGATCTTGGCCACGCGCTGCAGGAGCTCTGGGTAGCGAGGCTGGGATTGCAGGCTGGTGAGCTCGAACGCGGCGAGGACGGCGTCGGCGTTCTGGACGCCCTGGCTCGTTTTGGGAAGTACGCTTTTGAGCGCGTGTAGACGTTGAAGGTCGGTTAACGGACCGCCCTTGCATGCCGAGCAAGTGCAAATGAACCCGTACGGCTTCAGTTTGTTCTGCCGGAGTTCAACGCGATCTTCCAGGCTGGTGTAGGCTACGGTCATCTCCTCTCCCTTCGCGATAGGGCGAACGGCGTGAAACTCCATCGAGAACGTTTGTAGGTTGAACGTGTATTTGACGTTCGGCAGGCAGCTATAGCGGTAGATCAGACGCCGTGCGACGACTTTGAACCTTGGGACGCGCACCTGTGGTTGAACCTTGACGAAATTTCGCCCACCGCCGAGTAGCCTGTCCCACTCGACACACCTAGTTGCGCTACTTCGGGGTCCTGGGCGCCTACATCGACTCCCCAACCGTTGGTTCGAGAAATGCCGGTGAGTGGACCAGATCCGTCGTGCTGATGACTATTGGAAAGCGACATGTACTTCTTCTGGTTCTCCGGCGACATTCTCGAGTAAACGGACTCCATCTGCTCCTCCGAAAACTTCTTTGCCTGTGTGTCCGATTCAACAGATGTAACGATTGCAAGCCGATGTCGTGAACACTGACATTAGCGGCCTGCTCCTCGTACGGCAGATGTGCGTCTTGAACTCTCGGCATGAACCAGGTCATCTTGACTATAAGAGGCCGCTCCGCCAAGATCAACGCGCCTGCTTCGATATCTGCTGTGGCGAACATGCCCAACCCACGACTGCCGGGGGCACGGCGTATATCGTAGCGAACGCTGGGAGGGTGGATGATAGGTTGCGCCCATCCTGGAGTAGAGGTGATCATAGTTTTCATCCATGGTGTTAGCAAGCACTCCGCAGTGCCGTCTGCTTCAAGCTCCTTGGTCTTGAAGTTAGGTAAGGTCACCAGAAGGCGTCCACTTTCCGTGCGTGTCGATTCGTGCATCTCAGCGTATTTCAGTAGATCGAATGTGACCTGGTGTTCTCCTAGCGAAGAAGGTTCTGACGAGTGTAAAGTCAGCACGAGTCTAACCCTTAAAATGATGGACGTACGAGAGGTGGTATTTCTAAGCGTGCTCATGTCTCGGGATGCGCTTGACGTAGCCGTGGCCATCGCAGCCGAGCAAGGCAGAGCCGATGGACGTAGGGAAGAAGGAATGTATATGGACGTAGAAGTGTCGTGTACGACTTTTAGGGAGGTCCAGCTGATCGGTGTCACGCATCGAGGGCGCTTCTTGAGCCATCGACATACATACCTTTTATGGACGTGATTATCCACAAGCCTTTGACAGGCGTTCAGCTTAGACGATTGCAGATAGATGCAGGTCAGCACAAGAGTGGATCGTATACTATCGCATCCATGCTGTACAATGAAGCACATTATGACATTGTGATCGGATGCAGCGAGCTACACCAGTAGGTTTCCACTGCGCCGCCATGCTGCCCAACCCTGCCCCTGCGGTAGCTCTCCGTACGGCCTCTCCATATACTAGCGAGTGCCTGCCTTATGCATGCTTGGCGGGTCAGCGGAGACTTCGTCTTTGGAAGCGTCTCCAGATGGTAACAAGCTTCTCGTAGAGTTGTCGATGTAGGTCGTGTGGCTCCAGCGGCATGGCGGGTTGGCTGTATGGCGAACATAGTAGAACGCGGTCCAGCGAGGCTTCTCGATGTAACTTTAGGTACGATCAAGTGTTCAAGCAGTGGCGGAAACGAGCGCCGGCGCGGAGATCGTGAGGTTCTCCATAGCGTCCTCGAAAGACTCTTCCTCGCTGTCCTCTTCCTCCTCTTCAGCTCCCTCGCCATCCTCTTCATCATCTGACTCGTAATCCTCGTAGTCAAGCTAACATCCACGTCAGCACTCATACTACTATGATCGGCTGCGGAAGTACTCACAGGATCGAATATGACTCGGATGATCAAACTACAGCTCGGGCATGTAGCGATGTCTTCGCAGTCAGCCAGCTGCCGCTTCGTGATTTCGAAGCGGTCGCCACACGGGCACGGATAGTGAAAGACGCCCTTGCTCTCGTCCCACGTCATATCTTCGATTTCGATCTCATCATAGTACGCGCCCATGGTCAACAGCACACAGGAAACGAAGCCGAGAAGCAGGGGTGGTGGTGGTGGCAGGAGGCAAGCTTAGCAAAACTGGCGAAGAGCGGCACAAGTCCTGAAGATCCGGGCGGGAAGATCGGGCCGAGATCTGTCTCCGCGCGCGTCGCGTCCGCGGCTTTGGGTTGCTTTAGCACCGCGATGAACTCGAGCCTGGCGATTGAACAGCATGTCCGCTACATACAGAATCTTGGGAAGGCTACGGACGACTTGACTTATCATCTAACTGCGCATCTGAGGACGAATGCTGTCTACTGGGGTCTTACGGCTTGTTGTATCATGGGGCACCCAGATGCTCTGAACAGAAAAGAGATGATTGAGTATGTCATGAAGTGTTGGGACGAAACGACAGGTCGGCACTTCACTTCTTCGAGAACACCAACAATTCTAACCTTGATGTGTATGATAGGTGGCTTTGGTGCTCACCCCGGACACGATGCACACATCCTCTCAACCCTGAGCGCGGTACAGATCCTCGTAACTCAGAACGCGCTGGATGTTTTAGACTTCGACCGCACAGTCAAATGTATGGGCGTTATCTATATTGTAGAGCCTTAGCTCACGGACTTACCAGACATTGCATCTCTACAGCAACCATCCGGCGTCTTCGCCGGCGACTCGTTCGGAGAGATCGACACGCGCTTCTCCTACATCGCCCTCAACGCCTTGTCTCTTCTCGGGCGTCTTGATGCCATCGACAAGGAGAAGGCCGTCGATTATATTCGTCAATGCAAGAACTTTGATGGCGGGTTCGGGAGGATCATTGGATCTGAGAGCCATTCCGGGCAAAGTTGGTCTACCGCTGAACGAAATCTTGGCATTGGCTAATGAGAGCGGGCAGTCTTCGTTTGTACCGCCGCACTCGCGATAATGGATCGTCTCGATATCATTGACGCTCCTATGCTCGCCTGGTGGTTGGCCGAACGTCAGTTGCCTAATGGCGGGCTCAATGGACGTCCCGAGAAGCTAGAAGACGTAGGCATCATCTGTTCTCTAGCCCAGGCGGTAGCTGACCAGTGTATAGGTTTGCTACAGCTTCTGGGTCCTTTCAGCCATGTCCATCCTCCGAAAGCTCACTTGGATCGACTCGGAGAAGTTGACCGACTTCATCCTCAGCGCACAGGACGTTGAAGCCGGCGGCATCGCTGATAGACCAGGAGACATGGTCGACGTCTTCCATACTCATTTCGGCGTTGCGGGATTGTCGCTGCTTGGGTATCCGGGTTTGGTGGATCTGGATCCGGTTTACTGTATGCCTGCTCCTATCATTGAGAAGATGGGGTTGAGGAAGGGTTGGGAGGGGTTACCACGTCGAACATAACGTTCTACTACACGTTGTGCGTGTGAATGTAGCTTTGGAAGGTTGTAGAATCGATATCTCATTTGTAATCTATGACTGTGGGGCTTGCGTTATGTATGGACGATCTTTCTGAGAATAGGTGGGTAAGGCAATCAGCTTAAGAAAATCCGCGCCCTCCATCCGCTCTGAAAGTTGTACAAAGACGCGCTACTCGTTCAATTACCGTGCTACGAGCCTCAAAAATATGTGGCGCGGATATTCGATCTCGCGTGATCGCGTCAGTCACGCGCCGCCCGGAGGCCCTTGTCGTCTTCGTTGTCTCCTTCCTGCCTTCTCCACCCACTATCAGTCGCTTCGCAGACGCGTCTAGCGCACTCAATTAATCCCTATCGCAGTACCAAGCATTTATCTGCATTAAACTATGGCCGAGGAAGGAACCCAGCCTGAGGTGAAGGCGGAGGAGGGCCCCAACGCGCCGATCAACATCAAGGTGCGCCTAGCTGTGGCCCAGAGAGCGGCGGTATCTGACGCGTTGCTTCTTCTATTTGTTCTTCTCAATACGTACTTGGTCTCTCCTTGTATGACTCTGCCATGGCTGGTGTTTTCGCGACGTTCGACGCGTCCTTTTGGGCATACTAGGTCGTGTCGTCGACGGGAGAGGAGATCTACTTCAAGATCAAGCGGAGCACCAAGCTCAGCAAGCTCCAAGGGGCATACGCGAACAAAGTTGGCAAGGATGTCGCTAGCATTCGGTATGCATCTACCATTCCTACTACAACTGGTGGCGGTCTATATGGCGCCCAAGTTGGCGCTTGGAGCCCGCACTTTTCCGAGTCTGTTCGCGTGACTAGGCAGTGACTTATTGATTTGTGACTCCGCAGATTCTTGTACGACGGCAACCGTATACAGGACGACGACACTCCATCTTCACTCGATATGGAAGACAACGGTACGATACTTCCACAAGTATTCTCATGGGGTCTAAGGAAGCTCACACGCGTTTTCTAGACACCATCGATGTCATGGTAGAGCGTACGTGCGATTTCTCATGTCTATCGTTCGTGTCTTTCTCACATTTTCTTCAGAGGTTGGCGGCTCGCCAGTATGGTGAACCCTATATGCCGTCTCACGAACCTCTCGCTTTGCATCCTCGCTCTAATTATTTGCCACCGCGTCGGCTCCGCTGTCTTCACGTTTCTTGTTGTTAATATCTCCCCCACGCCAATGTATTGTCATCTTCTCCCTCAGATTTGACCGTTGCTCGAACGTCATCGTCGTTCACCTCAAACATTGGCACGAGGCTGCCTTGCTGGTATATTCATCGCGAAGGGTTTTTCGCCACAGTCCGTGCTCGCCAGTTCAGGGGCTCCTTGCTCTCCGACCCGTTCCGTCGACGGGTACAATTCAATGCACTGCTGCGACAAGGAAGCATACAGATCGAATGTGAGAGGGCGCGAGGTAACCTGTATCTGCCTTCAAGTTGCGACGAAGTAGGCATCGTTTCCGCACTACAGATGCGCGCACTACCCGCATCGGTGTCTCCACTACCACGCCGATACTTACTGCTGGTTTTCCGTCTATCGTAGCATGTAGGAGACGTCAATCCGCGTTTTCCTGATCCTGGTCAGTCCTTACTCGGGGCCTGCGGGTCTTTATCCTACATGGGTACGTCTCCCCTCCGACACAGTTTCTGGTGGCTCTAACACTCTTCGAAGGGCTGGTGTCTCTGTATACTTCCGTAGTGCACGACGGTGAAGCTACGAAGTGGGACATCCTGTGCTCACGGCATCGCGTTGGACGTATATAGATGCCGCGGTCGTACATTCCCCGCACAAGCGCTGCTCTTCTTCTCTTCCCCGCTTTACCTCACACAGCAGTGATGCAGTTCAAAGTCCTTGTTCTCCTCTCTGCGGTTCTTTCGGGTGCGTGATGCATGGATATACCCCGTCATACATTCCCTTATCCTTCACCAGTCATCGCTGCCCCTGAGCCCGCCGCTGCCGAACTCGATGGGCGTCAGCTCTTGACCAGTCTGAGGGGTGCCCTCGCCACCGCGACTGCTCCCCGGAGTGTGGCATCTTCCATCATAAACTCTGTCACAGCCAGATCGAGCAGCTCATCTTCCGCCTCTTCATCTGCGTCTACGACGAACACCGCCAGCGCAGCATCCTCAAGCGTCAGCGCGTCCTCCTCGAGCGCGAGCTCGCAAAGCGTTGCGATCGCTCAGTCAAGCAGCCGCGCGCAGTCCCTTTCTTCAGTTGTGTCGGTCTCATCGACTAGTTTCGCTGCCGCCACCTCGGGAGGGACTTCGAACTCGGCGTACGCGAGCGCCACGAGCGTTCTCGCTAGCTTGATATCATCGGCCAGCGTTGCGGCTACCAGGACGGGCAATGCTGCGGCGCCGACTGCGATGGTCAACGGCAAGATTCAGTATGTAGTCGCCGGCTTGGGCGCGGCGGCTGGGCTGCTTTTTTGAGGAGGCTGTTTCTTTGAGGAGATGGCATAGTAGCGGCACAGGGGGACTGTACATGTTGAGCTAATACAGATATTTTCTTGTACAACCACCGCTATCCTTTGCTGTTCGTACCCTAGAAGCATATGTATCACAAGAGTCGTTGAAGGAAATAAAGTTAGCAGTCGGCGTCTCGCGCTGCTCAATCAGAGTCAACCTTCAAGGAAATGCAAGACTAGTGTCATAAAGTATGCGCTGCGGCCTGCAAGGCAGCAGTTGCCGGGCCGGCTTACCGGCCGCACGACGGCTTGGGCCTAGTTTGGATCGCGACCTCCACCGTCCGCACGCTTCCCGTCTGAATCTACGGAATAAAGCTCCTCTATGACTGAGGCAACGACCATTCGAATCGTCGCCAAACAAGCCGCGGATCCTGCCGCAAGGGACAGTTCTTGGAGACGGTACTATGTGCGAGAGTGACAAGGATTCAAGATGCTCTGCCCAGCCTCAAAGCTCAGCGCTCAGCGCTCAGCCTCCTACCAGTTCGCCTTGTGCTCCGTTATTGCTTGCGTGCTCCCCTTGTTGGTTGAAAGCTGCCGCGTACCCACGGGGTGCTTCTCGTTCTTGTTTTACGGCCGGATGCGAGGCTTCACCGCGACGACAGCTTTGCCCATGCTGTTCACTATGCCCCTACCAGCATTTGTTCTGAATGCGAGTGGGCTGTTGCGACTTGGACGTGGTCTGTTCTCTCCTCGGTGCTTAAAAGCTCTTTGATGGAGCTCAGGATGGGCATTACCCCCTCCCAAATCCGCGCGGCGCGCCTATGCCTCGCAATCGCAATCGCATCCGCCCTGGACCGCACCCCAGCGCATCCCCCCGCTCTTTCCGCTTCTCATACGCGTACAATGATTACGAGGAACTTAAGCTCAAGCTCCATCGCCAACAAGTCAGCAACAGATATGTCGATCTCCGGTGGCTACTTCATGCCCGTCGCCACTGCAAGGCCATCCCCGTCAACGGCGTTGAGCTTGACTCCGCACAAGATCTGCTGCTGTTTATGCACTACGTTCAGCCGAGTCGAGCCGGTAGGGATGGCGTATGGGTGTACCCTATCCAACTATCGGATGCCGTCGTGCCCTCTTCGCATGGCATGATGTCCAACGCACATCAACAAGCGCAAAGGGCTGCCATCTTTGTGGAATGGGAGAGGTGCGACTATCCGGATCGAGATGAAGAGGCTATGGGTCCACCTCAGGGGGCGGTCAACATCGATGTCAAGATGTCTCTATGCGGCGATCACTTTGCGCTCTTCTACCAACATGCCCGAAATCAGCGTGTTGTCATATGCAATTGGAAGACTGGGGAGAAGGTTGCAGTGCGTAATTCAGTACACCGTCTGTAACAGCGTCGCTGACAAGCTCTATTGGTAGATGGTCGATAGCTGGCGAATACATACATCCGCAGAGTTCCCAGATGCGATTCATCATCCCGTCGATGTGACGCAGTTTGCATGGCTTGCGCGCGATGCTTTCATGATAGCATCTGTGGTCCAACACAAACGTGAACTCGAAGACGCGTTGTACATCTATCGCTTCACAGGCAACCCCCACCGACCGCTACCACAGGTGGTCGTCCTTGAACTCCCGTGCTGGCGTTACGAACTGCGCGATAGAGGGAGTGGCAGACAGCTCGGCATCGTGACCGGTTCTTGGAGCGAAGATGTCTGCCCAGGAGCCCTCTCCTATACGCACAACCGCGTTACCGTTCTTACGGAAGAGTTTTCCTCGGGACCTCGCTACAGCATCTACTACGTGCTACGTAACGACATCCTACTCAACTTCTTCCTGGTTCATCACAGTGAACGTGTTCTACGCTGGGATCAATGGTATCACCCTTGCGTGCGTCTCTTCGACGGACCGAAGCGTATGGAACATCTTGACATGTGCGTTGTCTTCAGTACAAGCATCTCGTTTCCGTCCCATACTGACGTCTCATCAGCCAGGTCTGTGGCTCGATGGTCTTGACGAGCCTCTGGGGTGACTCCAGTGAAAGCGCTACGTGTGTCAAAGTTGACGACTTTAACGAATCGCGCATGACCTCTGGGGCAGTTGTACAGCGACCCAACTGGGTCGCGACGGAGTGCATGATGTTTGAGGATGAATGCGGACTGTGGAGCAATCTAGAGTATCGCTCTGTTCTTGACGGCCGTTACGACTACCAGTCGAACTTCATCCTCGGCGCTGGCCGTCTTTTTCATACGAAGGTGAGCGACAGAGTCTACCTCGTTAAGTCATACCACTCATATGCATGCACGTCAGGATCGTCACAGCTGGAAAAGGGCGGGCTGTGTATCACTCTAGGGACATTTCTGATAGAGCAGCGGTGCTGTAGGCGTCGCAGGGAAGGAAGCTCGCACCAGTCTGAGTCAATGGTTTTCTACACGTACTGGACGCTCTGGACATTTTCTGTTCCACATAACTTATTACAACTCCCTCGTGTCCTACCCACATGTTGCACCTCTGCATTATGTTAAGTATGGCCTGAGCAACGTTCCATAAGCCCGTGCCCACTGCCAAGCTTCACTCCATACAGTCATAGAGGCTCGTAGAGGCTTTACGATGACGGACACAATAACATGAGGGTGTGACGATCTAGGCAGATGTCCCAATGTACGATGCTGAAGTTAGCTTGGCCCTCGCCGATCATAAGGGTACTGGTAGGCGCAGCGTCAACCTTCGGCAATTGCCGCGTGCGACACGACGTCGGACGCGACGAAGGCTTGGAGTCGACCGTGCTTCGTTCCTCCCACCATCTTGGGCTATCATTGTTTCTACACCATCCTTTTGTCAATCACTCATGGTGGGAACATTTGGAATGCGGTGTGCGCAAGGCGCTGGAACAGCAGTTGTCTCTCTGGCAGCACGCTGCATGCCCAACAACCGTGTCGCTATGCACCGATGGTCATAGTCTTCGCCGGATGCTAAGCCCGCTTTGACTTTGACCACAGCGCGCGATGCGTAATAAAAGGCTGGGATACCTGGATTGGACTTTTAACTCACCTACGCCCTCAGTCCGTTAGTACATCTCCCTAACTAGATGATACGCAGACACTCTCGGTCTGGCCCACAGAGCTACTCTCGGCCTGGGCCTCACCCTCGCCCGCTTCCTCGCTCTTTCCGCTTTTATTACCGCGAAACCGAGTTTGGAATAGACTACATCCTCGACCGTCAGGCAGCACATGACAAGCCTGCCGACCTCGCATGGCTTCTCAACGCGCGCGAGCATCGCGACTCCATCTCTGTCCAAAACCTTGAGCTTGATTCGGCGCAGGATCTTCTCCTTCTCGTGCACTATGACCAGCCGCATCATCCTGACACCAAGGGTATCACTGTATACCCCGTTCAACTGTCGAACGCTGTCATACCTGACTCGCATGGGATGTCCATCGCGCATCGACTCGCTCGCAAAGCTGCGATTGCTGTTAAGTGGAGTGAAGGAGACTGGCCGGATGGGGATAGCCTCGTGGTTGAGATCTACGTCTGCGGCGACCACTTCGCGCTCTTCGTCCATTATGCCCATAATCAGCGTGTGGTCATATGTAACTGGAAGACCGGTCATAAGATTGCAGTTCGTAAATATCTATTGTGATCACACGCCTGCTTACTGACAAGTGATCATGATAGAGGATCGATTCCAAAGAGATCCATACTGATGCAATCTTTCCAAACGCTGTTAGACATCCCCTCGATCTGAACTGCTTCGCATGGCTCGCGCCTTGCGCTTTCATGATCGGCTGTGTTGTTCAGCACTTGGAGATGCCTTACCAGGATAGTCTATATGTCTACGGGCTGTCTGGGAACTCCCAACAGCCACTATCTCACAGTGTAATGCTTGAACTTCCCCGCTGGAAGCCTAACCTTCGCTATCTCGGCGGCCAGGACAGGTTGATTGAGCTAATAACCGGATCGTGGAGTGAGGACATCTACCCTGGAGCACTCTCTCGCAAGGGGTGCCGCCATGTCATCATCGTCGAGGATGAATGCCTTCACCACAAGTATCGCTACAGCGTCCGTTATGTGCTTCGAAACGACCTTCTGCTTCGTCTTTTGGTTCAGTATAACGGGAGAATCATGCGCTGGGAGAACTGGAGTAAGGATTGTGCACGCGCTTTCCAGGGAGTACCTCGCAACGATCCTGTTCAATTCATCAACGTGTATGTGCCCGTTTAACACTTTCAACAAATCATAACTTCCAACTGATTGTTCGATAGCCAGATATGTGGGCAGAAGGTGATGATCATAACGGGGAACCGTACACAGAGAACCAAGCATGTTGTGGTTGCTGACTTTGATCCCGGAACCTTCGACACGCGGATGGTCCCCGGGACTGTGGAGAAGCAGGGAACGACTGTCGCAGAGGGCACAGCCAGTATGTTTGAGAATGGCTGGGTGTGGACCAATCTACCGTATCGCTCCATCCCCATTTCCGGGAACATTGATTGGGATACAAAACTCCTTCTGGGCGCTGACCGTATCATCTACACTCGGGTAAGTGAAGGAGTACATGTCTTTGTTGTGGTCATACTGAATCCAACATCTGTAATAGAGTGGCGGCTGGAAGAAGGCCAGATATATTTCCGTGCAGGCAGCTTATCCTTAAGTCCCTTAAGGCTCTGACGCGGTGCCATATCGCTAGAACTTCGAGTTCCTAGAAGGTCGCGGCTATTTATGTTATGTATCTGTAATCACCGATCTCGGATACGTACTGACAATTGATCTTGTGGCATCGAATCTTTTCCGCGTATACCATGTCTAGTTTTTGTAACCTAAGCATGATGGAACGTGGGAGTCGACGGCATCGGACGACGGGCCGGAGCTGCATGCGCTGGCGCATGCAACCACATCTTTCGCACATTCCACGATGGCGGACGTTGACCTATCGCACGAGACCGGCGACGTGCAGACCGTCCACGCTTGCGATATCTCCAAATTAGATAATCATAGCCCACCGATCCCCAACTTTGCAACGTTTCCTGGACAGTCCTTCAGCGACATTCGCCGCGACATTGCCATCTTGACTCAAATTCTAAAGGGTTACAAGCACGGCCTCTCGGCCTCTGCTAAGTCTCCGAACCAAGCCCTTCGGTTTTGGAGCCTTCTGTTGTCCATCCTAAACACCGGAAGCGTCGATGATCTCACGGGAGCAAATGTAGTTGCGGTTGCAGGTCAGGTATACGCTGACGAGATACGCACTGCCGTCTTCGCCCGGAACACGTCCAACTACGTCCCCCGATCCGGACTCGACAACGCGCCCGAGCCTGCAATAGAGTCTGCGGTCGGTATCGTCCTCATCCTGCCAAAGGGAGAGAAGGCAGCGTCATCTTTGCTTGACTCTTGCATGAAGACCGAGTATGTCTTGTTTCGCTTTATCATCACTCATAACCGCACCACTCAGTGAGTCTCGAAGGCTTGCTGTCAATTTCCTGGATCATTTGCAGGACATCGTCACTCTCATCGACTACGTCTCTGCGCCACTGCCACAGCCACAGAGCCAAAACCGCACGAAAATACTAGAGGAACACATGTATCCGATGCTTTTTTTCGTTCTACGTCGGACGTACCTGAAGCTTTGCGCTCGGCTCCTCAATCGTCGCAGAATCTGGTCGGAGTGCGAACTGGTACAAGGAAAATCACCCCACTTTCGGCGACACCTCCGTTCACGTTAAAGTCAAGTCCGCAATCTATCTGAACGCACTCCTGCCAGAGCAGGGCATCTCCCCCCTCCAAGACTCAGACAACGAATATCCTGTCACCGTCAACAATGCCAAGCTCTGGCTCAATGCTTTCAGTGTCCTCATCGCCGTCATGGAGGATCAGCTGTTGGTGGAGAAGGAGGGCAAGCAGCCATCGGAGAAGGTTCAACCTAAGGCCAAGCCCTCTCGGAAAGGGCGGTCTGAGCAGGCTCCCGCGAATGTGGTGGATCTGGCCCTCGTGATTATAGCACTCGATGCACTCCTTAATTCCAAAGTGCTCAATATAATCATCACTCCACCTCTGGCTGCGCATATCGACAACGAGTATCAAGGCACTAAACAGCGCGATTTCGGTGCGTGCGTAGCGTGGTTCACCGGTGCTGCTATTAATCGAGTGATCGTAGGCCAAGATACTGAGGGCTCTGGAACCGGTCAAGATGCGGAGAGCCTACAAGTAGCAGGTCCGTTTTTGAATGCCCGTAATCGCATCTGAAGCCTTACCTGTTACGATGACAGAATCGAGTGTATCGCAGCAGCTACTATCGCTGGATGAAGCGGGCACGGAGGGCGCGGTTGATCGCGAACGTGCGTCTCCCTATGATTGTCTGCATCGTGTCGTATTCTCAGTGTTGACGCGTTGACTTAGCGGACGATGACAAGGAGGCCGTTGAGAACCCCCGGCAGCACGTCGTGCGCTATCTCAAGACTCTCACTACACAGTACAATGCGGTGAAGAAGTTGGTGTACCGCAGATCTGGTACGCCCTCGAGTAAACTCGTCACATACATGTTCAACATCGCGCCGCCCGTCCTCAACGTCGATGACGCGGATATTAGCCAATTCAAGACCAAGTTTCTCAAAATGTTTGCACGCCCTGGCTCACTGGACTACCTCGCCTCCAACGCTTTTCTCGCAACCGTCAATCGTAGGGCGGATGATGTCAGAGGAAAGACGGCTGCAGTGCACACTGAAGCATTCCTGATGGGCCTCGCGTGCGCCAGCGTATTCCACTTCGAGCCGCACTTGGAAGAAGACCAGCTCAAAGTGGCAGCGACCGTGTTCGCCGTGAGTCTTTACGACTCGATCATCCTCTGCAAGACCTTGCACTCATTGTGTCTGCAGACGGACCCCGCAGAAGCCATCCCCATCGGCGTGAGCAAGAAGTGCTGCCTGTGCTGCTCCTTGCTAGCCGATCTGCTCGCAAAACGAGGCACTAAGACGACCGCTCGTCCCCAGTTCGTTCTTCCCGGAACGCACGCCACCATCTTCCCGTGGGCGGCGCCATCTATCGGTGTGCCGCTGGATGTGCTTAAAGATATGCGGACACAGCTGTTGCAAATCCTCCATGAGATCGCCATCTCTACGAAAGACCTTCCGCAGTCACATCAAACATCCCCTGCCCCTTCCACATCTTCTCTCGCGTCCAACGAAATCGAACTGGATGAACACCTTATCATTGTGAACAAGTGGAAAAGTGAGTTCCGTCCGCTCCATCGACAGTCGATACTGACCGGAGGCATTGTATTAAAGAGAAAATGACCCAGTAGTGGGCTTTGTTGCGTTGCCTGGTTGCCCTCGTCTTAGCAATGTACAATATCTGTTTGTGAGCACCATAAATGTGGTAGTTACGGGATGTATCACCTGGCCTTTGTAGCTTTGAATTGCATTCGTCCCACCGTAAACGGTCAAACGCGAGTCGGATTATAGTAGTACCCCAGCCTCTGCATGCACACGCGAACTAGCATAAGATCACGCATGGAGTCGCAAAATAAAAGATATAACATTCTACCATATGCTACTATAACATGACTGTACAAAGAGACGACGTGAAAGGCCGATTCATGAGCCTACGACGGGATTTGGAACAATTGGAAGTACATGGCCATAACTCACGAAACGAGCGGAAAGGAAAAAAAAAAACTGCCTGTATGCGAATATTAGCAAACCGGTACATGGCCAGCACCAGAAGGGAGCTTACGATCTGGAAAACCGCGCGTTCAAGGCGAGTGGGCCTAAAAGTCGCGTGAGGAAGCAGCGTGTACGCGATTTGGAATTGGAAAGGGATCAACATTAACAGTTGGCGCGGGAAGGAAGTTTCGTGCGGGCAAATAGCACATGAGAGGTGGCGAGGGTATGAGGAGCGCAAGCGGAGATGCGGTCAGGCGGGCTGGCGGGCGCGTACGCGGAAGCGGGTGCTTGGGTGTGGACAGGCGCGTCCGGTGAAGAGAGCAGGCTGGGCCTAGAAGGGTGTGCAGACGCAATGAGGAGGCAGATGCATGGAAGAGGGCGGAAAGCGCATGGAGAAGGGAAGGCACCTGGGAGAGGTAGACAGGGCCGTCAGTGGGACGAACGAGCGCGCACAGGGGAGGAGTGGGCGGATGAACGGGCGGGTGGATGAACGGGCGAGGGGCGGGCGCGGACAGGTGGACGGGCGGACGGATGGAAGGTGGATGAGCGGAGTGGAAGGGATGGTGGTGGTTGGAAGCAAGGAGCAAACCGAGCGGATGCGCGCGTCTTGAGCGCGCGCTGTAAATACGAATAAACAAACGCGCCGAGGAAAGGCGCGAGTCGCGACCTTGCTGATACTTACAGTCATAGAGGACGCAGAAGAAAACGAATTAAATATCAATGATGAGGGTGTGAAGATCTATGCAGATGTCCCAATGTACGACGCTGAGGTTAGCTTGGCCCTCGCCGATCGTAAATACCCTTCGGCAATCGCCGCGTGCGACACGACGCGACGAAGGCTTGGACCATGCTTCGTTCCTCCCACCATCTTGGGCTATCATTGTCTCTACACCATCCTTTTGTCAATCACTCATGGTGGGAACATTTGGCATGCGGTGTGCGCAAGGCGTTGGAACAGCAGTTGTCTCCCTGGCTGCACGCTGCATGCCCAACAACCGCGTCGCTATGCACCGATGGTCATAGTCTTCGCCGGGATGTGTCTCTCCAGGACGATGAGCCGGTATATGACGCTGGGATTACTTTGCCTCTCGTCACTTGTAAAATGATAGACGGTAGCGTCAGCCTTCGGCAATCATTGCCGCGACAGTAATGGCACTTGACGGGACGGCGGCGGAGACCTTGCTTCATCCCTCCCGCCATCGTATGCTGCCATTATCTCTATCATCATTTTGTTGGTCGCACTGTGCACTCGTGTTTGTATGGAGTTGTCAAAGCATTTGCTGTGCCCAGCTGAGCGCAGTGTAATGAACAAAAGGACCTGCCACGCGCCGGTGGTCATAGTCTTCACCGACGCAACGCACTTTGTCCCAACAGCTACTCGGAGCTCGAACTTAGACATCCGTGGGTAATGTAACACGGTGCTTGGTCGCTTAGAGAGCAGCTCAAAAGGGCTGGATTGGACATTGGATCCATTTCACCACCCATCTTCCTCCCGAATGCCTCATAACCACGCTCAACGCCACTCTCGACCTTACCTGCCTCCCCGCTCATTCCGCTTTCATTACAAAGGGTCGGAGGGTCGGAGCCTTCGACACATCATAGATCGTCAGGCAGCCTGCGGCAAGCCTGTTGATCTCGCTTGGCTACTCGACGCGCAACGGCACGGCAGCACCATCCCGATCGAATGGGTCGAGCTTGACTCCGCGCAGGACCTGCTCTTGCTTATGCATCATGACCAACCGCACCATCCTGGCGCCCAGGGTATAACTATCTACCCTGTTCAACTCGCGGACGCAACCGATTCACACGGAAAGACCAATGCGCATCGTCAAGCACGCAAGGCCGAAATCTTCGTGAAATGGGCTGAGGGAGATCGAGCTGCAGAAGGCCAAGACACTTTAGTAGTTGAAATGCACTTGTGTGGCGACCATTTCGCGCTCTTCATCCTCTACGCCGGTAACCCACGCGTGGTCATATACAACTGGAAGACTGGAAAGAGAATTGCAGTGCGTACTGCTTTTTTTTTTTGCTTTGTCGTTCTGACGCAGCCGCCGTGTAGAGGGTGGATGCTTACGATTTGCACACCAATGCCAAGTCCCCACACTTGGTTGAGCCACCCCTTTTCTTGCATCAGTTTACGTGGCTTGCGCCTTGTGTCTTCATGATTGGCAGCCTCCAGCAGAACTTTGGCTGGCCCCCAGGCAAGGATAGTCTCTACATATATCAGCTGGGCGGCAACCCCGAGCAGCCACTTTCGCGCAGCGTCACGCTGGAACTACCGCGCTGGAAACCCGACCTTCGCTGTCACGCTTTAGAGAAAGAACTCGACTTTGTGGCCGGATCGTGGAGCGAGGATATATATCCCGGCGCACTCTCTAGCAACATGCACCGCCGTGTCACCGTCGTACAAGATGAGTGTTGGAATCCGGAGCTCGGCTATTGTGTCTTCTACGTCCTTCAGAACGACGTTTTGCTTAGCCTTCTGGCTCAATATAACGGGAGAGTCCTGCGCTGGGAGGCATGGAGTGGGACTTGCGCGCGCGCGTTCCAGGGAGTGCCTCGCACGAGCAAAGATTCCACATTCATGGATATGTGCGTGATTTTCGCTATATGTACTTCGACACGAGCTACATGCTGACTTTCTCATAGCCAGGTCTGTGGGCGAAAGGTAATGATGGTTACGTCGGATAAAACACAGGGGACCTGTCAAGTAGAAGTTGCCGACTTCGATCGAAACACTCTGGACCCGAGGATGATCCCCGGGACTATTGTGGCCAACGGTGCCAGAGTGGCAGAAAGCTTAGACAGTATGTTTGAGTTGGGCTGTGTGTGGACAAATCTTCCGTACCGCTCTATTCCCCTTCCTGGGTCGATAGACAGTGACACGAAGTTCATTCTGAGACCCGACCGTATTCTCTACACGCGGCGCGTAAGTGATGTGGCACATATCTTCCTTGTTGAGATACTGATTTCAGCATTTGTATTAGACTGACGGCTGGAGGAAAGCCAAGTATATAACTGTACAGGCGACTTATCCACCCCAAGTCACACAAGGCTCTGCTGCGGGGTATCGGTAGAAGGCAGTATGACGGACAAAATGCATCCATGATAGTACTTAATATCAAATGTGTACCAACAAGATGTCTCATGATGACGATTTACATATGTATGAATGTCCTACCCGTCGTTGAAATGGCCAATCTGAATATATGCACCGTGACAATCTCACGGTAGTACTCGGCATATGCCGCCGACGTATTGATTCCGCGCCCAGAAATGATTGAACCTCATTTTGACCACCATCTGCAATTAAACACCTGTCGTACCGTTCTGCTCCCTAAGACATCGTAACAGCTACAGCCACACCCTGCACGCCTTTGCATCGTCGAAACGAGGCAGCGGTCCAAACGGTTGTCAAGCCCGCGGGAGTCAAACTTGGCTGGGCTATGCTGGCGCATGCGCGTAACGGCGTGTCGAGACAAACAAGGCTCTCGCAGTCGTTACTCCCCTTCTCATGCTATGACCACGCTTTGTTCTGGTGGGAACCCTTCCAGCTGAACAAAAGCACGATGTACCCACGGCATAGCCTTGCTCTTGTTCTACGAGCGGACACGAGGCTTCGACGCGACTCACCGACGACGACGCTTTGCCCATGCTGTTCTCATTGCTTGAGCCAGCGATACTTTCGAAGCCGAGTGGGGGGTCTCTACTGCTTGCCATGATGCTTAAAGAGGGCTTGGATAGAGCATGCGATGATACATCGACTTTTGAGTTTTCTCTCGACGCTTTCCTTCAACGATGCTTCAGCCCTACCCTTTCTCGAGCCGGCGCACATCCGAGTCTCGCAGCAACACACACCCTCGCTCTTTTCGCTTGTCGTACCCGTACGGTCAAGACAGTCCGCTCAAGGGCAAGCTCGACCGCCAGCTCCTATGCAACAAACCTGTCGACCTCACCTGGCTTCTCAACGCTCCCCGGCACCACGATACCGTTCGCATCGACAGCGTCGAGCTTGACACCGCGCATGATCTGCTGCTGCTGCTTCATTACGAGCAGCCACGTCATTACAAGTCGTCGAGCACTACGTCGGATACTATCAAGATATTTCCCGTTCAGCTCTCAAACCCTGTCACCCCCTCATCACACGGCATGACCAACGCACACTATCTGGCACGCAATGCCGTTATCACGGTGCCTTTTGACAAGGGTGATAACCCGCAGGGAGGGCCGACAGATACGATGGAGATCGAGATGACGCTTTGTGGGGATTACTTTGCGTTGTTCTTCCGGTATACGAAGAACCAGCGCGTGGTCATCATGAACTGGAAGACCGGCCATAAGGTTGCGGTGTGTATCCCTCTATCGACTCGTGATATAGTGTACTGAGATGAACTGTACTTTAGAGGATCGATAGCGACCTAAAGCGCACCGACACCGATGACTTTGAGAACCTCGTTGAGCCTCCTAGGGATATAACACAGTTCGCATGGCTCGCCCCCAATGCATTCATGATCGTATCCGTACATGCCGATCTCCGCGACGCCCTCTACCTCTATCGACTGAACGGGCATGAGCGAACCTCCGGACGAAGCCCATCGCCTTTTGCTCAGAGTGTCGTTCTCGAGTTCCCGCGGTGGAAGCCCGAGTACCGTCGTTGGGCGGCCAGCAAAGGTCTCGAGGTCATCACTGGACCTTGGAGCGAGCATCTTTATCCTGGCGCGTTGTCGTATAATGCCAGTAATCGCGTGACGGTGCTTCTCGAGGACTACACCAGTGGCCCAACATACGATATTCGATACGTGCTTCGGAACGATGTGCTCGTCAATCACTTCCTTGGTCGGTACAATGGCCGCACTCTGCCTTGGGAGCATTGGAACCGTGCCGGCGCGGCTGTATTCACCAACTCGCCATCCACCGAAGTGTACGTCTTCTCGCAATCTCGCTTTACTACAACACATGCTTACCTCAACATTGGAACAGCCAAGTCTGTGGTTGGACGGTCTTGTGCGTTCTTCGGAACCCAGCGAAAGGGAACACGGTACTCGAAGCTTCCAATTTCAATCCTGCGCAAATCGACCCGCGTATGGGACCTGGAGGAATCATGACACGCCAAATCCCTGCTGCACGGGAGTGCGGTATGTTTGAGAGCAACATAGAGACCATGATGCCGTTTCGTCTCGTTTCTTTCTCGTTCTCGGACGTCGGCTGTGTTACGCAGTTCATCCTTGGTGCTGGGCGGATTTTTTACTCTAAGGTGCGTGATAGCATTCACAGGGACGCGATGATAACTGACTCCAGGGATATGTTTTCAGGATGGTCGTTGGAAGTACGATGCGCATATTCCTGTATAGGTCATGCTTAAGCACTTGGCCTCATTGCCCCAGACTTTGCGAACGCCGCTGACCCCGTCATGCACGGTACAATGGATCCGCATAGACATTTTTGCTCGAATTGCATGCCAATGGATTATACTTGATTGCCGCAACGCGTATTGCTGGTATTGCCCCACTAAGCTCCTCGTGTACATTTCTCCTCCTTTTCTATACCCATATGAACCTACCTCTCGTCTCCGTCAATACATACTTCTGTCGTTCCCGCAGTTGTCATAATGCCCGATGACGGGCACAGCGCGTCGTAAACTCCGAGATGGTAGCACGCGTCATGATTCGATCATTGACAATGACAGCTTCCCGGGCGCGGATCCGAAGATTCAGAACTTGCTTTGAGCACCCGCAGCCACTCGTCATCGTCGAGGTCCATCTTCCACACACCGTCTAACCCGTTCTGCTCTCGCAAGCGCCACGCTCAGTTCATTACGGAGTAGGCCTAGCCCCGAAGCCCGAAGGTTGACGTAGGGAAATCAAACCGCCTATTCTTCAATTTCAGCCTGGAAACGACCTGTGCTTGACCACGAACGCCCACCACGAGCATGGTGCACCGCGCGCCCGACTCGCGTCTGCTCGCCAGTCTGTCTTCCCATGAACAGACGTATCACAAACACCTGCTTCAGCTCGTAGACGTCTATGCGCAGTCGGCACTCAGTTCGTTAGCTGCGTATGCCAGTGCGGCACCTCCTGGCACGGCGCGGGGTATCATGGGTGTTGCGGGCAGCTTGGCGGGCTCGGACGAGGCGCTCAGGAGATATGCCGGTGCGGTGGACGAGTGGAGGGTAAAGCTGGAGGAGGTTCGGCAGGCGGAGGAGGACGTTGGGAGAGTCGTACGGGATCGTGATATTCTGTGAGTATATTTTCGTCCAGTCTGTGACCCCTGTCTTGGTCTTCGAGAAGTATCCCTGGTCCATCCTCGCCGCTATTCTTTCCATGAACCTGCTCAATGCGATATACGTTGTGCTGTATGAGCGCCTGTCTCCGGAGTGATGCTACCTTGCCGCCGGTCGCCTCCCGATCTTTGCGCCTTCGGGCGCCGCCAAGCGTCTTACGTTTCCCGGCTGAGATACTCGGTCCACTCATCACCTTCTACGTCGATGCGCGGCGGGCCATGACTTCATACAGAAATGTCGATCTAACTTCCCCATCGGTGCCGTGGGGTTCGCGCGTTCCTGGTCTACTGCTTCTCTTGCCAATGCGGCTGTCCCTTTGCCTTGTCTGCTGATACATGATGCTGAACCTTCCACAGAGTAACACGGCTAATCAAACTATCGAAATCTCAAAAACCGACGCGCGACTCGTTCATAGCGACAATATCCCCAGCCTATCCACAGGAACCATCTGCCTCATCCTCTTCGCTCGGCTCGCATTCGCCCAGCTTGATCTCAGCCAACACGAAACTCAGCGCCGCTCAAGCCGAGTTGCAGGCATGCGAAACAACCTTGGCTTCGAAGGAAGCGGCGCTGGACAAGCTACGGGTCAGTGCGGTCAGGGAGGGTTTGCAGAGGAGGTGTAAGGCTATGGTTGAATGCGGCTGGGTCTGGGGCGAGATGGGCAAGGAGGGTTTGAGGGCGTTGGAAGACCTGGAAAAGGACAAGTGTGGGCGATATTCTAATTAGTGTGCAGCGAGCCGAAGGCTAATTCCATCGCAGCATCAGAGAAGCCGCTCCCTCAACCTGATGGACAGGCTCCGGGCTCAGACTATTCGTCGGTCGGCCCATCTCAGTCTGCATCGCAGATATTTTCGCCGAATGGAGAGAACGCATCGTGAGTCCGACCTCGCTCGTCCGGATCCGACGTCGCTGACCTTTCTTCTACAGATCACGACCAACCTCACCCTCTCCGCAACTCAACATCCCACCCGCCCACCAAATCTCCGAATTCGCCCATCCACCCATGGAACGCCGCATAACCGAAGAAAATTCACAAGACCTTCACGACGCCGAGTCCGAGTCCGAAGACGAGATCACGGACGAGCGCGCAGTTCAAATCGTGGAGAACAAACCTTTCGAGCGGGAGAAGGATAAGAAGCCTGCAGTGACCATCGCACCGGAGGCGGCGCGAGACGAGAGTCCGCAACGCAAGCGTTTTGGCTTCAGACCCCAACATCACCGCGTGAACTCTGGTTCCACGGTTTCGGTCTCGCAGAGCATGCCTGCCGTCTTCGAAGATCACGAGCACGAGCGAGGCCGCAAGTCGTCGTTCTTTGGACGATTGTTCCGCGGCGGATCAACAGCGAGCAACTCGTTATACGCGGGGAAGGAGAAGGATGGGAAGTGGAAGACACGGACGAGCGATAATCTGCGGAAAGGTGGACGGGGCAGAGGAGACGATAGCGACTCTGAGCCGGAACCGAGCACATCTACTCAGCCTGCGCCATCCAGACCCCGTTTCGGATTCAGGCGCGTCAGTGAAGATTCGTACGCTGGAGGTGCACCTCCGAAGGCAAACCCTCGACCTGGACTAGGCGCTGCTCATCCTGCTTTGGGTGGTACAGGACAAACGACAGAACGTACACCGAAGCTGAAGAAGCGCCGATCGCGTACGCTCGTCGTTGATGATTCGGGTGCGGCGGGGTGGATGAGCGATAATACTGCAGCGGGTGTAGGAGCGAGAGCGAAGAAGGCTAGCATCAAGGGACGTGGAGCTCCGTCACCGTCGTCTGGACCCAGTCGTGCGAGTACGGTACGATCTGCGTCTGTCACGCCGGACTCGAGGAATAGGACGCCGGGAGGGGATAGCGTTACGGTTGTACGGAGCGCGTCGACTGCATCCAAGACCACGAGTGGGAATGGGACTCTTGCTAGACCTGTGAGCAGGGGCAATTTGGCGAGAGGATCGATGCCAGCGAGCAAATCTGCAGGCGCGAATCTATCGAGGGAGAGTTCTCTTGCTACGAGCAGTAAATCGGCACGTCGAACTTCAGGTTCAGCAACATGGTCCAGCGGTTCCGCACCAGCACCTTTCCCTTCTACCGGATCTGGACCATCTCGCATGCAGAAACCTACCCATTCGATGGACGCTGGACGAGGGGAAAGTTTGATGGCTATCGTTGAAGGTGCCGCGCGCGAGAGGAGGGCGAGTGCGAGTGCGGCGCAGAATGGTGGGATGTTCTTGCCTACGGCGCCTAAGGCTGGTGATCGGACGGAGGTCGTTATCCCTACGCCGAAGCCGGCACCTACGCCGTCGGTCAAGTCTACCACGGCTCCGACGAGGCCGACACCAGTGAAAGCTCAGACAGTCGGCGCGGCTACTGGTATCGCGTCTGGGGCGTCGCTGTACCTACCCACAGCGCCCAAGCCAACGCAGAACGGTTCGGCGCTGTACCTCCCTACTGCGCCCAAGCTGCATATCGAGGCAGACAAGCCTGTAGCGTCCAGCTCGGCGATGTTCCTACCCAGCGCCTCGGCATACACATCTACACCGACGACGAAGCCCAGTAACGACGGGATGTTCCTTCCCAGTGCTAGCGAGTATAGCGTCGACCGTTCACCACCTATGCACGCGTCCAGATCTGAGCCGGCAAAGTCCCGGCCAGTTCAGCCAAATGGACACGTGAGTAAGGACGATGGGCTTATGCCGGCGCATCTCGCTGCGATACATACGCCTGCGCATCGGGCTATTGCGTCTGCTATACCGCTCAAGAGCGCTCTGAGGACAAGATCGCCGTCACCTCTTCCACCTGCCGCATCGACGCCTCCGCCCGTGGCGTTGTTCGTACCCAGTGCCCCGGGTCCGATTGCGTTACCGCCTTCTCCGCCGCCGCTCGTCGTAGCTTCTGCTCCTCCCGCCGTAGCTTCAGCTGAACCCACGCCCACCCCACGTTCGACAAATCCGAACCCATACGACCCCACACGTCGACAGTCGATGGCCGATAGTGATACCTCGAGTATGAACAGCTACGAGACGGGCCACGAGAACTTCGACAGCGCCGATGAGGGAGAGGGGACGGTCGATGGCGACGGCGATGGGGGTAGTTCGACTGGTACTGTTGATGGAGTTGGACCTATCGTGCCGCCTAAACCGGTCATCGTCGCGCCGACGCCACGGAACGGTAGCACGTCAACGTTACAGCATATCCAGGCAGTGGCTGCGAAAGAGCACGACGAATCGCATCTAGCTGTTCCTGGCAATACGGATAAGCAAGGTGGATCGGACGTGAGCTCTGGGACGGCGAGCTCGAGCGGGACTGTACAGCTTGATATCGAAGGGCGGCCTGTTCTTGATACGGATGGAAGACCGGTGAGGAGGAAGAGCGTGAGGATGAGTTTGAAGCCTACGTTTAGTCCTACGCCGCCTGCGCTCGACGAGGATGATTTGGACGCTTATTGGAGTGTGAGGAGGGATGAGGAGGAAGAGGAGAAGTCGAGTGGGGAGGGGAGTGAGGAGATTAGTAAGGGGAATGGGAAGGATGGGGATAGGTGGAGGGATAGTAGTGATGAGGATGAGGCGTATGTGAAGGCGAGGATGGCGTTGAAGAAGTTCAAGAGGCGGTGGTAGTGGGAGAGGGGATGTGATTTATCGTTATCGTACGCTATAGCTGGTATTTGGATGGGATATGTTTTGGATCTGGATTTACTTTCGTTTTTCGCTTTGTTTCTGTTGGCCGTATTATAGTACCACATTCCTTCGGTAGCGTTTCTGCGCATATACTATGTTTCTCCTTGAGCGTACTTGGGCTTGTAAAACGCAGTGGCCATCAGGTTAACACCTCGTCTTGATCTTGTCTAAACCTGTTGGCGTAACGGGCGCAACAACGTATCATTACGATTGTCGTGACTCTTCAATCGCAGTACAACAATAGCCAACGGCGTTCAAACCGTAACTTGTGATATGGTTATATCATATGAAAGAGTGCAACAAACAACTCCCGCTTAGCTCAGTGGTAGAGCGCGTCACTAGTAATGACGAGGTCAGTCGTTCAAGTCGGCTAGTGGGAAATTTGTCCACGGGTCGGTATGTTTTTTCGAGTCCACCTCAAAATTGGTAGACTGTACAGGAACACGAGGTCAGAGAATCTAGGCTAAGACTCTTTCCAATCTTTCTTTTCAAACTTGAAGACAACTTTAATTGAAGAAAACAACATCGCGTACGGTTGCCTGAACATCACTCAGCTACGATACGACACACTTGCATTTGACGGCAGTACACGATGCATACACGGACGATAACTTCAGCGCTTGGATCGCAGTGGGGTCCACACAACGAGACCGTACGACCTCGACTACTTCTTTGCGCTCTGTGCATTGCCAGCGTTGTCGCGCTTGTCAGCAGTCGCCTGCGCCCGCGCTGCGAAGGAATCCTTGCCCATGTCGCGGTCATTCTTTGCCTGTCGACGAAGTGAGCAAGTATCCGGAATGCGGCATCATGTAACGAACCTGCGACGACTGGATACGAGAGGAATCTTCCTTGGTCATGGCGTGATTGGCACCGGTACCGGCTATGGAACCCTTGTCAGCTCTCAACTTGAGGCAAGAAGGTTAGGCGGACGGCCTACAAGACATCTTCGGTAGACTGAATGTGGTGGGTGTGGTAGAAGTGGGAGTCGAGCTCTGCCCTTCATCGACACTCTGGCTTGGCTTTATACGCTCAGCGTAGGTGCCCAAAACGTTGCTCGCTACGCCCTATAGTCAGCTGGTGCAGAAGTCGCTTCATACTCCTCACATTTTGCATACAGCTGCGGAGCGAGAGCGTTATTCAGCAGTGAACGTGAGCACTGTAGCCCTTCGAAACCCCTCGAAGTGAGCTCAAGCAAAGGGACGGGTAGTGACAAGTAGGGTTACAAGAGTACGCAGATCACGTACGAGAGGCACAAGATGGCCTACACGTAGTCACAATGCGAATACATAGCCTGAAACTGACAGTCTCGTGTTGTAGGACCGTTGTTGGATGACTTTCCTGGAAGTATTGGGCGCAGGAGTCGATGTACAGGCGGTTTCCGCGAGCGTCGGCGCAATGGCATGCACCAGGGTTTTACGCCGGAGGCCAATGGAAGACCTAAACATGGCGCGCGTAGCAGTTAGATGTCCATATGAAGCTCATCGTGGTCGAGGACAAACCCACGAAGAGCGCTTCGGAATCACCGCGCCTGCTTCAACCCGGCGCCCGGACCGGTATGTGCCAGTGAGATAATTGGCTTTCGAAACTACTCGTCTCTCGACGCTTCTTGATGAAGTTTACGCGGAGCAGACGATACTCGACGAAGCACAGTAAGAAAATCCAGGATGGGTTGTACGGACGGCACCGAGTACTAAGCACGGCACCATGTTGACGATCCAAGATGTCAGGAGTGTATTACATAGACAGAAGTACACATGACAACGAGATTTTAGAGTACGGATGACTTGCTAGCGCTCACGACTGAAGTTCCTTCGCCACAAGCTGGTGGTGAGCGGTGGCGTGGTGGTCAGCAGCGAACGTGCCCTGCGTGAGCTCGTGCTGTCCACGACGAGCACAGCTGGCGAAGAAGAGCTTCAGCTACTTACTCGTCAGAAATGTCTTGAACGCCTGATAGCAACTCAAGAGGGCATAGCGATTATCGAGGGACTTCATGCCTTCGCTGGGAAGCTGGAGAGGGCTGGGTACAGAGGGGATGTGCGCTGAGACGATAGTTTTCTCCTGTGGATACGTGCCGAGTTGTACGTGCCGCACGAGGTCCGCGGTGACCGGGATCTTGAAGAATGTGGGTGTAGTGCCGAGGAGCACGATCCCGAGTTTAATCTAGGCGCAACATCTGGATTCACGGTGCACTGGAAGAGCCCGATGAAATGTACGTACCGCCGAGTTCACGACAGGAAGCCCAGCCTCTCGGCGCAACTTGTTGTTGCGAGCAAACGCCCCGATGGCCCCTGCGACGAGCTGAGCTCGAGCATCAAGCCAATCGTCCATATGGCGCTTGTCTTCTTGTATCACAAGAGGTATATCACGAAGAGGTATATCACCTCGGGCCACGTCCTCTAGACACACATCTACCAACGTGCTCCTGCACTCTCCGCAGACCTCAAATGGTATAGTCGCCCGCATGCACACGACTGTCGAGAGTCCGTCGTATCCAAGTATAGGTAGCAGCACTCGCGCAAAGTCAACCACGCGCGAAGTTTCACGCGGAGTGGGCTTCAGCGAATGGTCAAGGTGGCAGATGAGCTGGGCGCTGCCGATCGTCGCCGGGTCCTTCGTTCTATCTTCCATCGTCAAAACATCCTCGTCGACGGACGGGGCCGGCATCTCGTCCGTTTCGAAGAAGGTAGACGCATCCTCGTATTCAATGGATATGTTGTACGAGATCAGATCGTCATTTGTCCACTCGTTCCCGGACTTGGCTGTGCGGATGAGGTTGGCCATGATGGGGGGAAAGTGGTAAGATGAGTTAGGGGCTCTCGTTATGGCCCCACACCAACCTTCGCCGCAAATGGTCACGCGCTTGTCTCAAGAACCCGGCGGGATGTCTCAGCGAGCATGATGATGATAGACAGAAGATATCCATACAAATACAGTGTTGAAGATATGACAGAGGATAATGCAGTGAGCTTTCGCAGTTCAGAGGCTCTCCGTTGCGAAAACAGCTTCTTTGTGTTCGAGTCTTAAGGCTCCTTCTCCTCAAGCTGGTGGTGGGCATTGGCGTTGCGGTCGGCAGCGGACTGCACGCGCGCAGCGAAGGTGCCCTTGCCCGTGTCCGCGCCCTTCTTGTCCTGGATGCAGATCAGTACACATTTTGAGTTCAAGAACTTGAAAGGTAATTGACCTGCGTGGCCTGAATACGAGCGGCAGCATCCTTGGTCATCTCGCGCTTGTGAGAACCGTCCTCTGTCTCCAGCTGGTGGTGGGCGTTGACGTTACGGTCGGCCGCGGATTGGACGCGCGCGGCAAAGGAGCCTGCGCTCGTGTCGGCACCCTTCTTGTCCTATAGCGATGTTAGTAATAAGTACATGGGCGATCCTGAGCAATAGAATGACTCACCTGCGCCGATTGGATGCGAGCAGCAGCCTCGGGGGTCATCTCGTGCTTGGTAGCTGGTGGAGAACTGTTAGAAGAGATGGTTGGGGCTGAAGGAAGTTATGCCGCACGAGACATGTTGAATGGGAGTTGGAAGTGTTGAGCAGGTGGTTAGTAAGTCGTGGAAGTTGGGAGAGTCGAGGTTCTGCTTTTTCGTCGACACCAAGGTAGCGTTTATATATGCCGGTCGGCATCGACGCCGAGATGGCTTCGCTAATCACCCGTGGTCAAGCGGCTCGCTGTGTGTGACATATTCACGGTCGCGATTGTGGTGAATGATGGAGCAAGAATCAGCTCAAGCGACCATCGTGTTCACCCCCGACCGGCGTCGCACATTAAACTTCCCACCGGCCAGTCTTCAGCGTTATGCAAAGACAAAGGCAGGTACAACGAGTCCGATCTCGAGCTCAACAAGTGGATACATGATATGTCGACAGCCTGTGCATACGGAAAGGTCAAGTTACTCGTCTCATTCTCATGGAAGCTCTATCATCAAGAAGAGACTCCAGTCCAGCACCGCGCGGAGGTCGGCCGCAACGGCTATCAACGCAAGTGGAACGAGTGGCGAGACGGCCAGGCTGAAAACGTCATAGTTGAAATCATCATGGTCGAGGTTGGCGTCAAGGTCGTCGCGCGCGGTGGCGTCGAGCTCTTATTCAAGTTGTTGGTCCACGTTTGTTCCGGTGCTCGGGCCGACGCGCACAGCGTCGGCCAAGAGGTTGGCTTCGACCACCACGACCGCTCGATATGTCTCTGGATGCTGCTGAGTTCCACGCCGAAGTGAACTGCACTCTTCCTGTATAAGATCATGTTGTCTGATTGTGCTTGAGGATGGCAGGTCTACCGCGTCGTGCGTCTCATCCCGCACGGGAGAGTGACTTCCTATGGTGTGCCACACGCACAGTTCAACCTCAATATTCCGTCTATGAACATGAAGTAGGTCACGTAGCGAAGCTTATCGGAATGCCTCATCACTCGAGACACGTTGGACAAGGTCAGTCGGCCGCATATCATTCCGTCCCCGCTCGCAGGCTGCAACTTCTCTGCAGCTCTAAAGTGCCTTGGTGCCGACGTCGACCCACCAGTACCATGGCAGCGTGTGATAGCGTCTTCCGGTACGATCTCTCCGCGCGGCGAGGGTGGTGCACAGAGGCAACGCGACGCACTTGAAGCTGAGGATGTGGAGGTTCGCGAAGGGCGAACTGGTGACCTCCTCGTCAACCTGGATACCTATGGCTGGTTTCCTACCCGCGAAGATATCGCTGATGAATGAGCATGGTTCTGAATCATTATAACTCGATGACTGCATGAATCGATCCATCTGCTTGTCCGCTGAGTTCGACGACGCCAGTCAGTTCGTATGCGCGCCGGGCAGCTTTCGCACTAATACTGCTGTAGGCGAGCAATTGTGTTCGTAATCGCCTACAGCGCATTGAAAACTGTCCGGAGTACACATCGAGATGAACCAAGACTGAGCGGGTAGAAGAAGATGCGTGATATACAATGGTCAACGACCTTTAGCTTCAAGATACATGCATGTATATAACCTGTTCTGTGCCAATAGTTCCAAGGCCCGGCCTATTAATACCCCAGCACCGACTTCATAGTCCCAACAATCGATGAACTCCATCCAGCAACCTCCCTCTCGTCCTCTTCCCTCCCCTCTCCATCATCCCCCTCATCCCCCTCAATCCCCTCAACACTCCCCCAAGTCCACTCCCCCTCCACCTCCTCAAACACACTCCGATTCGAAAGCGACACAACCATAATATTCTCCCGTCCCGCAGATATCACGCTCTCGATATACGTCATCTCCCCTTCATTGTCCCTCGCTCTTTGCACTAGAGTCTCGAGTCGACTCTGTCCTACGCGTTTGTTCGTGTCAGACGTATTGGGGTTCATTTGGGAGGCGTATGTCGATTCGCGGCCTGCGAGCTTGAACAGGGAGAACTGGGCAGGGACTTGTGTAAAGTCGATACGGACGCCTAGTTCGTTCAGCGGTGTGATTGGAAAGTCCCGTGTGGCGATCCTACGCAACTGTGGCGCTTCGCGAACGGATTCTTGGATCGCGAGGGTGTGGTGGAACGTGCGGTCGGTTTTAGAGATATCGGTTTCTCGTAGGCCTGGTGAATGGAAGTATGTACATCAGAGTGAGGAGAGGAAGGCAGAGAGAAGGACGTACGGTCATATTCTTCGGCTTTGAGCGGGCATTCCTTTTTGTGGCCTTTTTCCTTCCATGCGGTGATTTGGCATTCCTACAGGATCGTCAGTGCGAGTGACATGAGATTCGGAAGAGGATCGCATACTTTTGAGCAGTAGTATGTCATGTGGCAGCCGCTGCATTTCCGGAAGGCGTCCTTGCCCGAGCTCTTCTTGCACTACAGATGCGTAAGCACCAGATTGCATTCGAATGCATGAACGGCCTACGTTATCGCAGAACTTCTGCGTGCCACTCTCCTCGGCCTTCGTCTGAACGAAGATACGCCTCTCCGCAAGTTCCTTCGTCTTCCCCCACCCCTTCCTCATAACGCTCCCCTGAATCCTCCCCTTATTCTCCGGCACCGCATCAATCTTATCCATCGCGCCCTTAACAGCAACAATCACGCTCCTATAAACCAGATACCTTGGAATAACATCCTCGATCAATCTCCTGACCAACTCCTGCGCTTCGGGATCGACCATAGCGACGAATGGCGAGACGTTCACGAACGCTTCGAGTAGACCGTGTTCGATCGCTTGACGGACATACGAAGCGCCAGACTCTTGCTCTATCATATTCCGAATGAAACCAAAACAGGCGATTATACCTTCGGGTACGCCCATCTCGCTCGGGTGCATCTTTGAAAGTTTGAGGAGAGCGTCGGCTACGGATTCCATGGCTTTACGTTTGAGAATGGCGTGTTGGAGAGGGGAGGAGTTGACGATTGTCATGGCGATTAGAACGTCGACGTGAACGTGCATATGTGCTGCTTTGCCCTTTTTCGTTGCTGTACGGAGGTTCGTTAGGGCTTTGTCCGCTACGGCGTTGACCTTGCCGTCCCCGGCATGCTCGATAACTTCATGTAGATGATCCTTCCCCACTCCATACAACACATGATGCAACGAAGCCGCAGCAGCCGGAATCGCCAATTGCGTCTTGAACTTGTCCATCTCCTCGTCCTTCCACAACTTCGCTATCATAGGGACCATACCGTCAGTCTCACTGACTAGCAACTGCGTAGCGTCGTCCTTGCAGATCGAGTATATCATGTAGAGTACGAACTCGAGAGTGTTCCATCGTTTATCGGGCGTTTGGAAACGAGGGTTGGTGTTGAGAGTGTAGAAGAAGACGATCCAGGGTACGATTCCTGGCCAGGCTTCCTTTACTACTTTTACGATCGCTCGTTCTTGTTGTGGGGCGAGTTGCGAGCCGAGGAGGTTGCCTAGTCCCATACAAGCGTGAATCGCGAGATTGGCGAGCGCTGTTGCGGGTGAACCTGGTCCGGCGGGTTGGGAAGGGTCGGGCGCGGCTGGACCGCGCAAGTGATGGAGGAGCATTTCGGCTACATCTAGACGTTGGAGACGAGGGGTCGTTTGGAGCTGGTTGACGATGGCTACGAGCTCGGATTGACCGCCTGCTCGGGCTTTGCGGATGACCTACGGAGCATATATATTGAGGATCTTTGTGCGATGTTGACTGGAGAGGAGACAGGCATACCGAGTCGGGGTCGGTTTGTAGGCGCTGTAAAGCACCGGATATGTTCGGGACGGGAAACATAGCTCAAGAGTTCAAGATACAGTTCAAGCAAGTTTCAAAGTCAAAACAAAGAAGGCAGTTGGAGAGAAGAACTCGGGAAGAAGATCTATTGATAGATTTCCGATGAACAGCCGAAAATAGCCTTGTGCG
This sequence comes from Peniophora sp. CONT, assembly GCA_001632445.1. NCBI lineage: Eukaryota > Fungi > Basidiomycota > Agaricomycetes > Russulales > Peniophoraceae > Peniophora > Peniophora sp. CONT. Next base: position 73,179 of record KV424512.1, on the reverse strand, counting down.
CCAATGGGTAGTCTGTTTCTGCTAGGCAGAGTCACTCAGCCCTATAGACTAGAGAGCAATGAGGCTATCTGATAGTTTGAAGCGATGGCGAGATGATGGTGGGCCGCAGAGAGCCTTCGGCGTTTCCGCGATGTTTCCGGAGAACGCCTTGAATTTCCCTTCGGGCCGACACAGCCACGGGCGCGGAGTCGGTAATCCGCGAGAGAGTGCTTGCTTCGAACAGCCCGTCATCTTCTCCTACAAACAACCAGGTCTTGGTCAACAGTGCGTTTACCAATACTTACAGCTGGTACCAGGATAGCTGAAATAATAATAGGCAGATAATCGTGGGGAGTCGATTCCGCGAGTCGACCTCGGCGTACCCACGTTCCATCTGCTCCATATCCTGGTACCACAACTTAGTGGTCCGAGTGACAGTTCATATACGACTGGTACTGGTGCGTGGCTCTGTCGTTCTCTTTACGATCTGCGTTGACGCTCTGTCCAGCTAGTCCCGTCAAATCCTATCTCTCGCACCCATGGCGTCAGGCTCGTACGTGCTTTACCAACCGTGTATATGTCAGCAGGAAAGCTAACGAACATATCTCGTTGTTTAGTGCACGCACTATCAAGATCACTGGTGAGTTGGCTCTAGACAATGTTGCGACTGGTCGTGGTGGATATCCCTTGGTCATCCGCTTCCGTCGGGGGAGCGTCTGTTTGAGTGCTCCCATGCGGAGGCCCTGCCGTTGCGCTCAAGTTCTACCAGACCTCGTACTCCTGCCGGGCTCAGCGTTTATTTCGAGCGCTTCAGTCTTCCGGGAGTTGCCGTGCTTCTATGCACGCCTTGCTAATGCGAGGCAATGCCGTTTATAACGCAAGTCGTACTTCGGCGCTCGCGTTTACTTCATCCCACGTCGGCGGAGCGTGTCCTAGGCTTCAGATGTGGAGGCATGGCTATTCTTACTGCATCTCCGGCTTCCTGGACGGCAGCCGCCGTTAGCTGCTGTGTTAGCCCGGGCAATGAACTCGCCTGGGCGTTTCATAATACCAGTGCTGGTTTCTATTCGCAGTACTGCGTTATCCGTGACTGGCGCACATTTCTTGGTGGCATATGCTGACATTCTTACGCAGTCCTGGCCGCCAGTGGCTTAGTGAAGCGCGATCTGTTCTCCCTCCCTAACCCCTTCGCCATCATCACTGTCGATGGATCTCCCGATTCCAAACAGACGCAAACATTGAAGAAGACCTTGACGCCCTACTGGAACGAGTCCTTCGATATGTACGTCTTATGGCGCTTCTACCATATGCTCTTCACTGAACCTGCGCATTAGCGATGTCCGCAGCGGCTCCACCTTGCTCATCCAGGTCTTCGACCAGCGCAAGTTTAAGCGCCAGGATCAGGGGTTCCTTGGCTCAGTCAGCGTCAAGGTCGGAGATGTCCTTGATCTGAACGCGGGTGGTCATGGTGCGTAGGCTGTGCCGTTGTACAACAACCTTGTCTCCCACCTCTTACCATCCGCGTACGCCTTGTAGTCATCCAGAACCTCGATCTCAAACCCGGCAACGACGGTCTCTACGTCCACGGAAAGATCATGTTTTCACTTACCACTGAACGAGAGGACGTGCCTATCTCTCGCTACGGCGAGCTTGGAGTACAGGCTCAGGCCAATGCGCAAGGACAACACGAGCCGGTCGCGGGGTCGAGCACGCTTACTCGTCCTAGGACGTCCCAGGGTCGTCCCGAGTACGAAGGCCATGGTACACCCTCGCCCAACCCATCACAACTTGGCCCCAGCGTCTCCGTCCCGGGCGCGGACATCGTTCGTCGTTCGTCCACCCCTGGCGCCGTCACGCCGTCAGTCACATTCCCACAACCCCAGATACCCAATCCAGTCCTCGCTCCCACTCCCGCTCCTCAACCCGCCGTTGCGCATCCGCCAGCAGCCCCCAGCGCACCCCGCTCGGACGCAAGCGCTACGAGTACGACCAGTGCCGATGAAGACTTGCCCGCCGGCTGGGAACGGCGCACGGACGTTCGTGGCCGCACTTACTATGTCGACCATTCCACCCGTACGACATCATGGCATCGTCCCTCTGCGCGCCCGCCACCGCATACCCCCGCGACAACTGCGAACGCAGATGGTTCATACGCAGACATCCCGTTACCCATGGGCTGGGAAGAGCGCAGGACACCGGACGGCCGGCCGTACTTCGTCGACCATCAAACGCGCTCGACGACATGGAATGATCCTCGTCGTACACAGGCTGCTACGGCTGCTGTACCCCAGCTCGATCGTGCGGCTTTAGGCCCGCTGCCTTCTGGATGGGAGATGCGGATGACAAGCACGAGGAGGGTGTACTTCGTCGACCATAATACTCGCACGACGTCTTGGGACGACCCTCGTTTACCCTCATCAGTCGACGCCGACGCACCACAATACAAACGCGACTACCGCCGCAAAGTCGTCTACTTCCGTTCTCAACCCGCTCTTCGACTCGTGAACGACGCCAAAGCCGAAGTCCGCGTTCGTCGCGGATGGGTCTTCGAAGATAGTTTCGCGGCCGTTATGCGTTTACGTCCTGAAGACTTGAAGAAACGGTTGATGGTACGGTTCGAGGGAGAGGATGGGTTGGATTATGGTGGGGTTTCGAGAGAGTGGTTTTTCTTGCTGAGTCATGAGATGTTCAATCCTTCGTATGGGTTGTTCGAGTATTCGGCGCACGACAATTATACGCTGCAGATCAACCCTGCCAGCGGGATCAATCCGGAACATCTGGATTATTTCAAGTTTATTGGACGGTGCTTGGGATTGGCCATTTTCCATCATCGGTGCGTTGTAGTTGGGAATGTGCGGGGCGGTACTGACGAGATCTTTGTGCAGATTCCTTGATGCGTACTTTGTGCCGTCCATCTATAAGATGATTCTTGGGAAGAAGGTGACGCTTAAGGACTTGGAGGCCGTCGATTACGAGCTGTTCAAGGGTCTGACATGGATGCTGTACGTCTATCCCCTATCCCTACTATCTTCATCGGATCTCAAATATCTAATCGACATCGCATCTAGTGAGAACGACATCACCGACGTCCTCGAAGAGTCCTTCTCAACGACCGAAGATCGCTTTGGCGAACTCGTCACCATCGAGCTCAAACCCGGTGGCGAAGAAGTACCCGTAACGGAAGACAACAAAGCCGAATACGTCGAGCTTCTGGTCGATTACCGTATCGCACGTCGGGTCCAAGAACAGTTCACTGCCTTTCTCGAAGGTTTCACGGACGCCATCCCGCTCGATCTCATCAAAGTGTTCGACGAGAACGAGCTCGAACTTCTCATCGGCGGTGTATCGGAGATCGATATGGACGACTGGACCAAGTTTACGGATTATAGAGGGTACGAGAAGACGGATCAGGTCATCGAGTGGTTCTGGCAGTGTTTGCGTTCATGGCCTTCCGAACGTAAAGCTCGTCTGTTGCAGTTTACCACTGGGACGAGCAGGGTGCCGGTCAATGGGTTTAAGGATCTGCAGGGATCTGATGGGCCGAGAAGGTTCACGATTGAGAAGAGTGGGGATCCGAATGGGTTGCCGAGGAGCCATACGTGCTTTAATCGGTTGGATCTGCCGCCGTATCAGGATTATGAGAGCTTGGAGAAGAAGTTGTTGTATGCGATCGAGTAAGTCTTTTGCTTTTGCTTGTTGGTCTTGCTGGGCTGTGCTAACGATGCTATAGGGAGACGGAAGGATTTGGACAGGAGTGAGCGACGTCGCTTCTTTTCGTTCGCGGACGGACGCTACGAACTCATGTTTTCATGTCTGGCCATTCTTACCCCTGATCCCTCTCCGATATACATCCGCACCTCGCGTCCGTGGTTGCAATCCTTCATCTGACTGCCAACGTCTGCTTGAGGACACTATGACTATCCCTCTGATCGCTTCGATCTCCTCTGACTCTACGCTCGCGGCGGCCTAATTCCCGTTTCGTTTCCGATGTCGTCTGTCCCATTCTGCTAGTTTACGATTTATTGTTGTACATACATGTGATGATGCTTGGGTTATACCAGATTTTATGCTTGGGTTACTTCGGATGCGTATGTTGCCCACTGGCCAATTACTGGCGGCGAGTTGGTATGAGCTCTCCGAGTGCGCCTAGCAGCGCTTGCCATCTTTGACTTATACGAAATGGAGCTACCCCAGATGGCCATGCAGAAGAGGGAATAAATCGAGTGGCACTGCCATCAGGCCTGCGATCAAAGCGAACACCTGGTTTTCGCATTTCCTTTCGTCCGTACAGTCTGGGTGTGCCCTTGCCCTGATACTGCGCCTTACACTCACCACCGCCTTCGCTCGTATCTGGTCGTCTGCTTGACAAGAGTACGGCCGCTCCGATTATACCCGATCTGGGTGGCACGTTCGTGCTTCCCTACGCTTTCAAGTTGCAGCCCCTCGACTCCTGTTTTCTTAGTCCACAAGTTATTGTTGTACATACATGCAATGATGCACAGGTCACACTAGAAGCATACGTTGCCCGACGACGCCGAGTTAGCTGCATGAGTGGGAAAGAATTGTACTCCAGAGGGTCTGGTGCTGTGGGACCCTAGTGATGACGGGGTTCTACCGATCCACTGAATTATCAGCCACATACACCAACGACCGGCCAGCGTCGACACCTCTGAACCTTGCCCGAGAGCCGTTGACGGGCGCCAAACGCCAATGTTGATGCGGTAGCCTCGTGTCGGGCGCGAGGGAGGGGTGGCCGGTCCATCCGCGCGACGAGAACGTGTCTGTTCCTGTCGGTGGACGTGCGTCAGAGAACTGGTCGTCGCCGCCCCTCACGGTCGGAGATGGGAGCGGTACAAGACGGCAAGTTCCTTGCGCTACCAACTCCGACTTGAGCGCGGATCGTCGTACCGGACCTCGTAACGCGCGGGAGCGGGGTCAGAACAAGGTGCAATAAACCGTTTTAGGCCGGAATTAGGAGGGCCGCATTGTGGGCTTGTCGTCCGGCAAGTTCCAGTGTGTAGATACAGCATCCCGGCGATGCGATCTTGAGGTACAATGAGGCCGGCGGGCCGATCGACAAGCTACCAAGTTGCGTGCGTATCGCGCGCATCCCGTGAGCCCTAGCGGCGCGTAGTGTACGCGTTTATCGGCAGGCGCACAAAAATATCGTGTATCCGGCTCGCAAGTCGCACAACAAGCAGGTATGTCGTACAGTCGGGCATGCCAGTCGTGCGGCAGTCCCGCGAGTTGCCGAACGCATGCGTCTGCGGGCTCCTAAGAGACTGTTTGGGCGCGGAGAGATGGCAAGATAGATAGATGCATCTAACCCGAAAGCAAAGAAGCTCGTAGGTACGCGGATCTCGGGACGCACCAACAGGGAGACCTAGGTCGCTGCGCCACCAGACTAGCCTTGAAAAAGTACAAGGTCCATTTCGATGGTGCGAGCTTCAGGCGAACATTGCGCGGGGAGGGTGCGAAAAAAACGCAGATGAAGCCAAATGCTCGTGGTTGGCGCATGGAGGCAGGGCCTGCATACCGGCAATCTCCAGCCTTGGTGGGCGTCAGGCTGCGAGGCTGCCGAGTGAGGATACATATGCCCGTCTTGGAGATGGAGATTGCCTGTCCTGTCCGTGCCTGCACCACACATAACGCACACCAGCGCCTATTCAAGGCTCAGGTCGAGGTTGGGCGCCTGTCGAGATGGTGGCCGGCGCAGCGCGAATTTGAAAATATGTAACGTTCAATGCGTCCCAAGCCCGTTCGGCGTTCGCGCCAGGGCGCACGTCACCTAAAAGGAAAGTAGCTTCTTCGCGGTCAGGGTATAGAGACACATTGCGATGGCTCAAACGCGCCTCAAAGTTACGTTGGATCTGTATATGGGACTAGAGGCGGATGGATTACCGCAGACGGACAAGATCGCAGCATATAATGACGGAGGCTGGTGGCTGAAGATTCTTTTCGATCTTACCGCCTCTTTGTCTGCCAGGACTAGCCGGCTCAACTTCTAGGAATGTCAGAGCTCCCACACCGCGGCCCAAATCCTTTGTCGACCTACGCATACATAACCTTCCAGCTGCCACCACCCCCACCATCTCAGTTGTCTAACGCAGCCAACAACTCCGATATGGGTCCTACGCGCAGCGCAAACAAGTCAACACGCCGCCAACAGACGTCGCGTCGCGGTCGGGCACAGCCCGGTCTGTCATCGTCTCCGCCAGGATCTCCTCGCGTCAACACGCAGTTACCGACCGGTTACCCGCTGGCGAGCCTCATTCCAAGGCCAGGCATCGCGGATGAGCTACCACGACCCGCTAAGAAGTCTCATGCGAAACGACAGCCAGTCGGTCATGTTCCGCGTCCCCGCAACGCCTTCATCCTCTTCCGCTGCGACTTCGTCGCGGCGAAGCTGATTCCATCCAACGTCGAAAACGACCATCGCAATATATCGCGCATCGCAGGCGCTGTCTGGAAGAAGCTGGACGTTGGACAACGTCTCCCATGGACGACACGGGCTATCGACGAGAAGAGGGTCCACAAGGCCAGATATCCCGATTATCGTTACAACCCAGCTCCATCCGATGGCTCCTCGCCTCCGGCCACCAGCTCTCGAGACATGGCTGGCCTCTCGATCTCACAGGCGGGCAGCCCATACGGGGAATATACTATCAGCAGCAGCGACCTAAGCGCGTCGCCTCCCGAGGACCACGAGGTTCAACACCTGCGCATTCCCGGCCAGCGATCCTTCTCCGCGCCGCCTGACTCTACAGTCCTCGAAACTGAGCTTCGGATGCCACAGCCTTCTACATTCCCTTTACCTGTCGGCTTCTTCCCTCAGCCGTCCTTTGGAGCTGCCACCAACGTGGTCGTACCGTATGCGTCTGCGCCAATTCACTCCGGGAGCGCTGCGCCCGCTTATGCCCAGAGTAATGTCGCCACAATGCCTGGAGCCCGGTCAGACATCTACGAGACAGTTCCGGTTACACCATACGCATATGACTGGCGATACTCTAGCAGTACGGACGATCCGGTGAGTCCTCGTTGCGGGGTCGTCGCGATCATGATTTTTTGACTCACATCGAACTAGGACCTACGTCGGCTACACGACATCATGCAGCAGAACTCTCTGCATGACCCTGTCGAGTCCGATAGAAAGCCTACAGCTGAAGAACTTGCCGCTGCGGTGTACGAGCGCGCCGCTCCGCCTCAGGAGTTCCTCGATCATCAGATGTACTCTTCGGGCTACGAATACGGCGTGGAACCATTCCTCGGATCGCTCGACCATTATCCCTACCACGACCACTCGCACTTTCATCACGAGCCTCCTAATACCGAGGCAGCCTGGCATGACATGGCGTATACACCATACAGCGCAGAGACATCGGTTTACCCGGGGAACGCAGACAGTGCGTACGAGGCGCACTTGCCAGAGCTGTATGCGCTCGTGGATCGCGCTCACGGCCAGGAACCGCCTTCACGCGACGCAGGCACTTCTGTTACCGGTATGGCAGAGACTTGGACTTCGGATATATAGGCTTCGGCGACTGAGAGGGACACGGACTTCTACACGATTTCCGCTGGCACGATTTTTCATTATCTCACGACATGACCTGTTTTCTGCATGACATACAAGATTTAGTACAGATTCACTGGCATAATCAATCAGATGTAGCTTAACAAGATCGTGTGCGAAGCAATAAGGAGTGAAGAATTGAACAAGAGTCGACTTGGTTTGCGATGAACTTTTCGGGTCTGACACGGATCAACACAGACACGTGGACTTCCGAAATCGCCGGCTCCGAACGTTCTGCACTCTCCCTCAACGACGACGACGGGCTTGCAGTCAAGGCGTCAATCGCCAGGCTTGAACCTATTCTATGTGTGACTTTTGTCTTTGACTAGTCTGGTACTTAGCAAGTTAGCGTCTCGGAAACATCAGACATGAACGGCTTCTCTATGGCTGACTATGACCGTGCTACACGGCAACTGCAGTCCGCGCCTGACCAGGTACGCTGTTCAATCTCAGATCTCATCCCTGCTATCCTCTTAGACTCAATATATCATATGTATAGTTCTTTTCTAGAGCTGAGAGTGGAGGAATCGCTGAGACTCTCGTTCTTACCAATACGGCGTCGAGGAACCCCAGCCTGCAAACCGCAAGGGTACTTCAGATCTTTTGTCGGCATCTGGACGCAGGCCGGGTACCTGCTCATCACTCATCGACAGGGATAGGCACGCGTGAAGACCTAGGTATGCTCATTTTGTCTGTTTGTGTGTACTCGAACTGAGAAGCTCTTGAAAGCCTCTTCATCGTTGTTAGGTATCGGCAATCTAGGAGCTCAGGTTGTTTTAGATAAGATCCCGGGGTATATCCCCATCTTAGTCGACGCCTGGCCGGGCATATATCGTTGGATGCGCTATTTCGATACTCGGAACCGCGATTCTAGTAGTCCCATACCAGCTATGAAGCGCGCAATCGGTCAGGAGGTCATCGCGCACGCCTTGTACGCTCTCACAGGCGAAGATGATATTCGGCCCCTTGCCGTTGCTACCGACGGCCTCGTTGAGCTCATCACGAAACTCTGGCTGGACGAAGACAAAAACAGGACCACTGCTGGTGAAGGATCCTTGCGCATCCGTGCAGCCTCTTGCGCCCTCCATACAACCCTGTTCACTGCAGATGCTGGTCAACTTGATGAAGTAGTCCGATTCTCTGGCGGAGATTACGAATTCGTTGCTGATCTTGCCGTCGGCCGCCTCCGTGACATGCTTGATCACAAGCCTCCTCCGCCACAGTTCGCAGACCATGTTTTTGTGTACATTGATACCCTCGTCACCCTCACGCGCTGCCCGTGTCAACTCCGGCAAACTATACTTGATTGCGGAGCTATTGTTCACGTCACTCGAACGCTTAACAGGCTCTCTGGCTTGCTCTCTGATGGCTCAGCATTCCGTGCGACCATGTCATGTTTTGGCTTCATATGCAATGTTATAGAGGAGGGAGAGGAGGCCGCAAATGTGCGTCAGACCGTCCGCAATGGCATGCTCGAGGCTTTCGTGAACTTCATGCCGAAGATGGCGACCTTGGGGCGGATGAACCAGTCGTTCCTCAAGAAACTCATTGGCGACATTATCCCGCGCTACTTGGTCTACCGTTCGGTCATCATGACCGTGATACCCGCGATGGATAAGATCGACGCGAATCCCGTCTATGTTGCGCGGATTAGATCGTCGTCTTTCAGAGATGCATGGGAGGGGACTAAGCGGCTGGCGAAGGAACGTTGGCAGGTGAAAGACCACTCAGACGCTCTGAAGAACGAGAAGGATACTTGCGATAACGTATGTCTCCCGATAGATTTCCGTTTCTGCGTTATTTAATGGGATATAGTGCCACGCTCGTAAGCCTAGAACAGAGTTTAGGAAGTGTAGCAGCTGCCACGTTGCCCTCTACTGCTCCAAGGTGCGCTATGGTGCGAAATATTGAGTCTGAACGGACGCTAATTCAATGTATGGCATAGGACTGTCAAGTCACCGCATGGAAAACTAAACACAAAAAGGAGTGCATGTCGAGAAACGAAGAACGAGCTTGTGAGCGAACATCACTTACGTCGCATGGAACTCTACTCAAGATACTTATGCATGTAAAGCGGCCGATCGCAGCGCGCTGAAGAAGCAAGATCGCGTCTTCCTACAGCATTTGGCCACTCACGACGCGGTCAAGAATTTGCTCGAGTTACGCCGCATCGCAAACCGCGACTTTCCTACGGTGCAGCATTCGCAGTTAGGTATCAAGATCGACTTCTCGCATTATCCTCCCAAATACGGTGTCTTCCGCCCCGAGTCGTACGAGACGCGAAGCTCCGGCGATGCGCGCGTCGTCGCTAAAGCCATCGCTGGTCAAGGGCGCTACACGCTCGTGCAGACGATTATCAGTGCTGGGCGAAGCAACTCCCTCGGGCATGTGCTTAGCGCTGGTTCGATATGGGATGCAGGCGATACGGCCCTGGCAATCATGCCATGGGCACCCAGCGCGAAGGAAGATGATGATATTCGGGCTGCGGATGGGCAGATGTCTTCCGAGGTAGATTAGGTTGAGAAGCAAGCAGGGCGCTGATATTGGCCGTGAGGGATTATCTTTAAATGTTAAACACGTGCTTTGTTTCTTGTATACCATGACGGCGGCGCGTCTGGTTCTGCTTTCAATGTAACTGTACTCAATCCTTTGTCGATCCACGTGCCAGTCTCGACTATTCGACGCGCTGCGAGTGTTTTGCTGCCAGTACCGTCTCAGGGGGAGAACAACTGTCAATTAAGTATAGCAGTAGTAAGGTAGAAACAAGATCCGCATCTAACCACTATTCAACCTCATCGCCATCAGCCCTTACGGTGCTCCAATCTACGCCAGCATGTCGACGAGAGAGCGAAGAAATGTCGGCAAGATGACGCATGGTGGGACGACCGTGCGGACAGTGCCACGGCTGATCCATGCCAACCATATGCCTAACGATCTTGCAAGAAATGTCAGCCAGAGAGGATATGTAGAATGATATACACGCACTGTTGTCATTTGCTTATTTGTGAGTGGATGGCCAAACATCACGCTTGAGCGACAAGCGCGGCTCGCGAACATGATACGTGCTTTCGAGCATCGTACCATTGTACCCGTCGGTAAATCACGCATCAGGTGGATGAGCTCCTCGAGATCTGGACGCCAAAGATATCAGTCCTACACCGTCACTCACTCCTGAAGGGTATAGAAGAGAAGCTTACCCCGTCGATTGAACGCGGTGCTCTTGCTGACGGGCGTAGCAAGGAGCATGACTTTGCGAGCCGCATCATCCTCATTCTCGCCCTCCTCAACTTCGACCTCAAAACCATTCTGTCGCAGGATATCGATATTGTCGACGGCGACGAGCGCGTCAGCAGCAGGTAGCTCAAGAGCTTCAGGCCTGCAACAAGGTCAGAATAATCATAAGCGTCTTCACTTCGCGAGACGTACTCGATCAAACGTTGAGACTCGATCTTGGTCGTTTGCTGCAGCCGCTCAAAGTTGTACTTCTCATCAGCAGCGTGCTGGTCAATGATAAAGAGATCATCAAGGGTGTCTGTTCGCCGTCGCCCGATGATGAAGCCCTTGTTGAACTGCCCGGTGACTTCCATACACGCAAAGTCATCCTTGCTCAGTACCCGCGCAAGAGCCTCTACGGCCGCCTTGTCATCGGTGTTCGCAAGACCGGCTGCGTCCTGCTGAAGATCATCCACCTGCATAGCGGCGTCCTGGGATAGCGGAGTTGTAGTGGCAGTGTCCGGCCGCCGATTTTGCCAGACTGCAGCCAAACGATCAAGGTCAAGCGACACCGTCACATCGCACGAGTCCTCAACCGTACGCGTCACGTCGTCGCCGCCTTCGGTGGAGAGCGGCTCCGTCTCAGCGACGACGCTGGAGGAATGGACGTCTCGAACTTTTACGTCGTTGTGCGGGGCAAGAGCTGGAGGCGCGTCGACCTCCTTATCCTCCTGCGTTTCTTGGCGAGAGCTCACGGCGGGGGCAACGTGCAAGTCTGAAGACATGTCGTAATCGATTGGAGGAGATGGTTCACGTTCCTCGATGGAACGCTTTAGTTCGCCAGAGGGCTCGTCTTCATCATTATCACTAAGAAATAAAGGCGACGAAGAGCGACCCGAAGCGAGCGATTTGGAGGCAAGAGGTGGCGACGCGGGATGGAATAGCAGTCGCGGAGTGTGCGGCCTCGAAGGAATCTCTACCGGTTCTTCATCAACTTCCATCGGCGTCGTTCCGGCGAGCTGGTCTTCTTGCGTCCAACTGTTGTCCGTCTGCGTCTCGGGATCTACTCGCAGGGCACGAATCGGTGGCGAAGATCCTCCACCTTCATGTCTTTCGCCCATCGTCACATCTATCCCCTCCTCATCAATCGGCTCATGGTCGTCATCCGCGTTGGTGTCATCAACATGCTCAATATCCTCTAGAGGAGCATGACTACCCGCACGTGCGAAGTCCTTCAGTTTGTCGCGAAGACCGGCTCTAGCTAGACGAGACGTGTTGCTCGAAGACGACGAAAACGACGTGCTGCGTTGCACCGTCGGCTCATCTACCAGCCGCGCACGTTTCTTCGGTGGCTCTGCACTATCGCGGCGCAAGTTCCACGCCGCGCCAGATGTGTCCAGTACCATTTGCACATCCCGGGGCCGTGAGGAACTCGGTCGATTGGGTGCTGCGGACACGATGCGATCGATGTGTGCGGGCGAGCGATGGCCGGCGTAGGAGGATGAGAGTGGCTCCGGCGAAGGGAAGCGTGTGTGCGGCGCGCTCTTTGACTTCGCAAGGACGTCGCGCTCTATAGGGCTATTCGAGGCGAGACTGGCACCGAGCTCCGGGGAGGACGAGCGTGCGGAACGTCGAGAAGGAGTAGGATCGATTTCATGCTGGACCGACGAAGAATGTTCAACGTCCTTATCCTCGTCAAGATCCAAAGTGTCGCTGTCGACGGGCTTCCGCAATCGGGGACGCACAGGTGGCTTGTCCGCCTCTGGCTTAACTTGCGAGGAACTACGTGAGAGGGAGGTCTGAGAAGGAGCAGGACCCGATTGCGTATCGTTCAGCGAGAATGTTGATCGCGCGTCTCCGAACTTCTCTTGCAAGGTGCGCTGATTGAGCCAGTCAGAGATGGTGCATTTGTAACAGGAGAGAACATACCTTGAGAGCTTCAACGAGATTGTCCTCGCTGTGTAAGAGGATTGACCGCTTGTCTGGATCGACATTGATGTCGCAGGCGTCTGTCAAGTTGGCGTCAACGTCACACAACTCATCGATGCACAGAACTAACATACCTGGTGGAATGATGAAGTCGGCAACAATGAACGGCGATTGCGTCATATTGAAGGTCTTATAAACCGAGTTGATCGCCTGAGTCACCTTCGCACAAACATTAGCTAGTGCAGAATGCTAGTAATATGGTCTGTCCCACTTTCTTAGGCTCACATGGTCGCCCATTTACGAAGAAGTATTGACGGTCGGTAGTACCACGTCCGCATCCGACTGAGAACTTGGATATCAGCCCGCGTACCCGCACGTTGTTGTTGCTAGCGCTGTGACAACGCTGTGAATTGGTAGAAAGTGGAAGACTGGCCATCGCTCACCTGGACTTATTCATTCCGCTTCTTTTCAATACGGTCTTGGCCGTCTCCACTTCGAACTCAAGATCAAGATCAACCAGATGTTCTAATGCTTTGGACGTCCAGAGATTGGACACAGCCTGACGCAGCGATGTCGCTCTCTGAGACTGGTTTCCCAATGGCACCGTCTTCTTCCTAAGGAAAGTCAGTTTATATTAACCCGGATTGAGACTGGACAAACCCGTTCGACGCTTGATTAGTAAGGACGAGCTTTACTCCGCCATTTCGCTGGGTGCACGGCACGAGTGTGTACGCGTACATCAGACGTAGGATCCTGTCCATCTCACGCTTCAAGTTGCGCTGAGCTTCTTTCCTGCGTACGGCTGCGACGAAGAAGACGTTGCGAACGGACACAGTCGTTCCACGCTGGAAATCATATACAAATTAGACACGACCCGAGCGAGCAAAGGGAAAACAAACCGTCCGGGCGACCTTCTTGGAGCTACTAACTAGTTTCCCACCCTGGTCAAACTCCAGGACTGTGCCCATGGGCCCGTTGGCGCCAGTGGACGTCGTAATAGTCACCTTCTCCGCTGAGGCGCATAAGGAGAACAGCGCTTCGCCGCGGAAGCCGAAAGAGTTGAGTGACGTGAGGTCTTCGAAAGAAGACAGCTTCGAAGTTGCGTGTTGCAAAGCTAGGTAAGAGTTCAGCCATATGCCGACGCGTGAGAGAGCTGTCCATCTTGCCTACGTTGGCGTAGTCTTCGGGGGCAATGCCCTCGCCGTTGTCCACGACCTCGATCAGGGTGAGACCGCTATCCTTGAGACGGACCTCTGTTGTGAAGGTTGGGGTAAGAGCGCGAATCCTTCCCGTTAAGTGAAAGCGCATACCTATACTAGTCGCCTTCGCATCTAAGCTGTTCTCCACAAGCTCCTTCACCGCAGTTCGCAAGTCGGTGATGACCTGACCAGCTAGGATGTTGCCAGCAGATTTAAGCTCAATAGGGCGTATGTCATTTCCAGCAGACGTCATGGAAATGGAGCAGTGAGGTTTCGTAAAGTCAACCTGGTGGAACCTGGTCAAGGCGCATCAGCGCGCTTCGCCGCGACGCGTCGTCGCGTCGTGGTAAACGCGGTCACATGCCGTGCCACAAGAGGCAACTCGGTCTGGCAAAGTAGCGCGCGCCAAAATGCGTTTACGGCTTGCCTTGCAACCACCACCATGACCAACACCCTAATCGAAGTACTTCGGTAGACTTTGCCATTACCAGCGTCGACCGAGCGCCATTGCAGCGGCCGGTGTGTATGCCCCGGGTATGCTTGAGACAAGCCGTGGTTTCGGCGTTTTCGTGGACGTCTTTCAGACAAACCCCGTAATGGTTCAAGCGTACCACGCCACAAGGAAGAAGACAGAGAAGCACTGACTGCATGCGAGGTTGTTTCGCCGAGAGCAACTATACTCCGCTTATCCAGTGAGCTACACATTAGGTTCAGTACCTCTCACAACTATAGTCATTCACTGCTAAGAATATACCGTACTAAGACCGACTTGTTAGAGTTACAGTACGTACTCTTCTCCCCTCGATCTTCGGACGATGACACCGTGTCCTCAGGCAATTTGGAGGGTTCTTCTTCCAGGAGATGCGCTCAAGCATCTCTCAAGTTGCATGCTTTTAGTACCGATTGGCGTCCACCCTTCACTTGATCAGGCAATCCAGGTTCTTGTATGCAACAGACTGTCCCATACTGATACGGCGTTGTGTTTAGGTTGGAGAGCGATTGGCCAGATCGTGTTTTACTTGAAGCAACCCTGGAAACCGGTTCCCTTTCGCATATTCACACTCGACTGGGTTCACCGGGCACGTTGCGAGCTTCATGTCGGACGCAGATAACTGCAGAGTTCAGCTTTATCTATATGAACCATCAACGTCGTCGGGAGATCAGCGTTCCGGGAGGTTCGCGCCGCGGCTCCTTCCGGCTGCGGCTCTTCAACGTCCCGATCGGTAAATTTATGTCTTGAAAGGTCTCGGCAGGTGGTGTCCTTTCTCCTTCCGCCCCTCCCAGAAAACCGATGATGTTCTCGCCCCTGCCTACAACTTGACGTCCTTTGACGCAGCGGCAGACTTCGCTGGAAATCCACTTGTCGTTGACATCCATTACCCGCATTCGCCCTCGACACATTCAGCACCCTCATACCCCGTCGCTCCACGGCTCCGGTCCGCTTGTAACGTGTACACACCCTTCTTCGATTCGCCTATCCATTCCTAGCCGCTTAAGTGGATATCTTTAGCCAACCTCTGCTTAAATCTGTCTACTTCTCTCCACCATCCATCTCTCTCTCTCTTCCAACTAGGCAGCTATGTCGGCTGCCGACTCGCCAGAGCTGCCCTCACAACGTATCACTGAGGGCTCTACGCGACACCCACCTCGTCTGACTCTGCCATTGCCGGAGGCAATCCATCCGCGTTCTCCTTCGGATGATAACCGGCCTCGGGGTGGCACAGCGCGCACACCAGGTACTCGCACGCCGCGACGGGTTCAATGGGCGCAGGCCGTCGACGACGACGATGTTGCACGCGCACACCGCGCCAGGGATCGTGGAGACGATGGCATGCATTCTCTCGACGAAGCGGCTCTCGATGTACGCATCTAGGCCTATCAGCACTGCGGACATGTTGAACTGACTTTGCTATACAGCCGGAAGCCTTCCAGACTCTAGCAAAAGCTCTGGAGCGGGCCCGCTCCGAAGCTACCGCCTCCAAAGCCTCCGGAGCCGTGCCTGCACATCCGCAACCTGCACCGACAAACTATCCTCACTTTCCTCATACTCTTCCCTCCCTACCCGAGCAACGTCCTGTGGACCGGCGTGACGATCAACAAATTCAAGGAGATTACTTCTCTCAGCGGAGATCATCGTTCGCACCGCCGTCGCAATCGACTCTTAACGACGACTCGGTGGCTACGGAGACTCCAGAAGCGTTCCATCGGGACCAGCCTCTTGACTGGCACGGAGAAGTCTATGTTGATCCTAACGAGCGCGCCGGTCTGCCTGGGCCACCCCCCGATAGCGCGTCGTCCATGGTCCGGGCTCATACTCATCGGCGCCGTGTCTTCCCTTCTTTTCCGAAGATCCGTCTGCCGAAAAGGAAGACACCGAAGCTTGAGCCAGAGGCCGAGAAGGTGCAGGGTCCTACCGATCTCGAACATACCGCCGCGCGCCGCTCGTCCTTAGGCACTGGCATGAACGTTGGTGGTGGTATCTTGTCCGCTCTGCTTGCGTTGTACGATCAGGACGACCACGATCATGATGATCTTAGCTCTGGCTACTCTACGCCGGCCCGTCATCGTTCTCCGGCGCGCGGCCTTCGCTCGAGATCGCGTAGCCGTAATGCTTCACGAGAGCGCGAGACAACTTTGAGTAACGACTCTCCGTCCAGCCGTTCGCCTACGTCGAAGCGCTTTTCCCTCCCTGACGTGAGCAAGCTCGTGAACGAGGTTCGTCCCCCGAAGGAGCGCAACGCGGCTGGCGTCTTCGGCTCGTTGATCGCTACCACCGCTGGCGCCGCCGCCGGTCCGGCCGCCCCTGCCACCAGTACAATCGTCCCGAACCTTAAGCGTCCTGGCTATCACTTGACTCGCTACTCGTTTGAGGCTGCGCCTCAGCGCGCAACGCCTCCTAGGCGTGGAGATTTGCGTAATTCGAGGAGTATGCAGTTCGAGGGTCAGCAACCTGGGTCTCGCGAGAGCCCGGAGAGCTTCTCCCCGCCCTATCTGCTCTCCCCGACCGACTCAATCACACCGCTGCAGCCTCTGACGGCGAGTAAATCTCACGATGGCCTCCCTTCAAGTGTATCTGGTTCTGCTTCGACGTCGTCGCCGTTTCCGTTCCATCCTCCTTATCACCCTACTTCGTCGAAGCACCATTCGACGTCAAGCCTCCTCGGCAACGCGCCGTCATACAAAAGCAAGTGGAGCGAGGTGCTCAGCCTCCCGAAGCGCAGCTTGACGGGCCAGTTGTCACAACCCACAACTCCCGGTAGCATTCGAACACTTGGCACGGAGGAGATGGATGATGAGGATCTGTGGGAGCACGACAAGCGCGGCGGGCGGCGCCGTGATCGGGAAGAGCGTGATGAACGCAAACGGGCCGAGCGCAAGCGCCGCAAGAAGAAGGCGGAAATGTACGTTCATTTTCAGTCGGAATGCCGCTTGGTGTTGAACGGAATTTCAGTTTCATTACTCGGCACATCTCAGACCTCATCGCGCGCCAGACGTTCGTTCTCAAGCTTGCGCGCGCGATGATGATGTTCGGCGGGCCGACGCATCGTCTTGCCAGCCAGCTGCAGAGTACGGCGCGCGTGCTTGAGATCACGCTGTCGTGCATGTACTTGCCGGATACCATGCTCGTTTCATTCGACGACGACATCACTTCGACTAGTAGCGTCAAGCTCATCAAGCAGGGCTCTGCACTTGATCTCGCGAAGCTCACGTACGCATACAAAGTGTACTGGGCGGTCATCCACGATGAGATGAGCGTCAAAGACGCCTCAACGAAGCTCGACGACCTTATGCGCACGAAGCCGACGTACGGCTCTCTCGCACTCATCTTCTTCGGCGGCATGGCATCCGCAGCCATCTGCTCGGTTTCTTTCAACGGCTCTTTAATCGACTCTCTTATCTCCTTCCCCCTCGGATGCATTCTCGTCGCCGTGCAGATCTTCAGCGCGCGCCATGAGCTGTACTCGAACGTGTTTGAGTACGTCTTCTGTCATTTAAAGTTGCAGAGCGGTGCTGAACCATTACGCAGAATCACGATATCATGTCTTATCAGCTTCGTTGCTGCTGCCCTCGCCGAAACGCACAGGCTTTGTTATTCCGCTATTGCGTCCGCGTCGGTTGTGCTTATTTTACCTGTAAGCCACCTTTTCATACGCGTGTCGATTTGCTCTGACTTTGAGCAGGGTTACCTTGTGCTATGCGGTTCGCTGGAGCTCTCTTCGCGCAACATCATCTCCGGCTCCGTGCGACTATGTTACGCATTGATCTATTCCCTGTTCCTCGGCTTTGGCCTCGCCATCGGAGCCGAGGTTTATACCAAAATCCGGGGAATCAAGCAAGTGGTTGGGTCGGAGGACTACACATGCTCAGCGTCCCATGACCCGAGTCTATGGTGGCGGGCGACGCCGTCTATGTGGTGGGGTGCGTGTACTTCTCATGCACGCTGCAGAACGTGTTTCTCATATCCGATTTTAGCTTTCCTGACCGTCCCCATGTTCTCGCTCTTCCTTTCGCTGAGGAACCATGCACCTGCGTGGCGTCGCGAGTTGCCGCTGTTGGTGTTCGTCTCGTGCTGCGGATGGGTCACCAACCACTTCACCGGTCTCGCGTTCCCTGGCCAGGCCGATATAAGCTCTGCCGTTGGTGCATTCGCAGTCGGTATCATTGCCAATATCTACGGCCGTGTCTGGAAGGGCAATGCGTTTGTAGTCATGGTGAGCAGTCTTCGATCTATCGATTCTATTCACATTCCTGACAATCGCACTAGATCACTGGCATCCTGTTTCAACTGCCCTCCGGTCTCGGAAATGGTGGTCTACTCACGTTCGCAAGCCAACAAACATCCGGCAACAGCACCGCCTACTTGTCCGGATTTCAAACAGCTCTGCAACTCATCTCAACGTGCATCGGTCTCACCGTCGGCTTGGGCATCTCGCTCGTCATCATATTCCCCATCCAGTCACGCAAGCGCGCGGGCGGCGTCTTCAGTTTATAAGCTACCTTTCTCCGTATCATCAGGCTTTTCACTTCTTGTACCATGGACCTTTTTTACGCCCGGAACACACAAGACGCTCTCTTCATGTTTTCGTGTGTAACCCCACATATGGATCTCATTACGGATCTCACTCTCACATCTTACGACCTACGCTCTCTTTCTCGCTCTCTCTGGCCTTACTCTACCATAGCTCCACGACATCTACCTCTTCTTTGCATTTCTGTATCATTACTAAAAGTTCCTTTTCCCTAGCTTTCTTGTCAGTACACTCCCGGGACTATGTAGATGAATTATCTCGCGCATTTATCGACCATCTCCTCATCCTCCGTCATTTCTGTCTCTTCTCCGCTCGCCGCTGGCCCAATACGATGCTTGCCTGGCCGCGGCTTCCTCCCAACTCGCCTCTAATGCTACGTACATAGACTATAGATAGAGCTCGTCCCATCCTTCCCTTGTCCAGACTCTTCTGATTTTATCCTTGCTTTGTTCATAGACACCATGCCGTAGACCTACTATATCTTGACTGGCCGTACGTGGACCCGCCCACGTCTCGCTGTGCGGACGTGGGTGTGGGCTACGTCGGTAATCGCTATTCACTTGCTTGCTTGCAAACACTACGATGAGATAGCACCAGAACTAGTTTGTGAAATACCCAAGATAAACATGTACACAGCACATTATCGTACAACTCCGCGGACTTCCCGATACAGCATACAAACAGATAGGCTCACTATGTTGCCTTGTGACCGAAGATCGATAGGGGCATCATCATGCCAACGACAAAGTTGGGCATGTCGACGACTTCGTGCAACCGCAGATCGCCGGCGACGCTGCAGAGGAAGTATGCCTCGATGCGCGTCAAGCCCTTCTCGGCGACGAGGGTGTCAATCATATATCGCACGGCCGCCTTCGTGGCGTCAAGAAGATCTGCTTGAGAATCAGATCTACGAAACGAAAGCGGAGAGAAGGAAGCCCTTACTTGATTCAACACCAGTGGTAATGTAATGCTCCTCACCCGCGGCGCTTGCGGGAGTAGGAGGAGTCTTGATATGAGGCGTCTTGACGTGCTTCTTGTCCTTTAGCACCGTGAAGCGAAGGGTGGCCTTGATGGGCGTCTCAATGGCCGTCCCTACGAAGTTTTCCAGTCAGAACAAGGCCCATATAGTCGGGGGTCAAGGAAGTTTGACTGACCAGCGACCTCGCCATCACCTTGAGCAGCATGTCCATCCTGTGAAAGAACTGCGCGTAAGTGACAAGCTCAGACAAATAGGCGATAACACCTACACCACAAGAGAATAGTGCTCCCTTGACCTCCACAGGGAGATACAATGTTGAGCCGGCGACCACTATACATCAGACAGCTCATCAGCACGGTGAAGAAAGAAGCAGTCTTGAAGACCTACCATGCCGTGTATCGATGTTGCCTCCGGTGTTGTAAGGCGGTATAGTTGAGTGCTCACCGGGAATACCACGCGCAACCCCCATTTCTCCGCAGAACGGTCGCAAAGGAATACGAATGCCCTTCTCTTCATCAAACCAAGCCCAGCCATTCTCTCGGTCCAGTTTCCAGACCTTCAGCGCCGGCGTCAGGCCACTGGCATCAAACTCCTCTGCAAGTAACCCAAACCCTGGCAGCGCTGCAGTCCATCCCCAGTCTGCCGTCTCAAGCTCGAGAACATCTACTTGGAGGACGTCGCCCGGTTCTGCGGCTTCGATGTAGACTGGACCGTTGACTGGGTCGAGCTGCTCGAAGACGAACCGCCCGAGGTCCCCGACGACGCTACTTGCGTGTGCTTGCCCATTGGATGCGTCGATACAGTCAAAAACGACGGTTTCACCAGAGTTGATGCGGACGACGGGTTGAAGGCTGCGAGCATGGTTCCATGATATGCCTCGATTAGGGAGAAATAAAATATATACCTGTTATCCCAGGCGAGATGCTTCTGCGACCGAGTGACGGCGTGAAAGGACATGCTGAACTACCTCTTGATACTGCCAGATTATATACGCACGCCGCTATCTCAGTGTTCCAGCAGCGAAAGCCTAGAGCCGTCCGCCTTACACAGTCGTCAACCGAGTTGTTGGTCCTGGTTTACCCTAGGCGAAGACCAGGGAAGACACCGAAGGCTGCTGACCCGCTCACGAGCGGCTTTATCGACGCCGCACACCAAAGACGTGGGTAGACCTGGAAGCCCCTGTGCGCACAATCAGGCCGATGGGACCAGGATGGGACAATGGGCTGGGACAATGGGCTGCACGGACGAAGATGATTCTGATGATGGGAGAACGAGACCCTGGCTTATCTCCATCTCCGATCGGCATCGCGGAAAGGAGAGTTCCGCGGCGCCGCTCACTCCAGCTTCGACCGCGACATCGACCTTGTCGTCTTCCAGTTGCACACGCGCCCGCATTATATCTATACACCGGAGGGCGTAAGGTCGCTACATACCTCCTGACCTGGCCCTGCTGATCGGTATCGTTTCCGAGGCAAAGTGAAAGCATGTCTGCTGCTACGGCACTCCAGTTGCAGAAACGTGCGTTGCGCAAGACTGTGGCATCCGTTTTACGTGCTCTTCCGCGAGTAGAGATTGAAGAGCAATGTACTGTAGCCGCGCCCGCGATACTGTGCTGCACTCATGATAGTTTGTAGCGAAACGGATTGCCGAACGCGTCGTACAGACGCCATGGTTCCCTCGCGCCCACTCGATCTGCTGCTATTTGAATATGCCTTCTGGCGAGGTGGACACGGGCCTTCTGATATCCTCTATCTTCCAAGCTAGTAAGCCTAACTTTGTTTGTCCTGAGATGCCTGTACCAATAGCATTCTCAGGTAAGACTTTGTACGTCCCTCGTGTAGACACTGCGCGAACGGGCCACATGGACTTCCTCCAGCTGCACGGGGAATCGGATTTGAGCGCCCTACCTGCGGATCTCTGGGGAATCCGAGAGCCAGACCTCATCTTCGACAATGAGGCCCGTACAAACGGTGCGTAGTCCTAGTCAAGTATGCAGGCTGTGCGGCGCTCAAAGATGCTGTTGTGGTTTGCGCTGCAGCCGTGGACCCGGGCAGTGCGCCTTTAGACATCATCTTCGTGCCAGGTATGTGTTTAGGCTGTGCTTCTGAGTCCTCGCTTTTTTGTCCGTGCGCTCAGATCGAGCTACAGGCGTTGCGTTTGACCGTGGATTTTCGCGCTTAGGGCACGGGAAAGGGTACTACGATCGCTTTTTGACTACCTACACCACAGCGCGAGGTGCGCCCCGACCGCTGCTCGGTACGACTCCTTCTCCTATTCGGCAAAACCCGCGCTGAGATCTGATCTCTCGAAGTGGCACTTGCGTTGCGCGAGCAATTGGTCGACAATGTACCAACAGCCGCCCACGACTGGACTGTAGACATGATCGTGACGCCAGACGAGATACTCAGCCGCCCCGAGCTAGATGCTGCATCGCACGGAGTTGTGTGGAAGCCATAGCTTGTAGTGAGTATGACACGACACTTTTGCGGAGCGATCTGGTTTGCCAGGGAGAGTCTGTGAACTCTGCGGGAGAACGACACACGTGAGACGCCTTGCGCGACCTGACCTCGATACTGAACGCCTAAAAAGGGCGCTTGCGGCGTCTCGACAGACAGCTGCATATGCTTGACCAGTCCCAGCAAGAGGAGAACTTCTCCGTTTATCCTCTAGGTCCCCTTTATCCGGCAATGAAAGATCACGATATCGGCGGTTGGTTCACAGTAGTCGGATGGCTTCCCTTCCCTTTCGACACGATGCTGCCACCCCTTTGGCTCGGTCGACCTCCGTCTGTGCCTCTTTCTTCTTGCGCCTCGCGATCTCCGCTACCTGTCCCAGCTTGCCGGCGAGTTTAGCCTTCCGCCGTCGATGATCCTCTTCTCCCTACTTCGCGAAGAGAGGCTGTCTCCACCAAGATCCTTCTCCGACAAGGCTCCCCCGTCTGATTGATGAACAGTACAGCGTGATATGTTCCATGATGTCTATTCTTCCCAGATCTACATAGGGCACATAGGACCCGCACATGCTCTTTCCCGCCACGATTGTGTGTTGATGACTGGATACAATGGTAGGTGACGAGCCTTGCCCTCGAGACCAGGCTGAGACTCTATCGACAGTGCCCCTCACACAGCGCATCTCGGCTCAAAAAAGATGTCGCAATGTGCAGCATAACGCTTGAGTATTCATACTATCTACGGAGTCGAGCTCTCACATCACTTCACAGTAATTACGCGAGCCGATTGCGAGCACAATGAACCGGTAACGGCAAACAAGGTTGCTAAGTATTAGCATGCAGGGTCGTTACGTTCGAGCGCCAACAATCTCAATCTCAACAGGAAATCATCACGAAGTTGAGTGCCAGACAGTCCGTTCCAAACCCTCAACGCCTTCCCGCAACACGCGCTCGTGAGATCCTCACGCTTCCTGCATCTCCTGGAGCTGAACGTTCGCACAACCGAACAGCGTACGCTGACCAGCGGACTTGAAGCTAATCAGGATCTCGTTTTCATCCTTCCCGAGAACGTTGGCCGGGCACGCCGTGAAGGTGCCGTTCTTGAAACCGAGCACACTGTTCTCGAGGGCGACGCCCTGCGTACCGGCGTCGGTGCTGAACGTCACGACGTTGGTGCTCGGCACAGTAGCCGTACCGCCGGGCGTGATGTGAATGTGGGTGGTCGGGCCCGTAAAGTTCGTGTTGATGCTGTTGTTCGAGTCCGAGAATGTAGCGCCGGAACCGCGCCGAGTGAGGAAGGCGAAGCCAGTAGACTGGTCGACGGCGATGTCCTGGCCCTCAACGGACGGCGTAAGGTCGAAGTCGGTGACATGCGCCTCCAGCCTGAAGTTGGTAGCGGATGCGCTGGCGACGGCAGCGAGAAGAGCGAAGGCTTTGAAAGAGGCGTGCATGTTTATGTGGGTGTGTGAAGAGTGTTTGGTTGAGAGGTGTTTGGCTGGTACTAGTAAAGTTGGCTGGTTGCTGTTTCGTTTGGCTATGAGTCTCGGGCTTTATAGTGCTGGCTGTTCGGCTAGACCGCTTGCGTACATACCGCAATGGATCGCAAGGCGGGCATTGGCGTCCGCGAGAAGCAGGTCTGTGTTTGGAGCATCGCAGACCAAAGCGCTCAATACGGTGATCGCCGGTGGGACACTCCGTGATGCGAGTACAAGGACTGTCCGGTCTACAATACCCTGGGCGGTGATCTCTTGTAGAAATTTCAGAGGTATGAATGGACTCGGAGTCGAGAAGTCGCACACCTTGGCAAAAATGAGGGATCACGACTCGGAGCAGGCTATGTTGCCGCCATTGTTGCGTGCAGTCGATTGTTAACGGCGCTTATAAGTCCAAGTACCGACCGTACAGCTTTCCGTATCCCTGCAGAACACACGCGTGGAACAGCACCACGCGAACGAGGAATGCGCACCACATCGCGCTCATCATCGCCGCCGGCGCCTGAAGGGCGCCTCCAAAGTATATGTAGACATTTATTATCCTGCGAAGTGGCCTAGCTAGACTGTGCGGCCAATAATCTCCGTAGAACATGGACAGCACTCGCCGCAAATAACACAGAATACCCGACAATACGACTGTACACATCGGCCACCCCTACGTCCTAACCCTAACGACCCTCAAAACATCGCTCCCACCCCCCTCAACCCCCATCCCAAGCGCACTATGCACATCCAACAAATACCTCTCCAACCTCCCTTCCTCCCCAGCACCAAAAGCCTGATAAACCCCATACCTCTCATCCGCTACAATATTCACCAGATTCAACGCGTGCCGAACGTTCTCTGGGATATATTGTCGAGATTCGAGGAGGAGAGTGTGCAGTCGGAGGAGGAGCTCGGGGATGTAGATTGCGCGGAGACGTTCGAGTTCGCGGAGATGTTGACGATCTGTTCGTGATAGTTAGACCGGGTTGATCAAGAGGTGAGAGGATAAGTACCTGGAATATCCTCCCACTCATCCTCCGCGAAAATCAACCAATCCTGTTTCAACACGTCCTCGCAAACAGCTTTCCTAGCCACTTCCAAAGCCTTTTTATAATCATGAACGCTCTGCGCTCTACTCTCCCTCCTCAATTGCATGCTCATTATATCCGTTTGAGCGTGTGCGCGGGAGAGAACGTCCCAGGCGTTGAAGAGGACGACGTAAGAGTTGAATTCGCCTTTGGGTGGGTGGGAGACGGTGGATTGGTGCGTGCGGAGGAGACGACGGGCGACGGTGACTTTGCCTACGTCTGAAAGAGGGAAAGAGGAAAGGTTAGTGGAGAGGTACGAGGTGATGGTTTAGATGAAAGAACGTACTGAGGAAATAACGCAATGCGATATTCGCGTGCTTTAAAGCCAAAGCGTGCGTCTCGTCTTGGAACGTCGTCCACTCCAACGCCCGAAACAATACCTCCTCAGCCCCATCCAACTCCACCTCCTCCGTCTCCTTTAGATCCGGCAACGAAGTCAACGAAGAAGAAGAAGAGCTCGCCAAAACCTCCAAAGCTCTATTCACAGACATCTCCGCAGCCTTCTCCGCGACCCTAACCGTATCCAATCCATACTTTGCCGCATCAGCAAGCGTATCCCCTCTCGCCTTCCTATCGACCGACAACTCCATCGTACTCAAATAATGCGCGTATCGATCTACGGCGTTATCACCTAATGCCCCGGCATACATCGCTATCAATTTCCTCTGTCCTTTACCCTCCAACACGCTCAGATACGCTTCCAAAATAACCTGCGTTACGAATGGCGACACCACTTCGTCCGACATTTGCATGAAGAGACAGAGATGGGCGAAGAAGCGTGTCATGCTGGGGTATTGAGGCGAGTTTGGATCGATTTGGTTGGAGGAGAGTCGAGAGGCAAAGTCGTGGAGGAGAAGATCGGTTTTGTCGACTATGATGTGGAGTTGGGAGATACGGAATGGGTGGTCGGCTGGTGCTCTGTATAATTAAAACCATTTAGCCCCTTTCGTCTTGTGTGTATGATGTCGAGGATAGAACGTACCCGTCGTCCACGGCGACAGAGTTGAGCGCGGCCAACTCTTCATAAACCTCGTCCCTCAACCTCGCTTCACGCATCTCGTCGTCCTCGTCTTCATCCTCCGGTTGCCTGCGCTCGTGAGCGATACCTCGTTCCCACAAACTGCCTCCCAACGCCTCGAGCTCTTCTGCGCCCTTCTCCTCCAAGAGAACTGATATTCGGGCCCAGAGTACATCTTCCCATGTCCTGCATGCAGACTCGAGAACGCCTGCTGTTGCTTCTGAGGGTGCAATTGCAGCGTATAACGCACGTTCAGAGTCCGGGAGTCGAATCTAGACAATTAAGATCAACGCCTCGTCTTGGATGTTGAAGAGAGCGTACGTACGTCGAGTGCCACGCGTGTACAAGCCGCCTTCCAAAGCGCCCGTCGCCTGTTCCCTTTAGGGTCCTCCGGCTCAGTCGAGGGATCGTAGTCAGTATTAGCTACCGATTATGCGTCAGTTGAACGCACTGCTGGTCACTACGAAATAAAAACCATACAAATGGCTGGCCAACTGAACAACTCTGCGCCTCTCAAGCTCGCCGCACGCCAAGATTGACGCGCTCTCGTGCATTGCTCATAGGCAGATGTAAAGTCGCCCTTTCGGACAAAGGCGTATAAGGTCCGTATGAGCTGGTTCTCGTACGCCTGTTTCGCAGCATTAGTCTGGAAGCATGATATATAAGAAGTTTGGACGCACGGAATCTTCCGCAGCTATAGCCCTGTCTTCCCTCTCCGGCGCATCAGGGTCCATACACCTCACAACGCCACCCTCCACCGTCCTTGTTCTAAGCGAATGTACGATCCGATGCTTCGTGAACCTCCAATATCCATCTGCAGCCTCTACAGGTTCAGGCTCAGGCGCAGTCTCGTACAACCACTCTTTCACGGTCGTAAGCTCGTTGAGAATCTTCGAATTGGTGACTATGGCGTGCATGAGCGATTTGGTAGGCGTGAATGGGTTTTCAGAGAGTAAGGTGCGGGCGGTGGGTGTATCGTCTGTTGCTTCTTTTCGTGTTCTGAGTATTATGTCAGAGATATAAAGATATGTAGAGTGGGAAAGAGGGATTGTACCTGCCGAGAGAGTGTAGCAGTGACCAAGTGTTGCACTCCAGCCTCAACGCCTCGACTTCTTCCTGGGACGCCATCCCGTCTCGCTCCAGAGCGACCATTCTGTATTTGAAATGAGTGCAATGTAAAACAGTGAATATAACAGTCAGACGTACTGTCTGTGGCAAATCCTGTGCATCTGTGGCGCGAACCCGCGTTGATGGTCGAACAAGTACGACAGGTCGTCCTTGTGCGCCTGACAGTCCTGCAGCACCTCGGCAGAGTCGGTGTAGAATGGGTCCGACATGGTATCAGTGGCACTTTCACTGAATTCACAGTCGGAGGTCAATGGGAGGCTGAACGCAAGTCGAACAACGATCAAAGCATAGCCGGCAAAGCCCGCCCCGGGCCGCGAATCTGCTGCTTGCGCGTTGACTTGCTTGCCGCAGACCACGAACGACATTGGTCTAATTCTTGACGCTCGCAGCTTGCACTTCACCGAGAAACATCTTCCTGCTATCCAACTCGCCTTGACTGGCCGTCCGGTCTCAGAGCCGGCGCGCAGTTAATAGCTTGCGGATGCTCGCCGCATCAGACAACCATAGGAATAAAGTGACTACCCACCGATCTGTGCGCTCGACGGAATTCAAAGAGCTACTTCGACTTCGACTGCTCATATGCTTAGGTCTCGTTCTTTTGACGCTATCGCTTATATTTGAACGCCACCTTTCTTGACCTCTGACTAGATAGATTCAACGAAAGAAGGGCTCCAAACGCTCCACATCTGCAGTGACGAGCTCGCAACGGCCTCTGGCACAGAGCTTGAACAGGTTAAAGCATTTGAGCACCTGCCGACCAGTCGCTCCAAGCAACGCCAATTCCTTTGTTGACCGGTCAAAAACGCGGTCGCAGAATTTCTTTAATGACTTCCCCGGTGGTGCATACGCTGACATGTGCATGCCTACACTTACATGTGTGGTGAGTGCGTAACAAAGATGTGCATGGATGGGAACGATCAAGCGTCGTAGAGAGAATGGTAAGCTGCAACGAATTTCAACGTCCACGCGGGCCGCGAACTTGCGGTTGCGCCTGGGTACCATACGTTCTCTAAAAAAACGCTGCAACGATTCTGCATATCCCAGCGCGTGTGCAGACGCTGACTCGTTAGTCTTGTCAGCACGCCGCCTATTTTGCATCAATTCCTGCCGCGTGTTTGTATCTTCTGCGCCGTGCATCAAGCTACAATGGAGCATTCGCGATGGGAATGTAGCGCTTCAATTCCCCTCGGTCTTCGTCTGAAGAACATGCAAAGATCTAATGTAGTTCGCTAGCAATTCATCGCATACGAGGAGCGTGGCGTACAAGAGGGGGATGGCGATGTACACAGAGACGATGGACGTTCGTGTGCGGGAAGTGAGTGTTCATGTGTTCGGGTGAACCTCCAGAGGTGGCTGAGGCGGCAGAGCCGGCCTTTCTGACCAGAAGAAGCGTCGAACAGGGCCTTCGATCTTCTGATAACATCTCGCTGAGGAGTAGAACGTGCGTGGTGCATTTCTGGTTTCGAGCGCGATTCGGTCGGCAGGCAACATCTCCCATTCGGGCTCGAGTTTGCAGGCCAAACATGAGTCTGGCCCGGTGAGTGTCCTACCAGTTCTAAAACTGTTCTCTGACACTGTTGCCACTGCAGTTCAACGCGTAGAGGAATTCGCTCCTGTGCTAACCAATCTTTGGTGCACTAGTGCTGCATTTCTGCTATGCCTCAATCTAAATCAGAGCGTCTTGAGAATCTTAAGGGATATGGCAGCATCATATGTTTAGAGTTGCCCAGGCCATAATTTATCTGCCGCCGAGAAGTGCGTCATCGCTGTCTCGGCGACTTGTTTCAAGCACCCGGGTGTTGCTTTAGAGCCATGTCCGTGTATTTCAGTGAGAAAACTGGCCCTCTGTGTTCCACATATTATGAGATGTACCAAAGATGTACACGCGCGTGCATAGATTCAAAAGCTCTTACTGGAAAAACCTCGACGCCCCTAACTGATGTGCTAACTTCGGTCTGGCCGCTTAAGGCTGTGCAAAGAACCATGTGGCCACCAGGAGTTTTCAAGGCGTGGTACAGTTTTGAAGTTGCAAAGCAGGGTCGAATAGGAAGTACCAACACACGAAAATGAGCAGGTCGCCGAGTGACGTCTTTTCTTCGTGGTGGACATTTTGATGAAGGGCTAGGCCTCTAGGGGTATCATCGCACAACGGTAAGATCCGCACTGCAAAGGAGCAGGCACGGTACTTATCCGAAGCTCGGCGAATCCCGATCAGGGGGCAATACAAGTAACCCATTCCAGAGCGAACCGCGCTTCAGTCGACCACCACCACCACCTCGAACACTACCAGCACGTGCGTCTATCCTCATTTCTATTCTGCGTACTAGTGATTCATAACAGCTCAAAGCTCAATCAATGACGGAAGCCGCGACCGTTGTCCCTGTCCCTCCTGATCTTACTCTCCTGGAGATCAAAAGACTCATTCGCGCTCGCCGCAAGCCTCAGACACTTTCATCCAGTTGCAGCATCGTCGACATAGGAAACAACCTGGTAGTCAAGTTCGGGGAAGATGTGTGCTCTTCGGAGGTCGAAGCAATGAAGTACATCAGTGACCACACCCCAGTTCGCGTCCCTCACGTCATCGCATACTACAACGAGATACAACCAAGGCAGCCGTTTATGCGCAAGGGCTTCATCTTGATGACCAAGTTGCCCGGGAAGACTCTCCGCAATCTGTTGGAGGGCTTGAATGCTGACCAAATAGCCATCGTGGCTGCTGACCTTCGAGAGGTCGTCTCTGAGCTTGGCCGTTTGAACGAGCCCGGCCGTTGGGGGATGATAGGCAAGGGCGGAGCGTTCCATAGCCCTTATTTTGGGGGAGCACCTTGCGCCCCGCGTTCATCCAGTCCCATGGCTGATCTCAAGGCCCACCTTCTCGCGTCCATGAACCAGTTTGATCGAAAGCCGTTCATCGACGGAGGGGCATTCACCAACCTGATCGACCACACCTTCAAGGAATGCGACTCTGCATTTTCACATGGCGACTTGCGGCCAGATAACATCCTTGTCGATCCAGAGACTTGCCATATCACGGGCGTGGTGAACTGGGCGTATGCAGGGTGGTATCCGTGTTCCTGGGACAACTTCGTGGCGTTGAATTCGGAGCGAGCTTATGGCCTCGAGGAGGGAAATAACTGGCTCGAGATATATCCACGGGCAGTCGAAATGCATAACGACGAGGCCATCGGTTTCTACCTGCTTCTGAACCAAGTGGTAGAATGCCTCCAACCAGCATCGGCCTTTGCTCGGTAGGTTTCAATGAATCTATACGGACATTGGCACAGATACCTGATATGAACCCATCAGATGCGAATGTTGCGATCGTGATGAATAGCTACACGCACTTGCTCTCATTCAATAATGTACTTAGTTGAAATGCAGGGATTGCTGACTTCAATGCAAAGGAATCATGTTTTGAGTCTCGCAAGTCTTGGCGTCTCAACGTACATGAATTCCAATGGTCGGAGTAAGTTAACCAAAAGTTGAGGTAGGAAAAGGTGATAGCTGAGCAACCACTGAGTCGGCTTTGCTGTGTGGCCTATCCTAGTAGTACTCCTCATACCCGCGCTGTGATCTATCACGATGGTCGGATAGTTGCACAACAGGTCGACGGCCGTCCTTGTGAGCCTGGGAGTTCTGCAGCACATCGGCCGAGTCGGTGTAGAATGGGTCCGACATAACTGCAGAGCTAGAGATAAATGGGAGGGTGGTGGTGGTGGCGAGCGGTGAGCGCTTGAGCGGCCAAAGTGTGAGTTCGAAGACCCGCTCGTGACAACCGCGTTGTTAGTGTTGGATACGCTGTGACGCACTCTTCCGCGAGCTCTAGGTAGCTCCGCAGCTTCGAGAGTCATATATCATAGCTCAGAGTGGAACGCTAACAAGCCTGACACAAGACTTAAAAAACTTTTACGCATCAATTCCCACTAGCCGACTTGAACGACTGACCTCGTCATTACTAGTGACGCGCTCTACCACTGAGCTAAGCGGGAGTTATGATTATCTGCTGTAAAGTTTATACACTCACATTTCCAGCCGGCGCCACTCGCGGTGTCCCGCTTCCGTCGAGTCGTTGTCTCTTCTCGCCACCCACCATGGCTCCTTCCTCGTGAATATGAATATAATTCCTTTAACCACATTCCTCCGCAGAGCTACCTCCGTCTCTTTCCGTCACACCCATAGACCGGTTTGCTCTCCAGTATTTTACCGTCATCTGAACGCAAAGCGGCATCGTGAAGCCATGTCCCCTCTTGCCGACTTCTCCACCTGCGAGCTCTCCGACGCTCTCATCAAGCTAGGCGTCAAGAACGGAGGCCACATTCCCGATCTACGCATCATCTCTTCTGGTCCCGAACCTCAACGCCGACTTTGCGGTCCAGCATTCACGATCCGCATGGTGCTCTCTTCGCAGACGGATGCGCCAAAGTTACAAGGCCATTTCGTAGATAAGATCGAAGAAGGAAGCGTGGCATTCGTTTCTGCTCCACCGAGTACGCCCTCTTTTACTATCCCTCCCAACTCTTGTACACTTCGACCTTCTGACGTGTTCTGGTGTGTTACAGCAGCGCAGAACGCCGTCTGGGGCGGACTCATGACGGCCGGTGCCCAAGCGCGCGGATGTCTCGGTACAATAATCCACGGACGCGTACGCGATGTAGCAGAGCACCGCGAAGCCTCGTACCCGATATTCGCATTCGGTACATCCACCGTCGGCCAATCGCCCTTTACTCGCGCTTCGGAAGTGCAAGCCCCGGTCACCGTTAACGTTGGTGAAGATGGGCTTCCACCCGTGGAGGTGTGTCCGGGGGATGTACTTGTCGCGGATGAAGATGGCGTCGTGTGTGTTCCGCGCGCGCTGGAGAGTCAAGTTGTGGAGCTGGCGAAGAAGGGAAGGGATATTGATGCGAAGTGTATGGAGGATATCAAGAATGGTGTGGGTGTTCAGGAGAGCTTTAGACGGCATAGAGGTAAACTGTGAAGTATAGAGGCGGAGAAGGCTGATAATGCATGATATGCCATGACGATTGCGACCTTGGATCACTGTGACGGTCAGCTGCGTCTTGCCCTCTTTTCAGATGCATGTTATCTTGATCCTATGGTACCTGGTGCCCTTCCTCTTAACCGCGGATGAGGTCGGAGGCCCCGGATTGAGCAAGTATATGTACGGATCCAACAACTGCGATTATAGGTTTCGTAGACTGGGCTTGTCTGTGACTGAGCTAATCGTTTCTCCGCGCACGTCTCGTAGTGGCACGTCGACTGATGCTCATGGACCGTATCATCTCGCAGTCCGTGTGCTGCAGAGCTCCCGCCAAAGGGAGTCACAAGTTACAACTGACGCAAACTGTATCCCAGATATCAAGTAAGGTGTTGGGGACTCAAAGAGTTCCAGACGGAATCAAGGTAAAGTGTGAATCGTAGAGGAAACGGCTGATAATACACGATATACTATGGTACAGATGCAATATTGGTTCACTGTGACTTAGTTTGGTGCGTTGAACGCTCCACCCTTCCAGCTGTATCCTCGTGTTAGCGATGATCCTTAAGCTAGTATGAGAACAAAGTAACTTACAGTTGGTATCCACTTGCGATGAAAGGCAGCAGGAACCCAAAGCCCATGTATCCGTACAGCTTGAACTTCAGTGCCCGGACATTGTTGGGGTTGATAGGTAACGGCTACATGGTGCATTGTCAGAACTTCGCTCGGGGGACTTCCACAGTATGACCCGCTCGTGCGTACGTTGTAGTTTCCATGTCCACCAGAAGACATTTTCCGCGATTTCACGAGCGTCTGGGTAGGAATGCGTGCGGCGCGGACGGCCCTTGAAGTACGAAGGATAGCGGCGTTCATGGCGAGTGGTTGTAGATGCCGTCGTTCGATCGGTGCGGGTGTTTATGCCAGTGCGATGATTGCTCTAGCTCGAGTGCGGCTACATCTTTTATAGCCCGCCCGACCGCAATCAGCTCGTACGACCCCGCACTGGTATCCTTCACGGGCTCACCCGCAGTGGGGTCGGAGACCCATTACACGAGTCTGAGGCCAGCCGGGATCGTATCCAGAGCATGTTAAATTGCACTAAATGACTAGGTTCAATCATGTACTGACCCGCTCTTCCCCGCACTTGTCTCCGATGCAGCTCATGAGGGGGTCTGTGGAGATGCATTTGGGAGGTCCGGGCGCGGCGCGACCTGGGCGGCGGCCGGGACGACCACTGAGAGCACTCCGATATCGTGATGGACATCGACAACGACGTTCGAGCAGGCTCGGCATTTCAAGACTATGACAGGGCTTACTGGACCCCTAGTTGATCATAGAAGTACTTGCGCTTTCGCCAGTACTTACTCAGCGACCTCTACTTCAGTGCTCAAGTAACTGGCCTTGCGGCTGTAAGTGCCACAACCAACATCGGCCATCAGCGCATCAGCCACGTGTATACCATCAGCATCATTCCGGCGCGTGTCTTGCTTCCAGCCACCACGACTGCATGAGCCTGCTCTTGCTCTCGACAATCTACGATCGTACCCTGCAAATATGAAAGCTTCTGCCCTGTAAGGGCTCAACTAATGGTGTACAGTCGTGCACGTTATAAATCAATGGACTGGCTGTGCAGGCCATATTTGGATGCACAGCAATGTGTATGCGGCATGCGGCGGTATCATCACCCTCATGATGTTCGGATCCCCTTGTCATTGTTCGGGTACGAGGGCCACTTGAAAATACTTCGCAACAAGGGGCGGTCGACGTCACTATCAGCTTTCGAAATAGACCTTGTTCTTTCCTCAATGCTGTTCGCGTTCACTGGCATTCTAGGCCTCGAGTCGGACTGGATGAACTATCAGTACTCAGTGACCAGTCCCTGCAAACGCTTTGTCGCCTGTCCGCTCGACTTCTTCAACCCGAACCTCATCATGACAAGTATCTACCACTCGCTACTAACCTAGTCTTCTGCTCTTGCAGACGTGAGCTCAGCCTACTCTGAACAACCCCCATGAGCGCCAGCTCTATACGCGTCAGGACAGCTTGATGGAGTTGAACCGCAGGGCCGATCTGGGGTGCGGAGTACCTTGTAACTGTATCTGATGCGGCGGGCTCGACGGCCGTGCCACGATCCGTACATATAGAGCGCAGCGGTCTGGTCTGTTGTCCCTCAGCTTGCTCAACTGTTCATCGTCGTCGGGTGCCGGACACCTTTTCTTTCTTCATTTCACGACTTTTCTTCTTCTTCTCTCCCATTTTTTGTCACGACTTTCATTCTCTTCTTCTTTTCAACGCACTTCATCATGTTCGTCACGACCACCACCGTTGCCGCTCTTTCTCTCGTCGCGTCCCAAGTCGGACCTGCGCTCGCTGCTCCCTACGGTGCACCATACGGTGCCCCATACGCACCATACGGGTACGTATCGTTTTTTTCTCTGTACATATCTCACCTGAGTCTAATCACTCGACGACAGACTCGCCGCGCGCCCGCCTTTCCCGCCCGCTTTCCCGCCAGAAATCATCATCGAAAGGCCCACCCCGGCAGCACCTACTTCACAGCCGGAGCAGCCTCCCGCTGATGGTGCAGGTGAAGGAGCAGCGCCTGCAGCCTCTACAACCGCTGCTGCTGACCCGGCATCTGCATCGAGCACGGCGGCGGCTGAGCCTGCAGATGCGTCGGGTGAAGACGAGGGTGACGCCACAACTGGTGCTTCTGCGCCCGAGCCTACAGGCGCGACTGCGCCTGCCTCTGGCGCTGCCGGCGGGGCTGGGGCTGCTGGCGAGACGGACCCGACTGCTACGGGTTCGACCACCGGAACCGCCGTGGGCCCCTCTGGCACGGATGCCGCGTCCAGCGGCTCAGCTACGGAGGGAGCCCCGGCAGCTTCCAGCTCGGGAGCACCATCCAGTGGCGAAGCTACTGGTTCCACACCCGACGCGACTGGGGAGACCGGAGCGACTGGCGCGACTGGCGATGCTGGCGCGGCTGGCGATGCTAGCGCGACGGCTGAGGCTGGTGCGGATGCCAGCGCAATGGCTGCTCCTACAGGTACGGCTGCTGCAGGACCCAGTTCGACGGACGCGCCTGCTCGAGCTGCAGTCTCAAATGCTATCAACAAAGCAGCCAACTCTCCCGCCAGCCGTCGTACAACTCATCAATCCACTCCGTACGTCTATTGCATCTTCTCCTCAGCGCGCATTTGGCTGACACTAAGTTTGCAGTCTGCGCCCTGCCCCCCTCCGCCGCGCTCTGAACCTTTTGAGCCGCGATGAGCTGGTTGATGTGCTCGAGCGCGCTCTTACGGCGCGGGGTATTGACAACCTTGACTGAACTACTACGAAGTCGGTGATAGTGCTGATGCTACACGATGTTAAACGGTTCACACTGTTGAACGGTTTTTCATCTGTCCCGTATCTTTATTCCCTGTTTGTACACAAGTAGTACCTGACGACGAATCATACTGAAAGCTCATTATTCTTAAGTATTGCGAAGGCGTAACGTAACCCCTTCACTTTAGCTGTGTTTCAAGCTGAACGATCTGCTTAGTCTGTCGAGGTGACTTAACGATAACTGTGCTCTATGTATACTACGCGCTCATTCTAGATATCCACTCCAAATCCCCATCATGTCTGCATAAGCGTGTCCGTGGTTTCCACTCGCTCGTCCACTAGAACTCCCACAAAGCGCCTCGCCCATTCGCACAATGCCCTCGCCTCCGAATTCTTTACATCGCACTCGCCGCGCAGCACTAACCGTGGCAGCGCGAACCCTCGCCGAGTACGCTCCTCGAGAACGGCTATTAAGCACGCCCAGCGTTCCTGAGAGCACTTCGCGTTGTCGCACTCGTCGTTGGCGACAAAGACGAGCGTCTCGAGCCGGGGTAACACAACGTCCCCTGTGCACCCGAGTGCGAGCAGCCATGCCTGATATCCCTTCGCTTCCCAGCTCAAGCTTATCTCTCGTAGGCCCGTCATGGGTGAAAGTACGGCAGCCGTCTCGCGCGGCCCGAACCAGTCGTCCTCGCAATGGTACTCGGCAGGTAGACACGGACCCGCGTGAAGCGCCTTGAATCGCTCGATGTTGAAGTGTGAAAGTACGCGAGCGGCATATGCGGGCATGGTTCCGCATAGCGCAACCACGTCGCGGTAGAGCATGCGAAACTGCAGGCGTTGACCAAGAGCATCCGCAGATGCCACTGTAACGGTGAAGTCCAGATCGCCATGCACGAGCCCGAGTACGTCTCCGCAATGTCTTGCAGAGAGCGCTTCCAGTAGCGTGTCGAGCCCTGCCACGCCTTCTGTACCTGCGAATGCATGAACCTGCACTGACGTAGCAGGGGCACGGATGCGACCCCAAAGCGAAAGCCTCTCTGCGGGACCGGCGAGGCGCGCCGCCTTCAGCCATGGAAGCTCTACAGCGGTGTGCTGAGCGCAGGACCAAGTCGGTGGGCCATGTGCGAGAGAAAAGGTAATCTCAAGCTCCTCGAGGCGTGGCGTAGTGCGCAGGAGGGCGAGAAGAGAAGACGGACAAGCCCCAGGTCGCACACTGTGTAGCACGAGTACGCGCAAGGATGGTGCGCAGAAAGGGATGAGCGCGGCGCCGTCGAAGATAAGACGCTCAAGCGCCGGTGCGTGTAGAGTCACGGCGTGTCCAAGTCCATGTTCATGCGTATGTCCGTTGCTGCGCTCGTGTTTGTTGAGGCGGCCTTGCGTCGGAACAGGACCATGTGGGCCCGGGCCTGTGAGGTGCAACTCACGCAACAAAGGGTACACCCTCCTGGCCGACAGAGCACTGGCAGGTCCGCGTAACCATCTCAAGCGGTACGCATTGCGTCGGGCTAACTCGCAGTAGCATTCGAATCTGGGGCGATTCAGCGCTACAGTTTGAAAAGTCGCCTGAGGAGGGCCGTACCGACTACATGTCCTACAGCACCACCATCTGCGTGCGAAGTCGAGCTCCAGCGGCGCGCCACTTGCTCGGAGTAGAATTGGTTCGAGCGCACGGGGAAAGGTATGAACTACGCGACCCCATAGAGCGCCAAGGGAGAGAGCGGTCGCACGCCAGTGGGAGCATACGTGGGTGGTTAAGCTTATCCATCCTAGAGAACCCTTCTCGTGTGCAGTGTGTGAGTTATGGTGTTCCTGCTCGTCGAACCATGTTGACGCCGAAGAGCACCAGTCCGGATAAGACGTGGTAGGGTTCAGCGCGAGAGTGGAGACTGGGCTTGGGGCAGGTGCTGGGGGTGTTGGTGGTTCAACGAGTGCAAGCAGATAGAACAGCTCGGCAAGAACGTCGATTGGTAGAGTCTGAGCCGTTGATAGCCTTGCAGATGAGACGGGGAACATGTTTGAGGTCGAGAACATGGCGGCTATGCAACATCTCTCAGCGTCGAAGTTCACAGCAAATGTAATCATTACTTACCAAGCTTTCCGAATAGTCTAGCGACAGGAGAGAGAGAGATTGACGCACTGGCCAGACGAGGTCAGCTACTACTTGTATCGCAACACCGTCCCGGTGACGCCTGACTGTAGTTGAAACGTAAGAAGTCAACAAGACGCAATCGGAGAAAGACTACTGGTCGCCACAGCTGAGCGCATTGGCCGGCAAGATCTGTCCAACTGCGCTCGCAACTGGGCGAGTACCTGCAGACCCTCGCGGTGAGTTGTTGAGATGAAGGCGGCAAAACGCGGTCACATGAGATCATGCCAAGCCTTCCTATACCATAGTCGCTCGTTCTGTATGACATAGCATGGTATACAAGGATCCTTCATAGTGGTGTGCAGGCGTGAGCAGCATCGTACTGTATCAAATGTCCCCGAAATCTAATAGCGCCTCTTGAAAGTCAGCGGCACGCGTACGGGCCTGCGCTCACTGTCAGCATATGATCACTTGGGCAGTGAGAGAACGTACGTCGTGGTCAAACCAGGTTTGCTAGCGAGCACTCGGCTCTTCCTCTCATCGAAGCTCTCCCCTGCGAACTGCGGCTCGTCCTTAATTTCGACCTTGTACTGAGATATGAGCATCGTGAGGATGGCGATGCCCTCAGTCTCGAAGAAGCGCCTGCCGTAGTCGTGAGTATCAAGACTGGGAAGGTATGTGTTAAGCGTACCGCCCGATGCATGCACGTGGGCCAGCACTGAAGGGAACAAAGGCATCGCGCGGCCAGTCTGGGTCGAGGAAGCGCTCAGGTTTGAAAGTAAGAGGATCGGACCAGTAGCGTGCTGAAAGACGGTCAGGGTGTGAGACGGAGGATTACAAGGCAGAGTCAGCATACGGTTGCGGTGCAAGGCGGGCGTGTTGATGACTATGCGCGTGCTCTTGGGTATGGGCAACTGTGCGCGTTCGCCAGTCACACTCGTCACTGTCACCGACGTATCTTCCGCGCTCATCTTCGGGATGCCTGTAACCTACGATAGGGGTTCAGTGATTCTGCAAGAGAATCGATGAAGATGAAAACACACGGGAGGCCTAGATAGACGATCAGCGGACGATAAGGGGAGATGGCATATTGTGGCACGCACTGGAGCCGTAGAGTCTCGTAGAATACGGCCATGGAATAAGTAAAACTGCCCATCTCTTCGTACGCCTGTGGTTGAACATCCCTCGTGAGCCTGATATCAAACAAAGCACAGGTATAGAGCTTGCCGGAGGCTTCTTAGAATCAGGCATCAGAGTCTTGATTTGTGCGAACAACTTCTCCTGCTCCTCTGGATACAGCGCAAGGTACGCAAAACAGACTACTCTTGGTCAGCTTGATTTGTGCCATATATGCGCACATACTTACAGCACAGAGTATGAGCCGTAGTTTCATGGCCTATGGACGTGAGCGTCTAATCGCTGCATAGTTGAATACCACTAACCAGCAAGTCTTGGTATGAATCAGTATACGAAGTTTAAGCTCAAAAGGCGAGGTGCGTACAGAAATATGAAAGTGTTGCCAACAAGCTCGCGATCCGTGATCTTCGACGATGACCCGAGTGAGTCTTCATCCGCGGCATCCATGAGACTACTGAACAGATCAGAACGATCCTCTTTCTTCTCGGCGCTGCGCCGACTCTCTATCATCTCAAACATATATCTCTATCCCGCGAAATTCAGCGAAGGAAGAGCCACAAATCAAGAAGACACGTACGTCGAGCTCGTCATAACCTAGGTATACGTGCCTGAGTTTCTTGCTAAAGCGCGTTGCCCAGCGCGGAAAGATGACTCGGAGCAGTATGTCTGTGCTCATTATGTGTAGTGACTCCTTGAAGGTCATAGTATGCTAAAATGCCATAGTCAGAAGCGTTGGTAAGCGCGATCTACAAAAGAAGCGCACCCCGGCTGGGATGTGGTTGTCGTCTGTCCATGAGACACGTCGACCAAAACCCGCGACACCAATCACGAAGAGAGCAATCTATCCCGATGAGCGTCAGATAGTTACTTGGCTATAGGTATGTATAATGACTGACCGGTAAAGTGACGTCGATACAATGATCGACCGTATACTCTGGCGCGTGCTTCCAGACATTCTCGAACATGTCGAGCATGATCAGGACCGTTTCATCCCATACAAGCTTGTTGTTCTTCTGCTCGGCTATATGTCAGAAGTAAGCTCGGCATTGGATTCCTGGGACACCCACCTCTGAGAACGCCGGTGCAGAGATCTTACGATAACGCTTCCACTCCTCGTCCTCGGAGGCCACAATGTTGCCACCGAAT
This sequence comes from Peniophora sp. CONT, assembly GCA_001632445.1. Lineage (NCBI taxonomy): Eukaryota > Fungi > Basidiomycota > Agaricomycetes > Russulales > Peniophoraceae > Peniophora > Peniophora sp. CONT. The sequence continues at coordinate 33,442 of KV424512.1, read as the reverse complement.
ACTTGGAGAATCTTGTACTGATGAACAGGCTTGGGGAACCGCGCACGGTACGTCGTGATCTCCTACGCAACTCCAGGTTCGGCAACAGAGTCCCGTCTGGTATTGTATGCACAGCGCGCACCTTGATAGCACCGGCGTCGGCCAACTCGACGAAGGTCTCCGTAGACGGGAAGACTGTAACCTGCGCATGAATGTGAGCATTCTGGCGGATACTGCCGAGGGCAGGGACAAGCGCACCCTCGTGAGCGCATCCCATCCCTTCTCCTGGAACGCTGTAACGACGATGGTGAGTCTATTTGGCTGCTGCGCACAGCGATAGCGCTTCGCGTACGGTCGTGGCCTCTCAAGATTGCCTCCCCCATGCCGCCCCGGATCCTACGTACGATATTGGCGGTAAGGCTTGCAGGACTAAATAGCTGGCGGTATCCGGGGAAATTACTGCGATGATGATATCGACATCAGTTCGTGCGAAACAGACCAGAGCCCATCGGCGCACGCACCCGATACCGGCAACCGCACGGCGATACTCGAGAAAGCGTTGGACTGCATACAGTCCAACGATCGACAACGCTAGAGCAGAGACCGTATGCATCAGGGTCAAGAAGGAGTTGCGGTGGGGTTGCCCGCGGGTTACGGTACTCATGAGACAGCGGTCCAGTGGCTTAAAGAAAATAGTCCCGAAGCGTCCGACGGGCTTACCGACGGTCTATCCGGCGCCCCTGACCAGCTGTAGGCCAAGGCTTGATACGAACTACGTATGCGCGCTCGGAGCCTGACACGAGGGCAGCCTATAGAGACACATGGATAGTCGTATAGGGCAGGATATAGCATCGCCAACAAGTATCGTACACTTCCAGTAAACGCAGTACATTTCGCTTGAGATTGTTCACAAATATTTGAGTCCTTATTTCTTCACGCTTAGATGTAAATTGGGAGCTGTGAGCCGCGTCAACACAGCGCCTTGGGAGACGGAAGAGATAGATGGGGAAGCTTACGGTAGGGTTGAGCCCCTCCCAGGTGGAGTTCTTGACGAAGGCCTCCTCTTCGATGAGGAAGTCCTAACGACGAACATCAGCTTCGCAGTCTCATGGGGATACCTATCAGGCCGACATACCAACGACATTTCTACCAAGCTGCCCTTGACGCGCGCGAGGTCGCTCTTGACACGGGCAAGGTCGACACCAGGCACGACGTGGCCCGTAACGACCTTGGGAACATATTCCGCATACTGCTTGTTGTTGCGCACAAGGTCGGTGGGAACAGGCTTGAAAAGACCCTGGAAGATCTCGCGATTCTCGTGCGCGGTGCGACGCCAGAGCTCTTCGAAGTCTCCGCTGAGAGGGTCCGCAACAAGCGCGTCTTCCTCCGTCTCGAACTCGTCATCGTTGGGAATAGGTGCAGCGTGCATGAACGAGGTCACATGCTCGTGCGCCTTCTCCGGGATTTGCGGCTTGATAAGGCCGAGATGTTGGCGGCAGAGCTTGCGGCGAAGTGACGCGGCGAAGCGCGCGGCCATGTAGGGTTTACCGTCCATCGTGGTCTTGACCATGTCGGTGTCCTCGACGACAAGCACAATTTCAGAATCACCATCGCCCTTCTGGCTGCGGTCGTTGAAGTTGGCAGAGCCCATCTAGGTTGTACGATCAGAAACATTTCCTATCCGACCAGCAGAAGTTGGCTCACAATAACGCGACGATCATCTACGATCATGAGCTTGGTGTGAATGTACGAGAGCTCAGAAACATAGCTGCGCGAAGTCAGTGAATGTGCATTGCATGAAGAGAGAATAGACAAACCTGTCGAGCTCCTCCTGTTCTGACCCTAGCCATTGCTCATCTGCGAGCGTGGTAGCGTCCTGCAGCGCGTGCTGGCCGACCGTGTCTGATACAGCATCGTTGCGCCTGCCCTGCTCCGCACTCTGTTCGAACCTCTGAATGATATCAACAGCCTCCTCTGTACTCTGCGGCAGCTTGTACGTCTTCTCTTCGACCTTGCTCTTATCGGTCACGACCATACCGTCCGTGTTCGCCTGATTGATCTTGATCTTGACCTCCTGCGGTTGTTCTGGATCGGCGCTGTCGCCCACAAACTGCCGCGCGAGCGCGACCTGGGCCTGGTTGAAGTCGATTCCAGAACGCTCCTCCATGCCCTTGAGAAGCGTCTGCTTCGGCGCGTTGATGCGATCGTACACACGCAAGTTGTAGAAGCGGATATAATCCATCGGCTCGAAGCCCGCCTTGCGGATCTCCTCGTAGATGCTGTAGCCGCCGCGGTTGATCGTACGGTACTGACCGGCGAGAATGATATTGAGTGAAGTCTCGTCCTTGACGTCGCCAGCGAAGGCGGGAACCTCGGGGATGATCACGATGACCTACAACCAATAGATGAGCACCGTCGCTGAGCGCATTTGAATAAGGGAAACACACATGGAATTTCTCCCCTGCCTGAGCGGCGCGAACGATGCGCTCGACGAGCGCCCCGGCAATGGTATTCTTGACCACGCCGGTGTCCTGAGTGTTAGAAATGAAGAACTGGTTCTCTACGTAATGTAAGCTTCTAATCGACGACATACTATGTATCGAACCCACCGATGTAGATGAAGTGATTCGCTTCGAGGATAAGTTGTTTATCTGTCGCTGCATCAGTCTCCGCCCATTCGTTGTAATGTTCAAAAGATCCTCACAAGCATTCTGGATGCTATGCTCCGTCAACACGCCGTGGCTCCAATCGCTCACGCTACGGCAGACCTGCACGCGACACGAACCCTGGGGCGCAAGAGGGTAGCGCTCGGGGTCGTCTTCAACATCATCGTCGGGCGTAAGGTGGAAGCGCTGGCGCCAGTGCCGGCCCGTCGCGTGCCACCGCTCCAGATGCGGGTGGCGCGCTACGGCCTCATTCGGCGCGACATCCACACGGTGAGGCAAAGCGAGCCAGTCGAAGTGATCGTCATTCCTGTACTTGCGCTTCTTGACCTCGTTCCAACGCTCTGTGAAGTGCTGTACGATGTCAAGTACGACGTCGCCCGTAAGCGTCATGTGTACATCGTGCCACGGCATACGTGGCGATATTGTGATATCGACGGTGCCGGAGACGAAGTTCTTCACATTCTGGAAGTCGAGAATACGAGCGTTGTTGTAGTCCTGCCCCGGGAAGAGTGTGCGGCTGAAGTCGGTCGGGTGCACGTCTGCCAGAGGGTGCGTGTGGGTGTCCCAACGACCGAAGCAAATATCCAGACCACCGATGCAGGCGCGATGATTGTCTACAACCACGACCTTTTCATGGTGAGACCAGAACTCGACGTCATCTGCGAAAGGGTTAGCTGAGGTGAAAGTTCTACGGGTTGCATGAAGGAACATACCTTTAGAACCGATATGGTCAGGGTGGCGCATGCATGCAATGTTCGGGTGAAGGGCCTCGAGCGCGTGCTTGGTATGAGAAGACGACATGTTCATCGTCTGGGTAACCTCCTTGTAGACTATAACGTAGATCTTGACGCCCTGCTCAGCCTTGCGCTTCAGGATCCTGTCAAGACGCCACTCGGGGTGGTCCGCGGGCGGACGACGAAGGAAGAGCTCTGGCGTGAGCCACCAGTCCTGCGATTCGCAGTCAGATATTGGAACCATGTCAACGATATTATACTCACCAAGATGAAGATACACTCCTTGGCACTGTCCAGCATCTCGGACAACGCCCAGAAGTAATCGCAACCGTCTATGTGCCTGTTATGCACATTAGACGCAATCTGAGGGGTACAACACGGGCGCCACTTGCCATTTGACGAAGTTCTGCGAGCGCTCACCCGCAAAGGACTGGAAGCGATGACCCGCATTGATCTCTGCGCGAACCTCGTCTTGAGCCTTCTCCTCGGGATCATCATGGCGACCTGTACGCTGTATAAGTCGTTATCTACATGAGGTCGTTGCCCAACTTACGGTCAGGGTTCAGCAAGCCTTTATGAGCATTGATCAGTACCATCTACCGACACCATGATGCCAGAGAACGCCTACCAAGAGTAGTGGCTTCAGCATGGTGCAGACCCTCTGAGATCTTGTGCAGGAAGCGGGACATGGTGGTACAGAAGAGAGCTGTTGCGCCCAACCGGCTTGGCAACGACGAGATGCGTCCATCGCGGATGCTGCGCGCTGTTCGGTGTTCGCGGTGGTAATCGCCGTTGTAGCAAGCGGGCAGGTTTCGATTGCGTCACACGATGTTCATGCCCCTGAACGCGGCTAATTACGTGCAAACATTTACTTAGAACGCCGATAGAGATAAGTACAAGATACAGCCGTATGTACAGCACCCTACAAGGACAGATCGATGCGACTTCAACCATCCTACGAACAATATATCGGATTCATGTTGGAGGGCCTACAGGCATCGGCGCGTCCATCCCTTCGCCATCTTTTGCTCCCAACACCTCAAGCATCGATACGCGATTGAACATCCGCGCAGACTGGATCGCGTTGGGCTGCCCTGCACGCGGATCTGCGCCACCCGCCATGAGCGCATGAACCACTTCATCCGAGCCTTTGAAGACGGCGCCTGCGACGGGAGACTGGCCCTTGTCGTTCTGGCGATTTGCGTCGGCGCCATGCTCGAGCAGCATCTTCACGGTCTCGACGTGATTCGCGTATGCGGCAAGCATCAAGAGTGTGTTACCTTCAATGATCACAAGTCATACCTTGAAAGCAGTGCCTGTGATGCGGAACGTACCTTGCGGGTTGGTTAGATTGGGCGGAAGGCCAGCTTCCACTGCGCTTCTCAGCAGTTCAGTCTCCCCATTTCGTGCCGCATCGAACATCTTATGCGCAAAGTCAAGGGTATCTTGTGGTAGAGATTGGGATCCTTCCATGGCTATTGGTAAAGACATTGCGGGGAGTCCGAGATGGACTGAAGGAAGGTGTGGACGCAGCCTGTGGCCCCCACGTGTATCGCGCGTGAGCGTGAGCATGTGTTGATGGGAATGCATAGGCAATGCGTCTCCGACTGAATTCGGTTCTGTCCTCCATGTCCGTGTGATCGTGTCTGCCATTGATACTCTGTATGGCTCCATCTGGACTTGTATGAGACTCGCAAGCTTCAATGTATGCCGTCTGAACGAAGTGCAGGAATGCCTTCACCTCAGTTGACCAAGCACGAGCACGGACCATGTCCGTTTCGCCGCCAGTGTGGCCGTTCACTTGCACTGAGCGCAGCAGCCTTCACACAAACTGTCCATCGTCCTCTTATCGTCCATCGAGCATGCATCGTCCCTTCAGGGCCACCAATACTCAATATGATCTCCCGCTGACCGGATATCGGGTCTTCGAGTGGCAAAAACCACTCGCGCCGTAAAAGGAAACTGACTGGACTCGCTATGCAAACTTAGCCCAAGGCGCGCCGCGCTTGGGGCGCCTCACATTTTTTTGACGCTGAGGGATATACGCCATTCCGTGCCGCTATCTCCCCTGAGAGACTCGAGCGCTTCTCAAAAGGCTGTAGTAAGACTCCAGCCGACGACTCGTCGCCCATCCTCCTTCTGTGCTTCGATCTTCCTTACTTCTGTCGTCCAAGCACATCCAGAAGCAGCATGTCGGAAAAGCATTCGAGTAGCGAGGTAGCCATTGACGTCGAGGATAAGCGGGGCATGCAGCGCAAGGCTGTTCACGCTTCGGGATGGCTGCTCGCGACGATGAGCTTTCAAGCGCTAGGCATGTACGATTCGAGTGTATTGTCATGCTTGCATTGACCCTATTCGCTAGGTATCATCCACTCGGACATCGGCACCTCACCCCTCTACGTCTTGAACGGTATCTGGCCGGCTTCTGGAGCGGCGCCGGTCAAGGAGGACATCATAGGAGGCCTCAGCGCCATCATTTGGTCGCTCACCCTTGTCCCTCTTTGCAAATACGTATGCGGCCTATCGTCATTTCTTCATTCTAACTTCATCCTGATCATCCTCCGCAGGTGCTTGTTTGTCTGCGCTTTGGCACAACCGAAGGTGGACTCCAAACGCACTTGACTTCAAAAACGAAACTGATGAGCTGTAGGCGAGGGTGGAACGTTCGCGCTTTTCCAAGGTCTTTACCCCTGCGCCGCTTTCGAATCAGCTCCTACCTACGACTCAATGGTTGCCAACGGCCAAATCCCCCGCCAGCGCCGTCGTACGCCTAAAAACTTGCGATGGACGCTACTGATTTGGGTACGACTTATCCGTGTCCTCAACGGGGTACGCATACTGACGCGACCTTTTCAGTCGTTACTGGGCACAAGCCTAACTATGGCCGACGGTGTGTTGACGGCAGCTGTATCAGTGACGAGCGCCGTCGGTGGTATCGGTGAGCATTGCATACAGTTATAGGCCAATTGTGATGCTGAGAAGGCATTTATACAGCTGTAGCCAAGGAGTCTGTCACGAACGACATCGTGCCCATATCCATTGTCCGTCACAAACCCTATTGCTAGGTATTTAGGTGGCCTGACGTCTATTTAGGCATTCCTTATCGCGCTCTTCATCGCTCAGCCGTTCGGTACCAGCCGCCTTGGCTTTTCGTTTGCGCCTAGTGAGTCTTTATTTTTCATCTTTGTCTTGACATGATGCGAATCCGTTTCAGTCACTTGCGTGTGGATTTTGCTTCTCGGCATCACTGGAATCATCAACATAACGAGGTGCGTTATCGATATGGCCCTGCCTCTGTGAGTAAACTGAGATTTCTGTCCAGTTCACCTGGTATCTTCCGTGCATTCGATCCTTCGCGTGCCATCCTATGGTTTGTTCGCACGAAGAACTACGACGCGTTATCCGGCGTGCTACTAGCCGTCACAGGTTGTGAAGCTCTCTTCGCCAAGTTAGTCTCTCCATAGTATCCGACCCAGAACTTAGTAGTTGACGCGTTCACAGCCTTGGCCAGTTCAATGCTTTGTCCATCCAGGTCTCCTTCGCCGGCTTCGTGTATCCCGCACTTGTCCTTGCGTATCTTGGGCAAGGTGCAAAGCTCATTTCTGATGGCGAGAACGTCATCACAAACGTCTTTTACACCAGCGTACCCGGTGGTACCGGCAGCCCAATGTTCTGGTGAGTGCCGGCTTTCTGTGTCTGAAAATGTTGTACTCACGCATCAGTAGGGTCATGTATGTGTTCGCCATCTTGGCCACAGTGGGTTATATCCGCTTTCCACTAGGACTTGACTGACTGTATCCGTAGCTCATCGCATCTCAAACGATGATCACGGCTACGTTCAGTCTCGTTCAGCAGCTTATCAACTCGAAGAGCTTCATCCCGTGCGCTCTCATTCCCCTCTTGTCTCTATTGATTGTTGACTCTTGCGCCAGGCTTCGTATGCACCATACCTCTGACAAGAATCAAGGCCAGGTGTATATTCCGGCTGCTAACTGGATCCTCATGATCGGCACCATCGTCATGGTTGCTGCTTTCAAGAACCTTACACAGCTCACCAACGCCTACGGATTCGCCGTGTCTACTGTCATGTTTACGACGACGGCGCTTGTCGCGATGCAGGTCGTCTATGTGAAGCAGAGGCCTGTGGTGCTTGCATTGTTGCTCTTTGGCTTCTTTGGTTTCGTCGACGGTGAGCTCTTGGTGTTCTTAACTACTGCCAAGCCTTGACTCAATCGTTGAATAGCCCTCTTCTGGGGTGCGTCGCTACGGAAGGTACCCGAGGGCGCCTGGGTGCCGCTCATGATTGGGCTTATCCTGTCGGTCCTTATCCATACGCGCTTTTCATGAGCCTCACGACTAATGCCATGTACTAGGCTGGCCGTCATGGTGTTCTGGAACTGGGCTAAGGGTCTTGAGGACGCGTTTGATAGCAGAAACCGCCGCCAGTTACACGACTTCATCGTTGGCAAGGACGACGCTGTTTTCGACGGGAAGGTCAGGCACGACATCATTGACGACGAGGCTATTGTCGAGCACGAAGTGGAGACCGAAGAATCTGATACGGCCACACTGTACTGTCTTCCTACCGACGCACCCAGCGGGAATGAGAAGAACGTCGAGGGACGGCGCGAACTCGGTCGCGTACCACTGTTTGCCATCTTTCATCGTATGGCCAACGAGAAAGGCGTTCCTCACTCATTCACTCGTGTGTCTACCCCCTTCTTGTCAAGGGCTTTATGACTGAGTATATCAGGGTTCATCTCGCAATGGCCCGCACTGCCGACCTTCGCCGTCTTCCTTACCGTGCAAGTTCTTCCGGTTGCGCATGTCACGACCGCAGATCGCTACGTAGTGAACAAACTCTACGCTTTGCCCGGGTTCTACGGCGCCACCTACTATCTAGGCTATCGCGACGACTTCGTTATAGAGGTACCTGAAGTTGCGGAGAAGATCAAGGAGTTGGAAACGCGCCTTAATCCTCATGCTACTTCCGATCTGGAGAGTCAGCTCGCCGTGCTGTCAGCATCGCATACTCACATGTGCGCATCTCTTGAGTTCCGTGGGGGGATAGATTATACTCATATGATCTCCAGCGTCCCATACTACGCCATTCTCAACAAGCCTGTCGGCCAGAGCAAACTCGCTCTCGTCGTCAACTATGTACGAGCCTTCTTGATAGAAGACGTTTATGCGCGTGCCCGTATGATGTTCCCGGAGACGATAAACTGGATTGCATCGCCTGACAGGTATGTTCATGACTAAGTCTCTTTACTCTCATGAGAACGTACTGAATGTATGCGCAGGATCATACGCATAGGTGTTACCGCCCGCATCTAGGCATACTTGGAGTACGTCTGGATTTGGCTCCCTGTCCTGTATGCAGCTCAAGCTCCGTGTATACTTGCATTTGTTGTTCCTGTGACGATACGATCTGGCTGTAATTGGTACTTATCTCAGTGTCTAGTGTAACGGCCATGATATAGGGGATGATGAGTGCGCGGTGTCAAACCGCGGGTTGGCGGCTGTGTGGATTATTGCTCACACGTGTACGCGAGCCTCCGGACCGATATCCGGGCAGAGGTTCACTCGAAAGTCGATGTGCTCGGCTGTCTCTTGACCATGACGGGGATTGTATTATGTCTGAAGCATGCCTTCGAAAATCGGCTTGAACGTCCTGTCATAGTTCAAGTTGATACGCACGCATCGGAACGTAAGTATGGTGGGTTGCTTCCCTACTCTATTCTGGGAACTGCTATCGGAACTGCTGAGAGGATTCACAGCTGCGAAGGCAGTGTGCGTGAGCTATCACATGGTGCTTGTCGTTTCTGGAGTCTGTCTTCAGTACTTAAGACGTGCTGCTATCTGAGTTTTTGACTGACGCTATCTCCCGTGAGCCTGTAAGCGTCTACTTTCCCTCTCGCAACTCTATACATGCCTCCCGATTGCCCTGCGTCATTTGGAGGTGACTGGCTGTCTCCCACCGACCCATCCTATGCATCCGCCATCTCTCGATGGGCCAAGAACGCAGAACGACGCGCTGCCGTAGTGTCGTGCCCGCGGACACCAGAAGACGTCGCTGCAACAATCAAGTGTGCGCGTGCTCACGGTCTTCCGCTTGCAGTGCGTGGCGGTGGCCACAGTACCGCGGGCGCATCCTCTTCCGCTGGTGGGGTTGTGATAGATCTCAGCGTATACATGAGGCATGTACGCGTCGATACCGACGCAAAGCTCGCTTACGTCGGTGGAGGTGCGGTGTGGAAGGACGTGGATGAAGAGGGCATGAAGTATGGGCTCGCGACTGTGGGAGGCACGGTAAACCATACGTACGTCAACCATCTACTATATCGAGAACGTGTGCTAACCTAAGACCGAAAGCGGTGTTGGTGGTCTAGTTCTTGGGGGAGGCTTCGGGCATCTCAGCGGCGAATACGGGTTCGCAGTCGACAACCTACACGCCGCGACTATTGTCACTGCATCTGGCGAGACTGTACGTGCAAGTGCGGAGGATAACCCTGATCTGTTCTGGGCAATCCGAGGATCAGGATGCAACTTCGGCGTTGTTACCGAGTTCCAGCTGAGGATGCATCGTCAGAGGCGCACGGTGTTTGCCGGGGTGGTGGTGTATCCCGGAACAGTGGAAGTGTTGGAGAAGGTGATGCAGGTAGTGGAAGGCTGGTGGAGAGCGAGCCCAGAGCGGGAGAGTATCATTCAGTTCTTGACGTTGGGACCTGACGGCAAGGTGCATACTTCGCTGCATGACATGAGAGTCCGTTTGCTGAAGAAATCCAGCCTGCGTGCGTGCTTGCACTCTTCTGGAATGGTTCTGAAGAAGAGGGTCGCGTGCATTTCAAGCCCTTCTTTGACCTAGGTATGTCCTTCACCTGCACTGCCCGCCACCTGATATAGATTCGGGCTTTGACTAGGACCGGTGATGGACACCTGCACCGAGATCCCTTACGAGCAGCTCAATGGCCTTCAAAACGCACAAGTACCGCACGGGCAACATTACTACATGAAAGGTGCCTTCGTATCAGCTCCCGCCTTCCGGTCCGCCTCCCCTATCCTTTCCTACATCACATCGAACTTGGACACCTGGAAGGAGCTCGGCGTTACACCGACGTTGGCCTTTGAGTATATTCCATTGGGAAAGACTATGAGCGTACCTCTCGATACGACGGCCTATATGCGCGCACCCGTGGTAAGCACGCTATGCATGATGGCCTGGCGGGACGACGACGAAGCGGAAAGGAAGCTCGAAAAGGTACGAGCGATAGCCAATGTGCTTGTGCAAACCCTTGTGGAGAGCGACGCTGGCGTGGACAAGGGCACGAACACCGGATATGGGAACTACCGTGCGTATACTCTCTCGCCAACTCTCTTTTAAGATCATATGTGTAAGCTAACGTGTGCACCAGTATCCGAAGAAGTTGCAGCGGATGATGTAACGGCCGCTGTGACGGGCGAGAAGGAGAAGGCAGACAAGAGTCTTGCGCTCTTCGGTAAACACTACCCGCGCTTGAGAGAGATTAAGCGTAAGTGGGACCCCGAGCTCGTGTGGAACAAGTGGTACGTTGTACTACCGGCCACCGCTTAACCCGATGTGTATGAGAGTGAAGTATCGTGATGGGGAGATGGACAAACTGTAACTCGTATGTAGATTCAATCACGCATGGAAGATCCTTGTCGGCGGCCTGACGGAGTAATTGTGCCCGACGTGGTGGTCTCCCTACAATGAGTAAGACTGCAAGAAACACTCAACCGAATCCTATGGAGGCCGGGCTCTCTCAACGTAAGGGCCCTGAAGGCAGGTCACTCGAGAAGTTGGCATGAGCGCATAGAAAGCCTATGCATTAGACAAGGCATATTAGCTACGGTACGCTACAAGGTGAACGAATAAGTGGAGGTAGAAGCATACGCGTGGGCTAATGGATCAGACGAAGGAGAGTGACTAGAGTGTACAGTTATGTACGGAGAAGGTGATGGTCGCGGCCCTCAAGGAGAGACAGGCGAATAATGAAGGCGAAGGTGTAGGGCACAAAGAGGATAAGTTATGGTACAAAGGCCCGGCATAAAGTGGAGCGCGGTACCGACGAGAGGTGAAGCGAGGCAGATCATACGAGAGAGATGGAAGGAATGGAGGTAATACAGGGGGGTACAGGCAGCGGGACAAGAGCGAGAGTGAGCGACAAGAACGAGGATGAGAAAGGACTGAAAGCGTGCGTCTAGTCGCAGCGCTCGACAACATTCTCCTACGAAGCGGATCAGAACCGGCTAGACAATGACGCGGAGATGAACGGCTTACCGGACGGACGAAAGTCCAGTAGGTCATAGATGTATATGCGCGCGCAAAGCCGACCTCGGCGTACACGAACATGTATTCCCACCGGCGCTTGTAGATCGCGAGATCCTCCGGGCTAGCGAGCTGCGGCTGCGCCTTGACGATGTGCTTGATGAGGTCCTCGTTCCAGTTGCGCTGGAAGCGGTAGCCCCACTCGCGCAGCGTGCGGGGGTAATCTGTGCCGAGGGTCAGCACAGCACAGATATGCAAATGCAGGAATACATACGATGAGCTTGGTCCTCGACGCTGTCGAGGTTGAAATGGCCCTTCGTGGCGTCCTTGGCAATTCCGACGAGCGAGATGGGCGAGGGGCAGAACGCGTTAGGCCAGATGTACTCGCGCGCGAAGTCGCTCGCCTGCAGGGTGTCAAAGCGCGAGTCGGGTTGCGTCGTCGCGGTCACGACAGCGGCTGCGCGGTCGGACTTGAGCGCCCAGTCGATGATCTTGAAGTATTGAGGGAGGAAGCGGTAGCCCACGTGCTGACCAATCGGCGTAAGACAAAAGAACAATAGAGTGAGCAAAGGCACATACCTCAACCATCTCGATGCTAACGAAAGCGTCGAAGGCCTTCTCAAAGTCGGCCGGGAGGTTGCGGTAGTCGCACAGGTGGATGCGGATGCGCTCCGAGAGACCGAGGCGGGCAATCTTGGCCTCCGCGAAGTGCTTTTGCTCGATGGAGAGCGTGAAGGTGTCGACAACGCAGCCCATCTTGGCGGCCTCGATGGCCAAAGAGCCCCAGCCAGTGCCGAACTCGAGGACGCGATCACCCGGACGAACACGCGCCTTCCGCAAGAGGTAGTGGAGCTTGTTGATCTGCGCCGTGTCGAGGTCCGCCTCGGCAGGACCGTCGATCTCGAGGTCGCCACGCACGCCGCCGGTGCTGTCGGGCCAAAGAGCCGACGAGTACATCATGGATTCGCCGAGGAAAGCCTGACAGACATAGTATCAGCGCACTGCAGTCACGATGCCAAATATGCAACAGATACACACCTCAAACAGCTCGTTACAGCAATCGTAGCCCGCGATCTACACGCGACAGTGAGTACAAAAGCGTGTGGCCGCGAAGGAACAACCAATGCGTACTGCGTTCAACTTAGCGTTAGAAAGTGTCTGACCGAACAAGCGCAGCGCAAGGCCGGACATGGTGGTCATAACGCGGGCAAAGTAAGACTGCAGACCAGCAAGGTGATCGCGGTTGTCCAACCAGAGCTGGTATGCGGCGTGAGATGGGACACAGGGTTCAAGCGCACAGGCACACGTACATCCAGGATGGACTTGAGATCAGAAGTCTCGAAGTCACCGTACATGTACGCCTCTGAGACTACACGGAAGAACGGTTAGAACGCGAGTGGCAAGACAATAAGAAAATTCCCACGTACACCCGAGGTCATGACGGAGATATACACGGGCGTAGAAGTCCTCATTGACTACCCTGATGCTGACAATGCGCGCCTTCTTGTCTGACGAGTCGTATTCGCCGTAGGTGTGCGTGCCGTCGCAGTCGTCGATGACGAGCTGACCCCGACGGATGCCTTCGCGAAGGACAGTTTGCACGCATGACTTGGCTACACATGGTTGGAGTCAGTAAACTAAAGCTGTGATTAGAAAGCACAGCAAAGGCGCCTACCGTAGGAGATGACCGAAGGCCAAAGGGAGGAAGTGCGCTCCTTGGATGCGTGCATGCTGAGCTGAGTGGGCGGGGAGGGAAGGGTGCAGATGAGTCGAATACGTGCGGGGGGCTTTATAGCTTTGACAAAAGCGCGGCTTCGGACCTGGCAAAGTTTCGTGAGGACTCGCGGTCCCGCTCCGCCAGGGTGGCTGGGCGCGTCCGAAGACAAATCTGGGGGACGCTGTATGGGACCAGAGACGAGTGATTGGCCCCTGTCTCGTGAAACCACTAAACCTTCCCGATGAGAAAGTAAGTTACGCGTGATTGCGTTGGATAGCGTTGTGGCTGAATAGTGCCGCGTCGTGATGTACGTCGAAGACAATAAGCGTGCCGGCGGATCCGGCCAGGAGAGCTGAGTCCAGGGCAACGTGTCCTATTGTGTATACAAAGAAGGAATATTCGAAGATAATTCGCCCTGAGACTTGTCGGCTAACCAGCGAGAGATGAGCGGGGCCAGCTGGGCTCGAAATTCGTGCATCATACGGTACCGGTATGGACAAGGCGCGAGGTCCGTTTTGTCTGGCACGCGACAGTCCGTTTCAGTACCGACTCTATGGCACTGACCGCAGCATCATCATGTCCAGTTACTCTCGTGTGCAATGGAGTAAGAAAGATATTACAATTTAAGCGGGCAGGAGCTGAAACGGCGCCGGACGGTAAGATCTCGCGTCGCGCGATGATGGCAGGAGGAACGGAACGGTGTAGTCATCGCTTGTCCCGAGATATTGGCGGGCGCCTGTCGGACCTTTAATTCCCGGTTGATCCGCGTACGCCAATCGCTGGGTGACTGCATCTTTGTCTCTTACCTCCAGCAGCGCCTTTCAATCATGTTCTCGGAGGTTGAACTTGTCGCAGAGACCTACTTGCCATTCATGCCGTGCGCATTCACATAGCCACGCCGCAGCTCCGAATGCAGGGAGCCCTCTAATTTCCCAGACGGACGGCCGCAGTCTGTAACACGGAGCACTCGGCAATACCAGGTGGCACCGTGATGGGTCCTTGTGTTCGTTTTGCAGCTGTGGCGCGTCGTAAGTTGGTAGCATCGCGTATCATTATGACCTGCCAAAAGCAGCTAACAACAGGCCACGATGCGTGACTCTTCTGAGAGCTGTTGTCAGGGTTTACGGGCCCTTCCGTGCGGTTAGCGCGCACCACATATAGGTAATTGGTATTGTCGAAACTCGATTCATCTTGGGCGATATTCGCTTGTGGTCGCCGTTGGCCACGACGCCACCTCTCCGACGTCACGGCTTCCCTCCACCTCCAGTGTTTCCCATCTAACCTTCCCCGCGGTCCACGGGCACGATCAACCGTCTAAATTGTCGCTGCCTTCCAGACTTTGAGTTGGCTCCTCTGGGTAAAATACTCGGACCAACATCAGCCGTTTAACCGAAGCGGTGACGCTGGACAAACCGCGCCAAGGGCTGATTACAGTACAGCTAGCGTGGGTTCACCCGCATGGATGCGTCCTTCCCGACTTCCGAGCTCTCACTTGACTGGCTGCAGCGATGTTGAACTGGAAGGACTTCGAGTTCCCGCTCCCGTTACGGACTACGCACTCCCTCATTTTGTTCATACTTACTCGAGTTCGAGTGCTGCGTGTCCCTAGGCCCGTAGCCATCCGCTCAAATCGCATCTGAGCTGACTGAATGTGGGCTTTGGGACTCTCAAAGCGTGAGCGACACGTTTTGTTTGACGGCTTGCGGACCTCATCATGCGAGCCGTGTGATCGCAGGGTGACAGCAGCTGACGGAAAGATGTGGTGACATTTTGAGCGCGCTCTGGGCTCTGGCATCGAGCTCTATAGAGTATGATTACCGGTAACACTGGAGAGGGCTTGTTCAATGTTTGTCAAATCGTCTACCATTTGCCAATCCTTCGGGCTCGTCAAGTCTATACGGCAGGAAATACTGCGGGTTTCATATACCTTGCATATGCCCCTTGATGCAGTAACTGTAGTGGTCGGAAGAGTACACTGATGCCGGCGTGCTCTCCGTGCAGGCTGACGAAGGTACTTCTACAATCAATCCACAAGCATCTAGGTGCCCTGCCCTGCGTGTTTGTGGAACGCTGTTCCAGGCCTACGGCACACCTTACAGCGCCCCTGTGTCGGCATGCGGCGGATCGAGATATACCAGTTTTGATACTCAGAACTCCGCCTGACGATAGCTTGCTGTTGTAGCCAGACAAGGTTGCGCCGTACCTAATATCTTTCGCCACACTTGGCAGTCGACGGAACCAGAAGCACAACAGCGAGCGTTCGACCGTAAGAAAACATGTGCATTGGGCGATTGAAGAGGTCTTGCGCCTTAGCGAGGCGCGCTGAGACAAGGTAGTTGTCGACAATAAACGGTTGCCTATGTCCCTAAGTTCGCCCCCGGAGCCAAAACGCACCCCGCACGATCGATCGCGCTAGAGCATTCAGCGCATGTTGCCTCAATCGGGACGCGGAGTTCGTTGAAAGCCACAGTCAGGTATAGCTCGAGCCAGCTGACGATGGACAGCAACTATGGACAACCTAATGTTGCTGGTGGTTTGCGAGATCGTCTCGCTTGTGATACCAACGACGAACCGAGCGTGCTCGTCGTCGGACGCCAGGTACGTGTTCCACTCGAGGCAGCAACAATGGTTGGGCAGGTGGTCTCGGGAGGAGCTCTGCGTTGCTATGTGCTGATAAGGCTAGCTCCGACATTCTTAACTTGACTTTGGTTCCGCTATGAATGCTACAAGATGTTCAGATCCAGTGCCTCGGCGATAGTCGCCGCGCAAGATAAAGATCCGTGCACGCAAGCATCGCATATTTACTTCTGCACCTTCAACTGGACCATCAGACAAGATGTACTCCCGCTGTTAACAGAGAGTGCATGCCTTTCCATGCTGTCGAGGTGTGAAGGTGTACCTCGGTCGCTTGCTGCACAACTCTCGTCTAATTCGACCTGATTCACCGAGGACTAACTTGACGCCCAGCGTATCGCGGTTATACACGGGGTTCAGACAGTAATTGGCAGATCCAGGGTGGCTGTCATCTTGGTTAGCCTCGTAGGCTCCGTACAGGGGGACGTGAAACTGGTACCACAATTGACTAGATCGAGCCCACTGAGAGATACGCGACGGAAGTAAAGATTGATTGCAGCACGTAAGTGCATAGCTTCGGCGGCATAAACACCATTGTGGCCACAGAGTAAGACAGTGCGGCGAAGTTGGCGCTCGCCGGCACTTCGCGGATTGGCCAAGACGACGAGGGCAAGAACGTGTTTCTCAGATCCTAGCCGTGAGATGCGCGATACGTATTGAGCGGCGCTGTGCCGGAACGCAGAGCCAACTATTCCTGCCGCATTCTACAAAGTATCACAATCAGCCATAGCGCGCTTGATCCATCGAGCTGGGGAAATGGCACGTACCCACAACTAAGGAAATACGGGCATAGAACGTTCACCGCCTGGATCCGCATCTCCATTCTCGGCGACCGGAGCCGAGTCCACGAACCACCACAGAACAATCTGTTTTGGTCACATCTTCCACACTCGCAAGCGCTGATCCTTCCCGCAGTACAACCAATTAGATAGGATATGCGACGCCTTCCGACTCGGGCCGCAGAATGGCAGCGCAATCAGGCGCTGACGTCCGCGGACGAAGTCGAGGCAGAACAATAGAAGGAGGGCGTCTGAGATGAAAGAAGGCGCGCGCACCGGACAAGACGTCCGGTCAGATTGATGTGACAACGCCTTATCGATTATCGTCTCCTTTGCACTCAGCATGGAGAGGACGAAATCATGCGGGTGGCATGAACGGATATGAACAACATAACAAAAGCATCGACGCTATCGGCGTAGGGAGGCTTTCGGTAGCCGGGATGAGCTCATCGGCAGCCAGCAAAGACAATGCCTGCCAGATTGCATCGAACTCGGGAGCTACGCAGGCCCTCCCGAGGTCCCGAAAGCTTCTGCAGTGCTGAACCCGGACGATCTGCCGGGGCGACTGCCAGGTCGTAGTAAGCAGATCACATCCAGTGAGGTACAACGCTCCGCACATACTATCATTTCCATCCTGCGGTGCGAACAGTCGGTTCCTGCAAGCAGTAGGGTGCGCTCATCAATTCCTACCTCAACGTCAGTGCCTTGTTGGTGAGAGAAGACTCAGAAGAGTGTGGCACTGACAGGGCAAACATCCGGCGGGAGATGAACAACTCGCCAAAGACTATCGATAACCTTCAATAAGATAGAACGATAGAACGAACAGAGACGTGTCAGGCACAGGCGGTTGCTCGTGAGTATCGGAATTTAGATCGCAACGGTATTGCTTGATGATGTACAGGCATAGGCCCTTGCAGACGGGGTTGGCACTGCTAAGTAACTCATGCTTCAAGCTCAGAATGCCACAATCTACGGGTCTGGGCAGATGTACATCGCCGCGAAGGACGAGCCCAAGCTTCATCATAACGAGACCGTGGTGCACGATGAGATGGTTGACAGCACAATTGGAAGCGGTACGTTCTATGCGGCGTAGAAAGGGCGCCCGTTACAGGTCTCTTGTAAGGTTAGAGCGATATTGTAGCCGACGAGGTATCATGTAACAGCAGAGAAACAGGGTATGCGCGACGGATGGAACTCCAGCGCCGGCTGAGCACACAAGGGTACTTGTCCCGCATCTAGACATCGAAGTTCCAGCATAACTCCGCAGCATTCCCTATCATCGCTCGGTCTTACGGCGAGCGACACCAAAGATAGGACCATTCAGTGAAGTCAGTCGTCGCCGTCAAGAGGAACGAGAAACGAGATACATTGGAGGCAAGACGCGTACGCCCGCGCGCCGCATTTGCCGCGCGCAGCATGATGCCTCACGCGTCAATCCAACTTGCTCTTGACCACGATGGCCCTTGGCATCTTAGCAGGTCTCTGCTCAAATGATACGATAACTGTCCTCCGGGGTCCTGGTAGGAACATATATCCGGATTTTACTCGCGGGGACGGTTGAGCCGTCGATTTGTTCGCAATACTTCGGCGCCATACATCGGCAACGCGCGCCCAGCGCTCCGCGGGGCGCGCAAACCAAGTTTGGCCAGCCACAAGACTCTGTAACCCGTACGTACGCCGCCATACTACATAGCGCCCTCGCTTAGAATCGAGCCAGCCCTTTACTTATGTCATTACATCCCGGCGGGCTTGCCGTCGTACACGCTCAGGGCCTCATCGTTCCGGTTGACTCAGTTGACCCGCACCAGCCTTTCGGATCCCTACATCTTTCTCCGCTACAATTCACACACTTCCCTGACTCGCCAATACTCCCTACTACCGATGCCCTACTTGTGTATTGCCGAGTGGCTCTGCTTCGGAACATGTTGTAGTCGAACGCTGCGTCTTCCCGTCCCTGTGGCTATATACGGTGGGAGAAGGCAACGAACAACCACTGCGCTCTACATGTTTGGCTGTTCTAGACGCCATATGTTTCTTATATAACAACACCTGCATTTGTCTTGAGTGCCTCTTTGGCCGGCCTCCGTGTATACGCTCATATATATCGCCGAGCCGTACGCGGACTGTAGAATGACAAGAAAAGCTGCGCTCACATGTCTCCAGGGCTATGACAAGCCTCGTTAGCGAGAACTCCATCCGGCTGTGTGCGACATCGGTCCGCTTGCTCCAAATCCCAGCGTTACCTCACTTGAGAAGGCGAGGCGTGACATCGGTAGGTGTGGCTCATAGTGATGAGATTATCGGTTCATGGTCTTTGTTCCCGCTGGAGCAGTTTGGGTTCTGGGCATGCTCTGTGCACTATTAATAAGCGCTGGCATTCGTGCAAGAGTCATATCGCCTGGTGGATGCGGGGTCTGAAGTTTCGAAGTCCCCAAGGTAGGTCAAACCGTGACGGATGTCTTGCTCCAAGAATTGCAGGCGTTCTTTGGCCAGAATGAGAAAGCTTCTCTTCTAGAAGCGACACTCAGGCGCAGCTTTTATAAGGATGCATTCTTGAGGTGCGAGGCTATACAAAGCAAAGGTATTTGCAATGCACAGGGGCTCTGCACGATAGGACGATGGTTTCACGGCAGCTCGATTGTGGGCCCTTGAGCACGCACCTGCAACGTCTACACGTGTCCGCCGGTCTATAAGGTTCTAGCCCTTGATAAGCTTCAATGAAGTGGCTGTTCGCCTCGAGGACTTCGTACGTTCACATGAGCCAGCACTTGTCCGATTTCAAGGGCGAGCGCAGCTCTCGGTGTTGCTTGACAGAAATAAAGGACAGGCTTCGTTTTAGGAGCACGTATACATAGCAAAGATATTGCCAAAGCTTATGCACGTAAACAAGGTTTAGTCGAATAAAGTGTTACGCGTTTCGTAGCCGCCATATCCTGAGAAAGACTAGGACACAGATCCTCGTGGTGAACATGTGGCTCAGGTTGACGCCAGATCACAATGGCAGTGCGTGCATCAGCTTTGAGCTCAGCAGCCTCATTATGTTTCGGACCCCATAGAAACCCTCTGACCCTTTTGAAACCACGTTCACCATACCGGACACACGCAGCAGCGCGATTGGGGAAACACACGTGACCGTGTTCTGCCGCTACACATCTCGGCGTCGCCGGCTTTGCCACTGCTTCTTGTCTTCGTTTGACTAGACCCACCATCTGCTGATTCTACATCTCCAGCCACACCACGAGACGAGACCTATCATTCGAAGACTTTGCTCAGGCGCGATGGTTAGTCACCGTGGCTGTCAGGATGAATCCACTGACACCAGTCGCTACAGTCACTAGACTCGATGGTCGCCTACATTCACCAGATTAAGAGGCGCAATAATGAGTGGTGTATGGCCCGGTAACCTCTTACCTCCTGTGTGGGGAGGACCTTTGTGGCCCCTTATACGCCTGTCAGACGAATGGGCACCGCCTCACAGGGCATGGGGCACTGCGAGGGAACGAGGCTCGCAGATTACAGTGCTTCCTCATCTTCCTTGCTTCGAGGCAACATGGGTCGAAGGGCTACGTTCTAGTGTCGAACGTTGAACTGTTGGACCGTTCGGACATGTGTCGATGGACAGACGGTTGGCATACGCGTGTATCGTAGCACGGTCGTCATTACGCGATAACTCATTGCATTTTTTTACTTGCGAGCGTCCGCCTTTTGCACGGTGTTGACGCGCACCACCGTTCGGCTACGGCGCGAAGAGGCGTCCACTCAATGACCGCCTCTTGCAGCACCACTTACTGCCACGCCACTTGCGTGTAAGGCTACGGTCACTGAGCATGGCACAGACTTACTCAAGGGCAGTAGACGGCGATCAGGCGCCTAATCTTGTAGAACACCGCGTGCCCACCTGCAGGCCCTTATAGTCTCTTGTCCCGCTTTCGCTCTTTCCTTGTTGTCGTTCTCTCAACTCCCTCGCGCTTTTGTCGCTTCGGTGGGATTCGCGCTTCTTTCGCGCCCGGCGTCCCCCGCGCCTGTTCTGCTCTTTTGTCCCGAGCCACCTCTGCTTTGGTTGAAAGGCTCGCACTAACGCACGCCGCGTGCCACACACGATGCTTGCCACGCCTACCCTCCCGCACTCACATTTCGCTCAGCCATTCCCCGTCGGGGCGATGCCGCTGCCGGTCGCGCCCCGCGCGGTACCGGTAGTGCGCTCGGCGACGTTGCCGCCCGTCCCATTTCACCCAGCGCAGGCACAGTCGCGCGCCTCAGGCATGGTGGTCCTACAGCCGAAACCGCAGCCGCAGGTCATCCAGCCTCTGCCAGCTCACGCTTTGCCAGCACATGTCCTGCCCATATCACATACAGCTTCGTCATCCGTGCACCATTCTTCCCCGCACCACTCTCCCGCGTCCGCACACCTTCAGACGCCGCAGGTATTACCCGTCCCAACACCACGCGTCCCTCATGAGGGTGGGCACCGTTCATCGCACCGGGCCCCCGGCATGGCACACGCATCGTCGATGTCTGCCCTGCGCCACTCATCACAGCCTCATCATCTACCGGTCCCCCCTGTCAACCAGCTCGCAGTGCAGACGCCATCCGCCAGCTCAGGCCCTTCTCTGCATAGCATACCTCCGCCACTCTTGATACCGCTACCACCGATACCTGCGTCGACGAACAATGTCGTTCCCATTGCCCAACCACGCCCGACGAGCCTTTCCCTCTCGATCCCCCACTCAACTGCCTCTTACATTCCGGCGACAAATAACGTGCCGCTGACGCCTACATCGCTCACGCACATATTGAATACCCTGTCGGACCTGCTTTTGCCTCATTTCGGGCATCAAGTTCGATTGCTTGTACACGGTGGCGTCGTTGCGGTGTTGCACAAGGATCTGCAGCATAGGAGGGAGACGCGGGACGTGGACTACGTTCACAGGTACGTAGAATGCTTCCATTCATTTGAAGGCTGTCCTCGTACCCGCAACCCTATTTCAATCTTGTACACGAGTCAATCTAACCGGTTTGCAGGGCATTCGAGAACGACTACCGCGCCGCATGCGGGGGACATGCGGGAGACGTACTCCGGAACGCAATACAGGAGACGGCGCGTAGATGCGGGCTTGGCGCCGATTGGATGAACGCGGGTCCAGACGTTGCGCTGCCATGGGCCATCGAGTACGTTTCCAGACTTCTTCTCGTACTCCCTCCGAGCTGACAACTCTCGGGTGTATAGCGCGATGCAACGCACCTACGACCCCATTGCCACGTCTTCCACCACGCTGTCAACGGACACGGATGAGCGCGAGGTATTCTCAGCACCCGGCCTTCGACTCGTAGCTGTCGATTGGGCATGGGCACTTGCTCTCAAGTTCGTGCGGTACGCGAAGCACGACCCGGAAGATGTGTACGTCTCGTGTTCGCTGTCATACGTCTCCACATCCACATCCGCTTTCTCAACGTCTGAACTTACCCGCTGATTCTTGCTTCGCAGCTGCGCTCTCCTACGAATGTTGTATTGGAAGAAGCAACGTTCCTTCACGCCGAGCCATCTCGAACAGTGGATAACGACTGCGTGCTGGCCTATGGGTTACGATCGCTATCCAGCACCTGCGCGGGCGGAGCTCAGTGACAGGATAGAGGTGCGTGTCTGAGGCCTCGCGTTTTGTCGTTCCTGGCTTCTGTAGACCCACTCTTTGCCGTGGTCTTCTAAGACTTGTGGTGTCCTCTCCGACTTTGACAAGTCTAGGAATTCATGGTCCTCCGGTCGTTCTGTCAGCTTATCGCGGCGGGCTGGCTCTTGGATCTCTCTCGCGTTTATGTCTTCTGCCTGCTTCGCGGATATCCCGTACAACATGACTTCCCGGACTCCATCTTCTGAGAGTTTGCACTTCCTCAACGTCTCTTCCCCTCGCTATACTCGCATGCTAATTCATCTCCCCACAGGATGCGCTCGCACGCGCTTATGGTCCCGAGTGGGCTGCGAAGCGACGTGAATATGCACGGGAGAAGCATCGGCGCCGGTCGAAGTCGCGTAGCCGCTGACCACAACGCGCGCACTCACGCTGATTCGACCAACGCATAGCAGTACTTCAGCAACAGTTCTCCCGCTTCTCACTCCCACTTTCATCTTTCATCTCAGCACACTTCTGCCTGTTCTATTTGCATACATTGCCTGATCGTACCTACATGCATCTCCATAGACTCCCTGCTTCGCTTTGTGGGATCTGTTTCCCTATCTACTCCTCCTCATTCCCATCCTTGACATGGACACTGCTATTGACAGTCATCTCCAGTCTCACGATCTCACGCATCTGCACGCATATTTGTAGCTTCTCTTCATCGATTGTACACCTAGGATACATCATAACATCTATGTCAACCAAGACCGATGCCTCTGGCTCTCGCTTCTTGCTACTCTAAAGCGTACGGCTGGATATCTATAGTCTATCAGCGCCTCGTCGGTATCCCAGCACGCAGGTGAGCAGGGACTAGTTGGACGAGATGCGCAGGCATCGGTGCGATACGGTCAAGCGGAGCACGCTTGGCGAGGGCAATCAAGTTGAGTCGGACCTCGCGGAGAAGAACGTCTTCGCTGTCCGTAGCGGCTTGCACTGAGGTTGACATTGGTTCCGCGGTTGTTGTTGAAGCTGGTAAGACAGAGGATAGTTGAGCAGAGGATGAGGCGGGGGCGTCAACAGTTCCTCGTTCACGTTCAGCGTCGGACTCTTCCTCCTCTTCTTCCGGTCCGCGCATCGCAACGTCTTCGTCGCCATTATCCTTCTTCACGTCACCATTCTTTGCCTTTTTTGTGACAGCTTTGGTATCAGCACCTGGCGTAGGTTTCGCAGTGGGTAGATCGCCTGTCGCTTGACGTTCCGCCACTTTACCCAACAGTGCGCCGACATGCTTCATTGCTCGCAAGAGCGCCTCGGCCTCCCCGCCTACTGCAACCGTCGCATCCAAACTCCCACCAGCAGTCCCTGTTGCTGCAGCCCGCCCCGCCCAGACTTCTTCAGCCACGAATAGCTCCTTGGCATCCTTGATCAGCCCTGCGAGATCGAGAGGCGCGTTATTATCGAGTTCCCGGAAAGCGGACCATAGTGTCGGTAAAACGTGTGCGCTGGCGTGCGCAAACTTGCCTAAGAGCGAAGGCGTCGATTGCTGGCTGAAGGGAAATATCGGCGTGTCTGGACCTGCTGGAGACGGGACTGCAAGCGGTCGCGGATGCGAGCCGGTGGCGAGGTGGTTAGAGAGGAGCATGAGCAAGCGGTGAGCGCCGCCTGTGACACGGTCCGCAACTTGCGCTTCTGTGTATGCTGCAAGGGTCATCCCGAGCGGAAGCTCCATTCGAGCAGGCTCGGGCGATCCGTCGACTTCCATCTTATCCGCACCCTCCTCCACTTTGACCGTCAACTTGTCATCCATCTGCACGTCCGGAGCCAGCTTAGGAGTGGTAGAGAGTACGGTTCGCGGCACATTTGCGGTAGAAGAAGACTCGACGAAGCGTGCGACACTCTGAAGGTATGCGAGTCCTGTCGGGCCGCCATATAGAACTTCATCAAGGTAGGCTTGGGCAGCGCGCGCACGATCATGCGTAAAGTACGCCTTCTCCCCTGGCTCTCTTCGACCAGTCGGCATAGCCCCACCCTTGTCGAGCTCCTTCTCAGGTTTGATCCCGGACGGTCGCAATGTTGCGCCCAGATGATCGAGCAGTTGTGTTTCGGTCAAAGGGCGTACGCGCAATAACTCGCGTGCAAGAGGACCATGGGCGTACGCTCCGAAGTCGGTTGCTTGGAGAGGCCGCGAATGGTGCTGGGGCTCCGTTTGCGCGGTGGCGCTGGTCTCATCGACCAAATCACGCTTTCGCGAAGGACCTGTACGCGTGAGCGTCCAGTACTTATGCCTGCTCTTTGTCGCCGGTACGTTGGGCTCAGATATGCTAGCAGCGGGCGGTGGCGGAGCAGTTGCGGGCGGAGGAATTGGATGCCGATCTTCAGAGGCTGTCGGTGGGTATAGAGGGCTGAGGACGGGCGCGACAAAGGGCGGGGGAAGAAGCGCCGAGAGGTACGTGAACGGGTCCTCGAGCTCGGCGTAGTCAATACTGCCCTCGGGTGCGATGGGTGGGCCATCGCGCTCGCGTGCCAGACGTTCCTTTTTTGTCTTATAGCGCTTTCCTACATGAGCTTGGTCTCAGCACTCCGCCGAATGACTGTTGTAAACCTGCACTGTACCCTTAATCTTGAGCGCAAGCATTGTTTCTGCCCAGTCGGAACCCGGTGGAAACTGACCGACGCCAAATTCAAAGCCTGGCAAATGGCCGCCATCCTCCAGACTCTCACTCAGCTGCCCGTTCGACCCTTTCTTATCTTTCTCATGGTGTCCCCGCCCTCTGCCTTCCCCTCGACCTTCCCTCTCTTCCGCGGCCAATGCCTCTGCAGCGGCAACCGCAGCGCGGCGCTTCAGCCCAAGTCCAGCTGCAGCTTCTGCGCTAACGCTGACACTGCGTGGCCGATCTCCCGCTCCTACTGCTGGACTCTGCATCATCTCGTCCTCGTCCGTTGCGACATGGTCCGAGCCGTCGACGTCAATGGTCCAGTCCGCGTCACTTTGGATGACCTATCCAATAATCCGTCAGCGTACGAACCAAAGAAAGCGCGATGCCTGTGGCCCGTCGACCGAGTACACAATATTTTTTGGTCAGACACAAGGCATCCGCATTGTGCTCAGAGTGAACGCAAGGCGTGACACAGGAGACACAGCGGCACACAAACGGAAGATTTAAGAGGAGCGCGCAAGCTTACCTGCGCAGATGCTTTGTCAATTGCATCACTACCCCAAGACTCAATGCGCTCCGCCTCGCTATAGTAGATGGACCCAGGCGGGTTGAATGCTTTCGCGTTGGCGATGACGAGCCGAAAGTCTGTCTAACATGACAATAATATATCAGCACATAAGCTAGTGAAGTGGGTAGGCGACATGGCGAAAGCAGGACAGGGGATTGTAGAAGGGACAACGAAGATTTATCCAGACAACGTACGGCGAAATCTTCAAGTAGCCTGTATTTCCCTCGTGCGACCTTGTGTGTCATGGTGCCGAAGTCCATAGGTTGTTTGATGATATCGGTATATCCCGGTACCGCTGCAAGGTCCACTGGAGTAAGGAAGAATGCATAGTCGTCTTTCCTGCGCGCAAAATTACGTCAGTGCGCCATCCTATCGTACAACGCTCGCCATCGGGCTGAGTGTTGAGAGTGAGGCTTACTTTTTGATCTTGGTGATCAGACCCATCAACACTTCCTTCAATGGCTTTAACTTTTGCGGGCGCGGCGCTCTACTCGCGTTTATAGGCGAGCCAATTCCAGAACGGGATCCCGATTTCTTCGCTTCTCTCAACGCCTTGAGACTCGGTATCTTCAGAGTCAGCTTCGATGGACCTGGCGCAGGCGCAGGCTCCGCATGTATCTCAGCATCATCTTCGGCCACAGGAGAATCGATGTCGACGTCGCCGTCGAGGCCACCATGCAGCAGGCGCGGGTCAATTGACATCGGCTAGCGATTTTCACACAGAACAGGCAAGTACAAAAAGTCTGTATAACCATTTCAAGAGTTATAAGAATCACTGGAGGTGGGATGAAGGAGAAGAGAAACGAACCGTGCAGAGCTGCTCGTCGTGCGCGCCCGAGCCGAGCGTTCGCTCATTCCCGGACAGCGTGGTGACCGGGCCGGCGAGTCCCGCGGCCGGTGCCGGTACCGAAGTTTGCCTCGGCTTTGTTTGCTTTCGTCAATTGACCACAACCGCGACCTTCTCCAGTGATTCCACACGCTCGATATCGCACCCGGTGCTGGGAGAGACTTATGTCGCCTCCTGAGCAGGTGGGAAGCGTTGCCTGTTGTCTCGTACCTGCTCGTGAATTTCCAATCAGCACGGCTCCTGCTTCCCTGTCAATGCTTGTCCAGCCAGCTTGTTGTATTGAACCTCGAGGCTAACGGCGCCGAGAGGTATGACAACCGGGATACTCCTACTGTATCTCGGCACCAAGAAAACGCCTGATCTCCGTGGTGCAACGCTGTAATGTAACGCCCGGGCATTTACGGCCAGCCCCCGTAGTTAAGTTTTGCTTCTTGCAGCGGCTGGTTCTGTCCTTGAAGCGGGCTCGAGGGTCTTTCACCCTCGAATTTGAGGCTTCCAATTGTATCTGATGAAAGCAGTATATGAAGTCTGAGTTCTCGACGTCAAGTCAACCTTGAACTATATTTGCGCGAAATGCATATGGAGATGTGGTGCTTGCATAATGCAAGTACGTTACCCATCAAGCCCAGGCAGGTCTCGATACTTCGCGATGGTGGCGTGGTAGTACTCCAAGCCCTCACCTCCTATCATACTACCCCGAAACGTGTACGTCGACTTGCACTGTGACTCTGCTCTTGCGCTGAAAAACACCAATAACTTCCGTCAGAAGCTCACTGCTCCCACTGTCTGTATTTTACTCAGGACCGCACTCCCTTTGGTAACTTTCTCTCCGTAGACTGGGACATGGTATACATCCTGGTTGTGGGCATATGTGAGAAACTGAGTGGCGCACATTGCCGCGGAGATACTGTATCTGAGCGGAGTAAGCGATACCCTAGCGTCACCACGATTGGGACGGTTCCGACTATCGGGTTGTCCTCCAGTCAAGGTCATTACCGGCGCATAAGACGGGTGGACAGTGCAGCGAACGTCACCGAGATCGTCATGTACCGGTTTCTCTGTTGCGCCCCGGAGATCCTGTTGATCTTACTCATGCAATTGCCCAGCGGAGTTCGCAGGCTGGCACGTTCAGGACTTAATTGTATACTCCGAACCTTGGTCAAGGCTGTGAGGTGCTGTGCGTGCACGACTACTCATAGGATGTATCCGAAGAAGATCATCTCCATGCTGATGCACACAACAGACGGGGTCTCTGCCTCGTATGTCCTTTTTGTCTTGACGCAGGCTGCGCACCTGTGAACTACGCGTACTGTCATCTCAAACCATGTCAGCTATGCGCGGGAGCCGATGGCCACTGCATCCGCATGTCATTTTATTGGAAATAGAAGCCGAGTACGTCTGTCATTCAATGCGTTCAGATCTCCTAAAAACAAACCTCATGGAATGAGCAGAGCCTCTGCTCATTGAAGTAAGTCCAAGCAATTGTTTTATGCGGCTCGCAACCGATAATTGCACCAGTAGAAGCCATCTTCGCTGCCTCGAAGTCATTTCGTGGGACTTGATCAAGAGCGAAGCAACGTAGCAAGCGTCTGAAGCCGCCAAACTCGGGCTGGCCGGGTTACCGGACCCTGTTAGTTGTTATTTTGCTGAGAGCGGAGCACTTGTACCCGTCTTGTATTGCGCCATGTCAATTAACACTCTGCCGCAGGCATGCTGAGAGGCTATCGCTCTGTATCGATGATCTTGTGCTTGAACCCATATGTTGCAAGCCTCGGCGTATTCGGTTACATGTCAACCATCTCGCTACGTATTGATTGAACTTGACGCCTGGGTGAACTTGAGCGCCCTTGCCGCCTACTATTCCTGTATAACGCTTTGCTTGCGCAAGCGGAGATCTTGGCGATGCTGCCTTCGTGTGTTGCAATCGGCCGCCCAGTTCCCTGTAATGGGTTGCACGCTCTCAAGCAACAGTGCAAAAGCCCCGTGCAATGATGCTCTGGCTATCCCCGCGTCATCGTCTTTAACTTCTTTGCTCGTAGTCTGCGGCAATTTGCTCTTAGCCTTGCTTTACGGGCATGATGGATTGCGATAATCACGACAAGGTCCATACGGCCGTCGTAGTCGCCCTATCTTACATTCACCGCTAACGCTGCGGCTTGACTTGTGGCCTGCGATTTCGACGGACTTCCTATATTCATCCTTCACCGGATGAGAGTTGGTCCCTGAGTGTCAGCTGTTACCCTGTCTTTTCCCACTCAATCGTCGGTCTCGTATGGTCGCCAATGTCAACTTGTATACCTTTATTGTATCTAGCGTGTTGCTAGCATGCACACTTCATCGGCGCGCAATACCCGCGAATCCATTGACTGGAAATGGGCACTTTATCTGGCCCTTGTTTACGTCCGCTCGAGGCCAGTGCTTTCGTGGCTTCGGTCTTCATGTGTGACTGGATCCTGCACGGGTCCGGGGAGTGAAAATGTCCTGAGCATCTACTCATGGCTTGTGCGTGGCCTCCCCAGTAGGTGTTGTGGGCGCGGCTCCACCTTCGTTGTGGCGGTAACTATGTGGAGATGGACTCGGATCCGGACAACGCCTGCTGGTATACGCGTGTTGAGGCTCCGGCCTCGTGCCCGACTGCTGCGATGCGCAGTGATTCAGCGGGAACAAGCTATTTGATCTCAATGACTTGGTTGCTCATGAGCATATGGACACAAACTACGTTTCTATGGGTGCTTACCGTCACACCGTTGCACGACATGTCGATGAGATGCGAGCATCTGAAATCCTACTCTAATTAGCGCTCTCCGCAAAATGCCTCAGATCAAGGTTCTTTGAGCCGAGCCCATCATGTGCAAGATCTGAATTTATCATCCCAAAGTCATTTGCCGAAAGTCATAAAGCTGATAGCGTAGCCCGTCGTGAAGGGGATCCAATATATTTGACTAACGGAACGGGCCTCCCGAATGAGCTCTCGATTGAACGCCAACTTTTAGTACACGGCAGCCGCCCTTTACCCTGGATGTCACTGTATGCTAGCTGGAGTGTAAGGGGTACTGTCGTGGCGTGAGCGAACTCTAGCTTTGCAGTGGCACCTGCTTCATGCGTGTGCGTAGAACTTGGGCTTACGTTGGGCAGACTTCGCGGCGCGTTGTCTTTCCCAGTTCATTTTCGGATGTAGTACTCGGTCAATTGTGCACAATGGAAAACATTGCGATGCTCGTGAACATGGTGGAGTGGACGAAGCAACATTTGACCAAATGCAGGGCGCGGGACACGGTTGCTTGGTTGAAAACGGCACTGCACAGCCACATCTCCGGCTAGGTCCGGCGTCGAAAACTCTGACGCTTCGGGCGCCCAGGGGCGTTTACTGTGGCTCGCCTCGTGTTACCCACCCACAACCATGATTGGAATGGCCCGATGCTGGTTCAGAAGTCGCCCGATCTGCTCAACATCCGAGCGCGTCGAGCTGCTCGACGAGCAGAGCCAGTTCGTGAACAATGGATATACGTACGTAGTGCGTCATATGTCCGTTGCTGTTACCACTTCTGCGGACCTCGACTGGGCCGGAACCGCAATTAATCCAAGATACAACGGTTGCTAGCAGAAGCTGGGCGGCGGAGACGACGGAGTGTTCTCGCGCCTCGATCTTCGGTGCCTCATGGTTACTCTGCATCTATTAAGGCGGCTTGAGCGCTGTGCCAGGTGGGTTTCCTTTCCCTGCGTTTCCCATCGTCCTCGACCAACCCTCGGTCGTTGGGGCTCGCTCTCCACTAATCCTTTTTGGCTGTGCAACTCGTTCTTTTTTACTCCCTGGATGCTTTCCGTCGTGCCATAACGCCAATAAGGTCACACTCTAGTCGATATACCCTAATCCACATTCTTTGCTCTGCCCGAGTCTACACAGCAACAGCACCACAATCTTTGTCTCTAATCTTGCAACTTGGTCAAATACGGACCAGCCACTATCTGCATCGTCTGCTTGACGCCCGCTTCGCCACTCGTTGGAGCATCGTACCACGTCCCTTGTCTGTCACCATTACGCTTTTACACCCGCCGACACATTTCTACACGATGAAGCGACGACGTTCTGAAGAACACGACGAACCTGAGCTACCCGCCGCTCAATCCAGTCCTTCGCACGACTCCGTGCACTCGTATGAGGGCAACATTGCCGACACCGAGACCGATACCCGAGGCGATCGCCCGCACGTCAGTTCGAGTAGACGCTCACCGCCCATACCTTCCACTGGCGAGTCCTCCCAGGCCGACGCGCCCCCGCCGGCGAAGAAGAAACGCACTCGCACTCTCACGACGCCTCATCAATCAGCGGTTCTTCACGCTCTCCTTGCTCAGGTGGGCCTTATTGCTCGCGCGTTTCATCGCCCGGACTACGCTAACCTAACATCCTCGGTGTCCAGTCCCGCTTCCCGACGACGGCAATGCGCGAGGAGGTCGGTCGCGCTATCGGTCTTAGTGCCCGAAAGGTCCAGGTGTGTACAGTTCCTCCCGCATACCGTATCCTGTCCTGACGCGCATTGTCCAGGTTTGGTTCCAGGCAAGTCATGCTCTCACGTGCCTCGAGCGCGGGCTCGTTTAACCAAAATTTGTCTACAGAACCAGCGCCAGAAGGCTCGCCGCCCGCGTAACCAAGCTGGCCAGGCCGCCGAGCAAGCTTCTGCAGGCGCCGTTCCTTTGACGAGCCTCCCGGGACCCTCGCATCTCCCGCAGTTGTCACCGACGTCATCTAGTGCGTTCTCCGGCCCCTCGTCTTACGGTGCCACCACCTACGGGCAGCCCTCCGCCAGTGTAAGTGTCAGCCGTGCACTCTATGAGGCTGAACTTGCGCTGCGCAACTCCGCTGCCGCGGCGCCATCCACTAGCCTTGCGGGGCCTGGCATGCCCGGACCGAGCACGTCCCAAGCGACACCTTTTGCCTCTGTACCACCACCCTCTTTACCTCGCCTTCCGGGACTCCCCAGCCCTGTCAGCTCGTACGGCTACTCTGGCCGCGAGTTCACCGCCCCCTTGCCCCCACCTCTACGTTACTCCTCACCCGAGCCCTTTGGACGTCTACCTGGCCCTTCCGACAGTAGACGTACATCGCCAGAGGCGCGCACCCATACCCACCGGGACATGGCTTTCACCTTGCCTCCTCTGACGTTTGACGAACCCCGTTTACCTCGTCTGGGATCATCTAGCTCGCGTCTGCCGCCGCTTGATACCAACCCTTTCTCGCACGTCGCAAATCGTCGTCGGACCGAGAGTGACTTGCTCCTTGAGTCACCAATCGCCTACGCAGGTACCTCGTCTGTGCGGCGTTCCCATTCACGCTCGCCACCATATCCTCTCCCGGGGTACTCATCGCTCGAACGTCCCACACTCCCGCCTCTTCGCCTTCCTTCACCGTCGTCGCGTCCTCATCACCCTCTATCGGCCACGCCAACATTCTCCGCTTCCCGCCCTCCTCGCGGTGACGATGTGGCGCCATCGCCCATAACCCTCCACGAACCTCGTGGAGTGGTACTTTCCCCAACTATCTCGCGCACGACGCGCTTTGACCCCGTCCGCGCTGCCATCAGCGACAATGAACCCCATAGCCTCGCGTCTTCTCCCTCTCCCCGACGCTCCGGCAAAGAAGCGGGCACGCCGCCGTACGAGCCATCGCCAGCATAAATCACTCGGCACGATGCCGAGCTCGATACGCCGCGTTGAACGTACATACGCTTTCTCACGTATCTCACGAACAGTCGGCGCACGAATTACTACACGACTGCCACAATCATTTCCACGGACCGCTACCTTACAGACACTTTACTCGCGCATTCGTTTCGCCCGCTAGCGCAGCGGCCTTGTGTTCTCCCTACTTCACCCTTCCGAACAGCCTACGTTACAGTCTACCTACTTACGATTTCTTGTTTGCCTTCCGCCTCTGACTCTCGAATTACTACGGTATTAGTTGCTCCACTTCCTACATGGAGTTAATCCCATCCTAATCCTCCACCGTCTCTATCCACTCTTTAGCGGTGCTCTCACTGCCTCCTCTTGCGATCCCCTGTCCCCTCACCTGTACTCTCTCTCCCCCTTGTTGTCTTGTTTTTCGTCGAGCCCAAGGCGACCGAACGCTAACTCGAACTCGCTCCCTAATTACTGTAGCCAATAATAACAAGCCTGTCTTTCCCATATTCATCCGACGGTCATCCTCAAGGACGTGGAACACTGAGACGGCATGTCCGTTACGGGAGATATTATACATAGTGCAAGGCACTTCTGGGAGTTTGAAAGCTTGTTTATGGAGCCGACAGGCGCTCCCGTGTAGCGCTTCGAGCACAACATTCCTGTGCTCAATACAGTGGACATGTTCGAACTTTGAGCCAATATAGAATAACGACCGATGTTCGCGGACACAACTGCAAAGATGTCTATAAGGCCACACGGAAAACAGGGCCGTGCAAAATCATTGAGTCGCCGGATCTCTCGAGAAGCACAAAATACCGCACTGCGTGCGCGCTCCTACTATTTCGACCCCTGAAGTGGGACATGGACAGGAAGTGGGACAGACGCTTGTGCGCTTCGCCCTGCCCCATCCGTCGACTTTTTGACGCCAGTATTTTTCGTGGAGACTCGTACATACTGTGTCTTGCATACCTGTGAAACCCATAGCTGTCAGCGGGCTGTAAGAAGTAGACTATTGCGAAAGGTGCGAATCGAGCTGTATCAAAGTCCCATCAAACGCTAATATACGCCAGGGCTCGCAGAATGAGACGGTGAAATGCTGAAAAAATTGGATAGACGTACTCGTATAGATGCAAGAGTGTATCCTGTCAGATCCTGTGAGCTGAATCATACGAGGGAAGGAGGTATGGCGGTAGAACCTGCGGTGTGGCTCGCGGCGAAGACGTAAGTTCCCATCTGCGACTGGACGCGTTTCAGCTTCTCTACGTCTATATCTCTTTCACCAC